>CP092886.1:109016311-109362515 GCA_030710605.1 Cordylochernes scorpioides | reverse complement strand
GATCACCTTTTGGGCGAGAGACATCAGCTGATATGTTCCAAATATACGTTCAGTAAAATATTTCTCTTATACAAATATTTAAAATATGTTTTGTATTTTCAATATATTTTCAAACAAAACATAAATTACAGACATAGGTTCAGACATTACATTTTCGGCAACTAATTTGATATTTTATAATGTTTTATAAAATAGATATATTGAATTCTCCAATTATTTCAGAAACATATGTTTACAAACTACGCTCAAATTTTAAAAGTGTAGATGCGATTTTTAAAGTTAATTGTTTTAAATTTATATATTTATTATTTTTCTATTATAAAAATGTTATTTTGTGAATTTCCAAAATAGAATGTGTAAATTCTGAAATTTATTATCACAGAGACTAAAGACTTCAGTAACAGGGGGCGCTGTCAAGGACGTCCGCATTATCGACTGGCGCCTTGCTGGGAGAAGACGTACCAACCTGATCTCTGCTCGGTAAGTCTTTATGTCTTTAAACTGGCTTTAATATATATAGTTGTCCAATTATTGTCTTTATATGAATACTTAGTGGTAACAATTTTGAAAATGTATATCAATTATTTTGTATAAAATATGGATTTCATGAAAAATCAATATGTCATTAAAATTTCTATACATATTTTTAATCGCTAGGAACCAATGAAATTATCCTTTTTAATTCTCTCATAAGGTATCACAGTGCACACTGTTTGAAAATGAAAAATTATTGATAATAATTATATAAAATATTTTTAATGTGTCAAATATCGTAAAGAATATATGGAGCGCATATATGTAATATATAATAGGGCTATAAAACTCTGTTCAGATTCTTTGCGTTTTAAATGAAAGGTTACGAAAAGGTAATCAAAATGGCGTCGTTTGGAAGCCACTTGCCGCCATCTTGAATGCAAACGATTTCAAATATAACTACAATATAGGAAGATAAGATGAATAAATACATTTAAGCCTTTTGATATTATTCTATTAACAATATGTATACTGAGGCACTTATTTATAAATACTTAACAAATATTGTAAGCCAAATGTACATTCAACATGGCGGCCATATCGATCATCATCCCGCCGCCATTTTGATTCCAAATAAGCACCCACATATAGTTATAAATGTATTTGACACTTAGGTGTTCGTATTCATTGCCGAATATTTTTACATTATCAATCAACACTAAATACTTTGAAATTTTTTATACCTTCAACCATATTCAAATATAAACATTTGTCAAAATTTCCCGCTGAGACATTTTGTGATGTGATTAGTGCCAATATGGCGGTTGAAGGAGAGCCTCGTCTATTTCTGCCCCAACTTGACAAAATAATTTTAAAACACGATGTCTGAATCATCTCGCAATAAATTTATTTATTAACTTTTCTTTTATTTTTAAAATTTAATAGAAATAAATTGCGGAATAATTTAATTTTTTAATATACATTTTTTTGCCAATTCTTTATTTTTAATAAACATTAAAACAATTGATTTTTTTAATATAAAAGAAGAGACGGATGTAATATCTTCCACGTAATATATTTAACTAACAGTAAGCTCATTTTGTTAATTTATGATTATAAAAATGAATAAATAATAAACTGTATTGTTATATAAAAATATCCTCTATGAAATATATATTAACCCTGAAAGGAATAATCGTATAAAATGCACGGTTTTAAGAAATAACACTTAATAAGTAATTTATAGATAATTCTTATGGAAATATCGGAATATGTCCTAATGACTTTACAAAGACACCTGCGCAGAATTCAATTGCGCATATATCGATCTTCTTCTTTAGATGCAGATGCTGTCCATTCAGGTAAAACTATTTGGATTTCTTAGATGACAAAATACATTATCAATATGACTTGTTCTAACTTTTTAAAGGTTTGAATATATTAGATATCGATATATAAAATATATCTACAATATATATTATACGATGATTAATACACATGCGTAAATGTCAATTGCGCATGTATCGATCTTCTTCTCGAGATGCAGATGCTGTCCATTCAGGTAACACTATTCGGATTTTTTAGATGACAAAATACATTATCAACATGACTTGTTTTCACTTTTTAAAGAAGATTTTATATATCGGATATCGATATATAAAATATGTATACAATATATATTATATACGATGATAAATACACACGCGCAGATGTCAAATGCGCATGTATCGATCTTCTTCTCGAGATACAGATGCTGTCCATTCAGGTAACACTATTCGGATTTTTTAGATGACAAAATACATTATCAACATGACTTGTTTTCACTTTTTAAAGAAGATTTTATATATCGGATATCGATATATAAAATATGTATACAATATATATTATATACGATGATAAATACACACGCGCAGATGTCAATTGCGCATGTATCGATCTTCTTCTCGAGATACAGATGCTGTCCATTCAGGTAACACTATTCGGATTTCTTAGATGACATAATACATTATCAACATGACTTGCTCTCACTTTTTAAAGGTTTGAATATATTTGATATCGATATATAAATAATGTCTACAATATATATTATACGATGATAAATACACATTCGCAGATGTCAATTGCGCATGTATCGATCTTCTTCTTAAGATGCAGATGCTGTCCATTCAGGTAACACTATTTGGATTTCTTAGATTTTCTTCTCGAGATGCAGATGCTGTCCATTCAGGTAACACTATTTGGATTTCTTAGATGACAAAATATATTATCAACATGACTTGTTCTCACCTTTTGAAGAAGGTTTGAATATATTAGATATCGATATATGAAATATGTTTGCAATATATATTATACTATGATAAATATACATGCGCAAATGTCAATTGTGCATGTATCGATCTTCTTCTTGAGATCTAGATGAGCAAACGATAACACTATATATATATATATATATTCATATATTTATTATTATTATTCCTAGTACACGTAGTACAGGCCATGATAATCATGGTGGGTAGAAGTTGGCAATTGCTTTTACTGAAAGTGCACCACATGTCTACACATGTAAAAAACTGTTCGGTTTTACACTTACAAATGTACTAGAGCCCCATTTGTTTACTTGCTACTACTATAAGCTGTTACTAGAACACTATATGGGTTTTCTAAATGACACAATGATTTATATGATATCTGCAATTCTCAACGCTTTTGTTAAATTGGATTATATTAAATATATTATTTATATATTTGTGTAGATTCGATGTTGTGAAGTTAATTGTTTCTAATTTATATATTTTGTTATACAAATTTTATTTTTTAAATATTCAGATACAATTCATAAAATGTTTTATTTTATTATCACAGAGACTAAAGACTTCAGTAACAGGGGGCGCTGTCAAGGACGTCCGCATTATCGACTGGCGCCTTGCTGGGAGAAGACGTACCAACCTGATCTCTGCTCGGTAAGTCTTTATGTCTTTAAACTGACTTTAACATATATAGTTGTCTAATATAGTTATAGTCATTATATAATTAGTTCGTTTTAATTATTTTAAACAAAGTATGGAGTTTAGGAAAAAAACAATATACTATAGTTATAGTTAATCACTATAAAGTCGTTTAAAATGATCTTTTCACTTTTTCATTGAGTAGTTTGAAATATTTAATATGACAAGGGCTATGCAATCAGGTTGATGTTCATGTTTTATTTAGAAGGCTTACGGAAGCATAATCAAAATGGCGTCCGTTGGACGCCACTTGCCGCCATCTTGATTCTAGAAAGATCTCAAATTGCTACATCACACACAAACACACATACTCGTATATATATATTATTAATTTTAATAAATATAATAATTAAATATATTTTATTTATATTATTTTATTTTCATTTATAACATATATGCTAATGCTTAATTAAGACTACTTAACGAATGTTGTAAGCAACATATGCATTCAACATGACGCCCATATCGATCCTGAAACGCCATTTTGACTCTAAAGAGAATCAACATTATTATATATAAATATCTTTTAGCAAAATAACTTTTTTGTTTTTTTCAATACCGAAATTATTTAACATTATTAATTCTAACTAATCATTATAGTCTTTATCTGACATTTTTCCAATTATTACCATTTGTCAAAATTTCTTATAGAAACATTATGCGATGTGATTGGAACCAATAGGATGGTTGAAAGATAGCCTCTTCTATCAACTTGACTTTATAAGCTTTATGAAAAATGGAATTTTAAATATATTTAAAGATATAATATCATCCATGAAATATATTGATATATTAACTCTATATTGTTACCATGTATTTTAAAACTAAAAATCATTTTAGAATACTTTATAAATACAAGATTTCGAAAACAATTCACAAGCATCACACACATACTCATAAGTCTATTTCATTAATTCATGGAAAATACTTAATTGATATTCAGACATCCTCTATTAAATATATATTATATAAAAGACATAGAATTTAGAAATAACATTTTAGATGTTATCAAAACCAGTAATATAGAGATGGTTATTCTGAATATATTTCCAAATATGTCCTGAAGGACATAATGGAGGAGCATGCGCAGATTGCAATTGCGCACATATCGATCTTCCTCTTGAGATGTAGTTGACCAATCATAAACACTATTTAGGTGTTCTACATCACAAAATATACCTTCCAATATCTCAGTTATCCTAATTTTTTTTTTTTGTCAAATTGAAATATTGAAATATATAAAATATTTCTCTTCTATATGTATATCCTCATGAGATGCGATGAGATGTAGACACATGCGCAGATGTCAACTGCGCATATATCGATCTTCTTCTCGAGACGCAGATGTCCATTCAGTGAACACTATTTGTATTTTCTGGATGATAAATTATAGAGTTGAATATCAGCAGTTTTCCTTCACTACATTGGAAAAGTTGAAATTATGTTTTTCAAAAGATATCTCTGATGTTTATATCCTTATGTGTGAGATATAGAGACATGCGCTGATGATAACTGCGCATATATCGATCATCTTCTCGAGATGCAGATGCCCATTTACTGAAAACTATTTGGATTTTCTAGATGATAAATTATAGCGTTGAATATCAGCTGTTTTCCTTCACTACATTGGGAAAGTTGAAATTTTGTTTTTTCAAAAGATATCTCTGATGTTTATACCCTTATGTGTGAGATATAGAGACATTCGCTGATGATAACTGCGCATATATCGATCATCTTCTCGAGATGCAGATGCCCATTTACTGAAAACTATTTGGATTTTCTAGATAATAAATTATAGCGTTGAATATCAGCTGTTTTCCTTCACTACATTGGAAAAGTTGAAAATTTGTTTTTCAAAAGATATCTCTGATGTTCATATCCTTATGTGTGAGATATAGAGACTTGCGCTGATGATAACTGCGCATATATCGATCATCTTCTCGAGATGCAGATGCCCATTTACTGAAAACTATTTGGATTTTCTAGATAAAAATTATAGCGTTGAATATCAGCTGCTCTCTCTCACTGCCTTCAAGACGTTTGAATAGATGAAATTTTGTTTTTATTAAAAATATCTCCGATTTTCGTATCCTTATGTGTGAGATGTAGAGACATGCGCAGATGTCAACTGCGCAGATATCGATCTTCTTCTCAAGATGCAGATGCCCATTCAATGAACACCATTTGGATTTTCTAGATGATGAAATATAGCGTTGAATTGTAAGCTGTTCTCTCTCACTGCCTTTAAGACGTTTGAATAGATGAAATTTTGTTTTTATTAAAAATATCTCTGATTTTCGTATCCTTATGTGTGAGATGTAGAGACACATGCGCAGATGTAAACAGCGCATATATCGATCTTCCTCTAGGGAATGTAGATGTCCAATCAGGGAACACTACTTGGGATTTCTACAGGGAAAAAATATATTTTCAATATTATTTGTTATTATTATTTTTTAAAAGTGTTGAAACAGATTAATTATATTTTTAGAAACCATTATCATCGCTATTTTCAACATTATAAATGTTTATACAAGGTATGTCCCATAAGTTCCCAGACTGGGTCCATAAAAAATAAATAAATGAAAAATGTAAACGAATTTGACTGTTTATTATAGAAAAAATATCTGGCTACACGGTGGTACCAATATCGAGGCGGTACTTGCGCGCGCGCCAAGGTTATTCTAATTTATTTAAAGGTCCCACCTAGCGCTGCGGCGATTTTACGATGGAACAAAAATTGAAGCAGAGGATTTGCATAGAATTTTGTGTGAAACTTCAAATATCAGCAACCGAAACTTTTGAAATGCTTAATAAAGTATTCCCCAATGACGCCCCAAAGAGAACAACTGTTTTTGAATGACATTCTAGATTTAAAGCTGGCAGAATTTCCATTGAAGATGATCCTCGTCAAGGACGCCCAAAATTTCAAAGGACTGATGAAAATGTGCAAAAAATCACCGATTTGATCAAAGAAAATCCTCGAACCACTTTGCTGGAGCTAGAGCAAGACACAGGCATCTCTAAAACAACGATTGGAAGGATCGTAACCGAAGATTTGAAGCTCAAAAAGACTCCTGCAAAATTCATCCCAAGATTCCTCACCAATGAGCAAAAACTGTGTCGGCTTGCAACCTGTGAGGACATGATGGAAATGACAAAAACGGATCCAGAATGGAAAGACAAGATAATCACAGGCGACGAGACATGGGTCTATGGCTATGACCCTGAAACCAAACCTCAATCTGCCGAGTGGAGAGGTTAGGGTGAGCCTAGACCCAAAAAATCCAGAAACAAGGTGTTGCTGGTCGCTTTTTCGGATAACAAGGGCATTGTTCTTCACGAGTATCTTCCTGCAGGCCTAACAGTTATTAGGGAAATGTATTTGGGCATTCTTCGCCGTCTAAGGGAAGCGATTCGAAAAAAAGGCCAGAAAAATGGACTAATGGTGGCTGGATCCTACACCATGACAATGCTCGCCCTCACACAGCGCACTTGATGACTAGCTTTTTGGCGAAAAACGGGACACAAATCCTACTTCAACCACCCTATTTCCCAGACATCGCACCAAATGACTTTTTCCTGTTCCCCAAACTTAAAGCAGTTCTAAAAGGAAGACATTTTGACACCAGGGATGACATAATAGAAAAATCGCCGTTAGCATTGAAGAGCATTCCAAAAGAGGCTTATAAAACTGTTTCGACAATTGGGAGAAACGATGGCGCTGGTGCGTTGAAGCAAGGGGGATTACTTTGAAAAGTTTTAATAAAAAAAATTTTAAAAAATCTTACCTTTTTTTTTATGGACCCAGTCCGGGAACTTATGGGACATACCTTGTATATTTGTCCTTTTTAGTAAGAAGTCCATTTGGTGAATATGTATTTACTCATTGATTTTATGAAAAACACCAGAATTTTTCACAATATTTTTCGAGCTCACGTTCTTCAATGGGCAGGAGGATTATGCTCCAAATGAAACGCGAGTGGACGGGTGATAAATATCAGGGTGTTATTATACAAGCTGTAAGATATGGTTGAATGGAATTTTGATTCTCATTTATGTATTTATCTCTTTCTTCAATAACACAAATAAATCTCGTATTCAATATTTTAATGAAATTAGCAATTTTCAAAAATAAACAGGAAATATATTTGTTAAATCTAATGAGGTCAAAATTGAAAGACGAATATATCACATTGTCACTTACATGATAATGAACAAGGCACCTCGGCTGGCCGGTATTGTGATCAGGGTGCACGGACCGATCTAATCTTCTCCATGGACAAGACACTACCACCACTTATATGATAAATAGGACTAGTAATTATTCGTTCAGTCATAGTCGAATAATTTTAACCCATAGGTCTGATTTATGTGGTAGCAGGTCGGGGTATTAGTAGGTGGGCTGAAACATGTTGTCAAATGGAATCAATTTTAACAAGAGAGAGAGAAGGCACACACAGGATACGAACATATTAAAATTATAAAAATATTTCCAAAGTTTTTATGTAGTAGGAAAGAAATGGAAAACTTTTAGAAACTTTATCGGATGGCCCAATAAATACTTGTATATTCCTACTTCTGTGGGATTATTGAGAAAGAGATATTGTGAAATATTTGGAACAACATTTAAGGATATCTATATATACCATTTAAAGATATTATTATTGTACTATATATTTTTCTAGTGACAATAATATTTTAATAATTTTTTATATATTCTTCTAAAATATCTTGTAATTTCAGCTGACCTCTAATGGTGACCTTTAAATAACCCGAAGAGAACCACAATGAAAATATCAACCGAGATGACGTTTTTAAATGGAAGGGGAAAATTCAAGGTAGGTATAACTATAATATATATATCACGGCAATAAATGTTTTTATATTTATGTATTTGTTTATTCTGGGTACAATAATTTATTATTTATACACTCATGGACAAAACTTAAGAAAGTTGTACATTATAGCATCTATATCGGGATTAAGACAATAGTTCACAAATATTATTAATACACAGTGACTTTTTTGAAGACACACCAGATAACCAAGTGTGAACAAAATTGCTCTGTCTTCTTTAAAAAAACAGTCAGCGTCAAAATATTTCCACTTCTTTAAGTTTTTTCCATGAGTGTATAGACCAGACTACATATTTTAAATAAATGCTCATCCTTATAGAGACTAAACCTCAATAAACACCATTATATCAAATGTATGCTCATCTAATATTATGTACCTTTTTTCCCAATACATAGGAATGTATAGGGTTTTCCATCAAAGGTAAAAGTATCAAGATAAGTTACAAAAATGTGTTCATATAACAATGCAATTAAATTAGTGAAACATCATAACTATATGACTAAGTAAGGGGGATTCAGAAAATATACTTATTCAATAGACTCGCAAGAAATTTAATTACAAGTTAAAATGTAAATACTACCCATACTCTAAAACTTTAACTCTTAAGCCTCCATTTCAGAAACTCACTTTCTATCAATCCGCACACCCTCACACACACACACCTCACACCCAAACATTCCCACACCCACATACACACTCACACAACCACATACACGCTCACACAACCACACACTCGCACACCACAAACGCACACACCCAAATACACACTCGCACACCCACACACTCGCACACCACACACTCACACATCCACATACACACTCGCACACCCACACACTCGCACACCACATACTCACACATCCACATAGACACTCACACAACCAAATATACACTCGCACACTCATACATAAAATATCAATCCTAATACAACTGCTATTATTATTTATTGAGTACATCTGTATTCAATAGAATGACTTCTCATTTATTAAAACAAAAATGACCCAATGTGAAATTGCTCAAACCTCTGTGTGTGACAGTGAAACATAAATAATGACAGCATGAATTTGAAATAATTCTAGTGAGCAACACCTCTTCTTTAAAAGCTCATTTAAGAGTTCGTTATATTATCATAACATTTATTCCCCTCTATAGAACTTCAAATTAATATGGGTTACATTTAGTTATTTTTCTACAATTTGAAATTTACATAGGCTTAACTAAGTTATTAACAACTGGAATAATTATTTGAGATTCGGTTTCTATCAATTTCTGTATATTTTGGAATACTGATATTTTTATAGGAATTTATTCATAATTATTTACGAGATTAACCAAATATTTTAGCCCTATATTTTCCATTTAAACATTAAACATATTTATCGATTTTCTGGCTACAAATATAAATTCGGAAGTTTTGAAATGTTTCTATATTGTTTGTGAACGTGATTGACCTGGTTTTATCCCAGTTTATCATTGAGACGATACAACCGTTTATTTTGGACTAGACGAATGGCCCAGGCAACGCCCGGGGTTTACCCGAGTGCGAATATATTTTAAAACGTCGTCTTGGGTGGTCGCTATTGACAGGGTGGTCTGTATAGACAGGTAGATGTATCACACAGCTGATAACAGGGTTGTCTAGAGTGGTCGCTATAGACAGGGTGGTGGTCGCTATTGACAGGGTGGTCTGTATAGACAGGTGGATGTTTCACACAGCTGATAACAGGGTTGTCTAGAGTGGTCGCTATAGACAGGGTGGTGGTCGCTATTGACAGGGTGGTCTGTATAGACAGGTGGATGTATCACACAGCTGATAACAGGGTTGTCTAGAGTGGTCGCTATAGACAGGGTGGTGGTCGCTATTGACAGGGTGGTCTGTATAGACAGGTGGATGTATCACACAGCTGATAACAGGGTTGTCTAGAATGGTCGCTATAGACAGGGTGGTGGTCGCTATTGACAGGGTGGTCTGTATAGACAGGTGGATGTATCACACAGCTGATAACAGGGTTGTCTAGAGTGGTCGCTATAGACAGGGTGGTCTGTATAGACAGGTGGATGTATCACACAGCTGATAACAGGGCTGTGTAGAGTGGTCGCTATAGACAGGGTGGTCTGTATAGACAGGAGGATGCATCACACAGCTGATAACAGTGTTGTCTAGAGTGGTCGCTATAGACAGGGTGGTCTGTGTAGACAGGTGGATGCATCACACAGCTGATAACAGGGTTGTCTAGAGTGGTCGCTATAGACAGGGTGGTGGTCGCTATTGACAGGGTGGTCTGTATAGACAGGTGGATGTATCACACAGCTGATAACAGGGTTGTCTAGAGTGGTCGCTATAGACAGGGTGGTGGTCGCTATTGTCAGGGTGGTCTGTATAGACAGGTGTATGTATCACACAGCTGATAACAGGGTTGTCTAGAGTGGTCGCTATAGACAGGGTGGTGGTCGCTATTGACAGGGTGGTCTGTATAGACAGGTGGATGTATCACACAGCTGATAACAGGGTTGTCTAGAGTGGTCGCTATAGACAGGGTGGTCTGTATAGACAGGTGGATGTATCACACAGCTGATAACAGGGCTGTCTAGTGGTCGCTATAGACAGGGTGGTCTGTATAGACAGGTGGATGCATCACACAGCTGATAACAGGGTTGTCTAGAGTGGTCGCTATAGACAGGGTGGTCTGTGTAGACAGGTGGATGTATCACACAGCTGATAACAGGGTTGCCTAGAGTGTCCGCTATAGACAGGGTGGTCTGTGTAGACAGGTGGATGTATCACACAGCTGACAACAGGGTTGCCTAGAGTGGCCGCTATAGACAGAGTGGTCTGTATAGACAGGTGAATGTAACACACTGATGATGACAGGGTTGCCTAAAGTGACCGCTATAGACAGGGTGGTCTGTATAGACAGGTGGATGTATCACACAGCTGATAACAGGGCTGTCTAGAGTGGTCGCTATAGACAGGGTGGTCTGTATAGACAGGTGGATGGATGTATCACACAGCTGATAACAGGGCTGTCTAGAGTGGTCGCTATAGACAGGGTGGTCTGTATAGACAGGTGGATGCATCACACAGCTGATAACAGGGTTGTCTAGAGTGGTCGCTATACACAGGGTGGTCTGTATAGACTGGTGGATGCATCACACAGCTGATAACAGGGTTGTCTAGAGTGGTCGCTTTAGACAGGGTGGTCTGTGTAGACAGGTGGATGTATCACACAGCTGATAACAGGGTTGCCTAGAGTGTCCGCTATAGACAGGGTGGTCTGTATAGACAGGTGGATGCATCACACAGCTGATAACAGGGTTGTCTAGAGTGGTCGCTATAGACAGGGTGGTCTGTGTAGACAGGTGGATGTATCGCACAGCTGATAACAGGGTTGCCTAGAGTGTCCGCTATAGACAGGATGGTCTGTGTAGACAGGTGGATGTATCACACAGCTGACAACAGGGTTGCCTAAAGTGGCCACTATAGACAGGGTGGTCTGTATAGACAGGTGAATGTAACACACTGATGATAACAGGGTTGCCTAAAGTGACCGCTATAGACAGGGTGGTCTGTCTAGACAGGTGGATGTATCACACAGCTGATAACAGGGTTGCCTAGAGTGGCCGCTTTAGACAGGGTGGTCTGTGTAGACAGGTGGATGTATCACACAGCTGATAACAGGGTTGCCCAGAGTGGCCGCTATAGACAGGGTGGTCTGTATAGACAGGTGGATGTATCACACAGCTGATAACAGGGTTGTCTAGAGTGGTCGCTATAGACAGGGTGGTGGTCGCTATAGACAGGGTGGTCTGTATAGACAGGTGGATGTATCACACAGCTGATAACAGGGCTGTCTAGTGGTCGCTATAGACAGGGTGGTCTGTATAGACAGGTGGATGCATCACACAGCTGATAACAGGGTTGTCTAGAGTGGTCGCTATAGACAGGGTGGTCTGTGTAGACAGGTGGATGTATCACACAGCTGATAACAGGGTTGCCTAGAGTGTCCGCTATAGACAGGGTGGTCTGTGTAGACAGGTGGATGTATCACACAGCTGACAACAGGGTTGCCTAGAGTGGCCGCTATAGACAGGGTGGTCTGTATAGACAGGTGAATGTAACACACTGATGATGACAGGGTTGCCTAAAGTGACCGCTATAGACAGGGTGGTCTGTATAGACAGGTGGATGTATCACACAGCTGATAACAGGGCTGTCTAGAGTGGTCGCTATAGACAGGGTGGTCTGTATAGACAGGTGGATGTATCACACAGCTGATAACAGGGCTGTCTAGAGTGGTCGCTATAGACAGGGTGGTCTGTATAGACAGGTGGATGCATCACACAGCTGATAACAGGGTTGTCTAGAGTGGTCGCTATAGACAGGGTGGTCTGTATAGACAGGTGGATGCATCACACAGCTGATAACAGGGTTGTCTAGAGTGGTCGCTATAGACAGGGTGGTCTGTGTAGACAGGTGGATGTATCACACAGCTGATAACAGGGTTGCCTAGAGTGTCCGCTATAGACAGGGTGGTCTGTGTAGACAGGTGGATGCATCACACAGCAGATAACAGGGCTGTCTAGAGTGGTCGCTATAGACAGGGTGGTCTGTATAGACAGGTGGATGCATCACACAGCTGATAACAGGGTTGTCTAGAGTGGTCGCTTTAGACAGGGTGGTCTGTGTAGACAGGTGGATGTATCACACAGCTGATAACAGGGTTGCCTAGAGTGTCCGCTATAGACAGGGTGGTCTGTATAGACAGGTGGATGCATCACACAGCTGATAACAGGGTTGTCTAGAGTGGTCGCTATAGACAGGGTGGTCTGTGTAGACAGGTGGATGTATCGCACAGCTGATAACAGGGTTGCCTAGAGTGTCCGCTATAGACAGGATGGTCTGTGTAGACAGGTGGATGTATCACACAGCTGACAACAGGGTTGCCTAAAGTGGCCACTATAGACAGGGTGGTCTGTATAAACAGGTGAATGTAACACACTGATGATAACAGGGTTGCCTAAAGTGACCGCTATAGACAGGGTGGTCTGTCTAGACAGGTGGATGTATCACACAGCTGATAACAGGGTTGCCTAGAGTGGCCGCTTTAGACAGGGTGGTCTGTGTAGACAGGTGGATGTATCACACAGCTGATAACAGGGTTGCCCAGAGTGGCCGCTATAGACAGGGTGGTCTGTATAGACAGGTGGATGTATCACACAGCTGATAACAGGGTTGCCCAGAGTGGCCGCTATAGACAGGGTGGTCTGTGTAGACAGGTGGATGTATCACACAGCTGATAACAGGGTTGCCCAGAGTGGCCGCTATAGACAGGGTGGTCTGTGTAGACAGGTGGATGTATCACACAGCTGATAACAGGGTTGCCCAGAGTGGCCGCTATAGACAGGGTGGTCTGTATAGACAGGTGGATGTATCACACAGCTGATAACAGGGTTGCCCAGAATGGCCGCTATAGACAGGGTGGTCTGTGTAGACAGGTGGATGTATCACACAGCTGATAACAGGGTTGCCCAGAGTGGCCGCTATAGACAGGGTGGTCTGTGTAGACAGGTGGATGTATCACACAGCTGATAATAAGGTTGCCTAGAGTGGCCGCTGTAGACAGGGTGGTCTGTATTGACAGGTGTATGTATCACACAGCTGAAAACAGGGTTGACTAAGGTGACCGCTATAGACAGGGTGGTCTGTATAGACAGGTGTATGTATCACACAGCTGATAACAGGGTTGTCTAGAGGGGGGCGGGCAGGGAGGTCACGTGTTTGCTGGCAGCCAATGGGCGCGCATTCTATCCGTGAGCTTCAGACAAACAGACAAACAGACAGAATAAGGCAAATATATAAGTAGATGACCTTTTTGACCTTTATCATTGGTAAATGTATCTGTTTTGTTGATTTTAATTGTATTATGGTATGAAATGTTAATTGGTATATTTTTAAAAAGAAGTTTTAGATTTTAAACGATTGATAAGGCTAGTAGGCATGTTATTCTAATAGAGACATAAGCACAGATTTTCATTATTGATGTTATTAATGTGTTTTAGATTCAAACGTGTATATAAACTCAAATCTATTTTAAGTAGAGTTCAATGAGAAAAATGGCGAATATTTGGCTAATTTTGAACCCGAATTATTTTGCCCTCTAAAATAAAAACAAAAATAGTTTTAAAATGATCAAAATAATGAATATAAATAATAGTGTTGAAATATATATTTAATCCAGAATATATCAAAATATTTGTTTTAAATACAATATATTTATATAAATAAAATATCAGTGATAATCAATTTTATAATCTCGGAATTTTAATATACTACATCACTATATGAAAAGCCTTAACATAAAATATGTTTCAGATAAAGAACTGAATCTGGCCCGGAGAATGTCCTTCACACCGTCAAAGATCCCCAGTATCCCTGTTCCATGGGAAGTTTGAAAGAAGTTGTTCACAAGATGCTACAATCTCATATCAATGACGCTATAGGATAGCAATTAACTACATTGCTCTCTGAAATATCAACCTATTTTGAAGAATTTAATTTAGAAAAATGCTGCACAATAATAATATAATATTAATCATTTATATAGAGCTTGAAATATTTGTCAGATTAACTTTAGAATTGAGGAGGTATAATTCTATTCACATTTGAATATTGATTTTGAAAGAATAATTTGAAGGCCAAGTAAATACGCAAAAATTTATATCAATAATTTATTTAATAATTTTGATTATTTTTGGAAAATAAATATCGATATTTCCCATTTATTTCAAAGGTTTTAAAAACTATATTGATAAGTGTGCAAATTCGAAATATATTATTTCTTTTTATTTTTTGAATAGTTTTATTCACTTTTATATTGATTTTATATTCGCTTAATTAATACTTCCAATATATTATGACAATGAGGAAGTTTAGAAAGACATTTCGGTAGAAGCCAATAATTATATATTTAATACTTATTTTTCTAACTTTCCATGAATTCTTTTTATTTTAACATTATATATTGAATAATTATTCACACATTAATGTTCTTTTTCAAAAAATAACTTAGTCAACCTAGATAAACCACATTTTGAAAATAGAACTTAACACGTATTTGAGAGAGAAATTCATTATCTATATATTTATATATAATAAAATTGGAAATATAATATAATTGATTTAAATAAAATATAAATTTAGAATATTTTTATATAAATATAATATAAGATAATATATAAAATATTTATGAGCTAGTCCATTATATAAAAGGGGGGATATTTATGCCTGTTTCTGTTATCACATTTAAGTATATTTCTTGGTTTATAATTAAAACTCTCTTAATAATGTCGTTCATACAGAAGCTAGGCTTAGCTTTGAACCTTTTGAAATATATTTAAAATAGGACGAAACACGTATTTTATATTATACCTTGCATTTTTAGTTGCTCACAGAAGCCAGTATATGTTTTCGCTTTTGTCTCTTTATGTCAGCACGTATTGAAAGTATATAACCTGGTTTAAATTTAAAAATTTTATTATCAAGTTACACACACTCCCTGAAGCCATTATGTTTTCGCTTTTATGTCTCTTTCTGTCAGCACGTGTTGAAAGTATATAACCTGGTTTAAATTTGAAAATATAATTATCAAGTTACTCCCTGAAGGCATTATGTTTTCGCTTTTATGTCTCTTTCTGTCAACACGTGTTGAAAGTATATAACTTGGTTTAAATTTGAAAATTCAATTATCAAGTAACTCCCTGAAACCATTATCTTTTAGATTTTATGTCTCTTTCTGTCAGCACGTGTTAAAAGTATATAACTTGGTTTATATTTGAAATATTGATTATTAGATTACTCTCAGAAGCCATTATGTTTTAGCTTTTATGTCTCTTTCTGTCAGCACGTGTTGAAAGTATATAACCTGGTTTAAATTTGAAATTATCATTATCAAGTTACTCCCTGAAGCCATTATGTTTTCGCCTTTATGTCTCTTTCTGTCAGCACGTGTTGAAAGTATATAACTTGGTTTAAATTTGAAAATTTAAATTTTAGATTACTCTCAGAAGCCATTATGTTTCAGCTTTTATGTCTCTTTCTGTCAGCACGTGTTGAAAGTATATAACCTGGTTTGAATTTCAAAATTTCATTACAAGTTATTCTCAGAAGCCATTATGTTTTAGCTTTTATGTCTCTTTCTGTCAGCACGTGTTGAAAATATAAAACCTGGTTTAAATTTGAAAATATCATTATCAAGTTACTCCCTGAAGCCATTATATTTTCGCTTTTATGTCTCTTTCTGTCAGCACGTGTTGAAAGTATAAAACTTGGTTTATATTTCAAAATTTCGTTACAAGTTATTCTCAGAAACCATTATGTTTTCGCCTTTATGTCTCTTTCTGTCAGCACGTGTTGAAAGTATATAAGTTGGTTTGAATTTATAAATTTTATTATCAAGTTAATCTCAGAAGCCATTATATTTTCGCTTTTATGTCTCTTTCTGTCAGCACGTGTTGAAAATATATAACCTGGTTTAAATTTGAAATTATCATTATCAAGTTACTCCCTGAAGCCATTATATTTTCGCTTTTATGTCTCTTTCTGTCAGCACGTGTTGAAAGTATATGACCTGGTTTAAATTTGAAAATTCAATTATCAAGTAACTCCCTGAAGCCATTATGTTTTAGATTTTATGTCTCTTTCTGTCAGCACGTGTTGAAAGTATAAAACCTGGTTTAAATTTGAAAATTTCATTATCAAGTTACCTCCTGAAGCCATTATGTTTTCGATTTTATGTCTCTTTCTGTCAGCACGTGTTGAAAGTATATAACTTGGTTTAAATTTGAAAATTTAATTATCAAGTTAATCTCAGAAGCCATTATATTTTCGCTTTTATGTCTCTTTCTGTCAGCACGTGTTGAAATTATATAACTTGGTTTAAATTCAAATATATCATTATCAAGTTGCTCTCAAAAGCCATTATGTTTTCAATTTTATGTCTCTTTCTGTCAGCACGTGTTGAAAGTATAAAACTTGGTTTAAATTTCAAAATTTCATTACAAGGTATTCTCAGAAGCCATTATGTTTTCGCTTTTATGTCTCTTTCTGTCAGCACGTGTTGAAAGTATAAAACTGGGTTTAAAATTCAAAATTTCATTACAAGTTATTCTCAGAAGCCATTATGTTTTCGCCTTTATGTCTCCTTCTGTCAGCACGTGTTGAAAGTATATAACTTGGTTTAAATTCAAATATTTCATTATCAAGTTGCTCTCAGAAGCCAATATGTTTTCGCCTTTATGTCTCTTTCTGTCAGCACGTGTTGAAAGTATAAAACTTGGTTTAAATATCAAAATTTTATTATCTAGTTAATCTCATAAGCCATTATATTTTCGCTTTTATGTCTCTTTCTGTCAGCACGTGTTGAAACTATATAACTTGGTTTAAATTCGAAAATATCATTATCAAGATACTCCCTGAAGCCAGTATGTTTTAGCTATTATGTCTCTTTCTGTCAGCACGTGTTGAAAGTATATAACCTGGTTTAAATTTAAAATTAATATTATCAAGTTACTTCCTGAAGCCATTATATTTTCGCTTTTATGTCTCTTTCTGTCAACATGTGTTGAAAATATATAACTTGGTTTAAATTTGAAAATAAAATTATCAAGTTACTCTCTGAAGCCATTATATTTTCGCTTTTATGTCTCTTTCTGTCAGCACGTGTTGAAACTATATAACTTGGTTTAAATTCGAAAATATCATTATCAAGTTACTCTCTGAAGCCATTATATTTTCGCTTTTATGTCTCTTTCTGTCAGCACGTGTTGAAAGTATATAACCTGGTTTGAATTTAAAAATTTCATTACAAGTTATTCTCAGAAGCCATTATGTTTTCGCTTTTATGTCTCTTTCTGTCAGCACGTGTTGAAAGTATATAACCTAGTTTAAATTTGAAAATTCAATTATCAAGTAACTCCCTGAAGCCATTATGTTTTAGATTATATGTCTCTTTCTGTCAGCACGTGTTGAAAGTATATAACCTGGTTTAAATTTGAAATTATCATTATCAAGTTACTCCCTGAAGCCATTATGTTTTCGCCTTTATGTCTCTTTCTGTCAGCACGTGTTGAAAGTATATAACTTGGTTTAAATTTGAAAATTTGAATTTTAGATTACTCTCAGAAGCCATTATGTTTCAGCTTTTATGTCTCTTTCTGTCAGCACGTGTTGAAAGTATATAACCTGGTTTAAATTTGAAAATATAATTATCAAGTTACTCCCTGAAGCCATTATGTTTTCGCTTTTATGTCTCTTTCTGTCAGCACGTGTTGAAAGTATATAACTTGGTTTGAATTTCAAAATTTCATTACAAGTTATTCTCAGAAGCCATTATGTTTTAGCTTTTATGTCTCTTTCTGTCAGCACGTGTTGAAATTATATAACCTGGTTTAAATTTGAAAATATCATTATCAAGTTACTCCCTGAAGCCATTATATTTTCGCTTTTATGTCTCTTTCTGTCAGCACGTGTTGAAAGTATAAAACTTGGTTTATATTTCAAAATTTCGTTACAAGTTATTCTCAGAAACCATTATATTTTCGCTTTTATGTCTCTTTCTGTCAGCACGTGTTGAAAGTATATAACCTGGTTTAAATTTGAAGATATACTTATCAAGATACTCCCTGAAGCCATTATGTTTTAGCTTTTATGTCACTTTCTGTCAGCACGTGTTGAAAGTATATAACCTGGTTTAAATTTGAAATTAACATTATCAAGTTACTCCCTGAAGCCATTATATTTTCGCTTTAATGTCTCTTTCTGTCAGCACGTGTTGAAACTATATAACCTGGTTTAAATTTGAAAATATAATTATCAAGTTACTCCCTGATGCCATTATATTTTCGCTTTTATGTCTCTTTCTGTCAGCACGTGTTGAAGGTATATAACTTGGTTTAAATTCGAAAATATCATTATCAAGTTACTCTCTGAAGCCATTATAATTTCGCTTTTATGTCTCTTTCTGTCAGCACGTGTTGAAAGTATATAACCTGGTTTAAATTTAAAAATTTCATTACAAGTTATTCTCAGAAGCCATTATGTTTTCGCCTTTATGTCTCTTTCTGTCAGCACGTGTTGAAAGTATAAAACTGGGTTTAAAATTCAAAATTTCATTACAAGTTATTCTCAGAAGCCATTATATTTTCGCCTTTATGTCTCTTTCTGTCAGCACGTGTTGAAAGTATATAACTTGGTTTAAATTCAAATATTTCATTATCAAGTTGCTCTCAGAAGCCAATATGTTTTCGCTTTTATGTCTCTTTCTGTCAGCACGTGTTGAAAGTATAAAACTTGGTTTAAATTTCAAAATTTAATTATCAAGTTAATCTCATGAGCCATTATATTTTCGCTTTTATGTCTCTTTCTGTCAGCACGTGTTGAAACTATATAACTTGGTTTAAATTCGAAAATATCACTTTCAAGATACTCCCTGAAGCCAGTATGTTTTAGCTTTTATGTCTCTTTCTGTCAGCACGTGTTGAAAGTATATAACCTGGTTTAAATTTGAAATTAATATTATCAAGTTACTCCCTGAAGCCATTATATTTTCGCTTTTATGTCTCTTTCTGTCAGCACATGTTGAAATTATATAACTTGGTTTAAATTTGAAAATAAAATTATCAAGTTACTCTCTGAAGCCATTATATTTTCGCTTTTATGTCTCTTTCTGTCAGCACGTGTTGAAACTATATAACTTGGTTTAAATTCGAAAATATCATTATCAAGTTACTCTCTGAAGCCATTATATTTTCGCTTTTATGTCTCTTTCTGTCAGCACGTGTTGAAAGTATATAACTTGGTTTGAATTTCAAAATTTCATTACAAGTTATTCTCAGAAGCCATTATGTTTTAGCTTTTATGTCTCTTTCTGTCAGCACGTGTTGAAATTATATAACCTGGTTTAAATTTGAAAATATCATTATCAAGTTATTCCCTGAAGCCATTATATTTTCGCCTTTATGTCTCTTTCTGTCAGCACGTGTTGAAAGTATAAAACTTGGTTTATATTTCAAAATTTCGTTACAAGTTATTCTCAGAAACCATTATATTTTCGTTTTTATGTCTCTTTCTGTCAGCACGTGTTGAAAGTATATAACCTGGTTTAAATTTGAAATTAACATTATCAAGTTACTCCCTGAAGCCATTATATTTTCGCTTTAATGTCTCTTTCTGTCAGCACGTGTTGAAAGTATATAACCTGGTTTAAATTTAAAATATAATTATCAAGTTTCTCCCTGAAGCCATTATATTTTCGCTTTTATGTCTCTTTCTGTCAGCACGTGTTGAAAGTATATAACCTGGTTTAAATTCGAAAATATCATTATCAAGTTACTCTCTGAAGCCATTATAATTTCGCTTTTATGTCTCTTTCTGTCAGCACGTGTTGAAAGTATATAACCTGGTTTAAATTTGAAATTAACATTATCAAGTTACTCCCTGAAGCCATTATATTTTCGCTTTAATGTCTCTTTCTGTCAGCACGTGTTGAAAGTATATAACCTGGTTTAAATTTAAAATATAATTATCAAGTTTCTCCCTGAAGCCATTATATTTTCGCTTTTATGTCTCTTTCTGTCAGCACGTGTTGAAAGTATATAACCTGGTTTAAATTCGAAAATATCATTATCAAGTTACTCTCTGAAGCCATTATAATTTCGCTTTTATGTCTCTTTCTGTCAGCACGTGTTGAAAGTATATAACCTGGTTTAAATTTAAAAAATTCATTACAAGTTATTCTCAGAAGCCATTATGTTTTCGCTTTTATGTCTCTTTCTGTCAGCACGTGTTGAAAGTATAAAACGGGGTTTAAAATTCAAAATTTCATTACAAGTTATTCTCAGAAGCCATTATGTTTTCGCCTTTATGTCTCTTTCTGTCAGCACGTGTTGAAAGTATATAACTTGGTTTAAATTCAAATATTTCATTATCAAGTTGCTCTCAGAAGCCAATATGTTTTCGCTTTTATGTCTCTTTCTGTCAGCACGTGTTGAAAGTATAAAACTTGGTTTAAATTTCAAAATTTAATTATCAAGTTAATCTCATGAGCCATTATATTTTCGCTTTTATGTCTCTTTCTGTCAGCACGTGTTGAAACTATATAACTTGGTTTAAATTCGAAAATATCATTATCAAGATACTCCCTGAACCCAGTATGTTTTAGCTTTTATGTCTCTTTCTGTCAGCACGTGTTGAAAGTATATAACCTGGTTTAAATTTAAAATTAATATTATCAAGTTACTCCCTGAGGCCATTATATTTTCGCTTTTATGTCTCTTTCTGTCAGCACGTGTTGAAATTATATAACTTGGTTTAAATATGAAAATAAAATTATCAAGTTACTCTCTGAAGCCATTATATTTTCGCTTTTATGTCTCTTTCTGTCAGCACGTGTTGAAACTATATAACTTGGTTTAAATTCGAAAATATCATTATCAAGTTACTCTCTGAAGCCATTATATTTTCGCTTTTATGTCTCTTTCTGTCACCACGTGTTGAAAGTATATAACCTGGTTTAAATTTAAAAATTTCATTACAAGTTATTCTCAGAAGCCATTATGTTTTCGCTTTTATGTCTCTTTCTGTCAGCACGTGTTGAAAGTATATAACCTGGTTTAAATTTGAAAATTCAATTATCAAGTAACTCCCTGAAGCCATTATGTTTTAGATTTTATGTCTCTTTCTGTCAGCACGTGTTGAAAGTATATAACCTGGTTTAAATTTGAAATTATCATTATCAAGTTACTCCCTGAAGCCATTATGTTTTCGCCTTTATGTCTCTTTCTGTCAGCACGTGTTGAAAGTATATAACTTGGTTTAAATTTGAAAATTTGAATTTTAGGTTACTCTCAGAAGCCATTATGTTTCAGCTTTTATGTCTCTTTCTGTCAGCACGTGTTGAAAGTATATAACCTGGTTTAAATTTGAAAATATAATTATCAAGTTACTCCCTGAAGCCATTATGTTTTCGCTTTTATGTCTCTTTCTGTCAGCACGTGTTGAAAGTATATAACTTGGTTTGAATTTCAAAATTTCATTACAAGTTATTCTCAGTAGCCATTATTAATTAGCTTTTATGTCTCTTTATGTCAGCACGTGTTGAAATTATATAACCTGGTTTAAATTTGAAAATATCATTATCAAGTTACTCCCTGAAGTCATTATATTTTCGCTTTTATGTCTCTTTCTGTCAGCACGTGTTGAAAGTATAAAACTTGGTTTATATTTCAAAATTTCGTTACAAGTTATTCTCAGAAACCATTATATTTTCGCTTTTATGTCTCTTTCTGTCAGCACGTGTTGAAAGTATATAACCTGGTTTAAATTTGAAAATATAATTATCAAGATAGTCCCTGAAGCCATTATGTTTTAGCTTTTATGTCTCTTTCTGTCAGCACGTGTTGAAAGTATATAACCTGGTTTAAATTTGAAATTAACATTATCAAGTTACTCCCTGAAGCCATTATATTTTCGCTTTTATGTCTCTTTCTGTCAGCACGTGTTGAAAGTATATAACCTGGTTTAAATTCGAAAATATCATTATCAAGTTACTCTCTGAAGCCATTATATTTTCGCTTTTATGTCTCTTTCTGTCAGCACGTGTTGAAGGTATATAACTTGGTTTAAATTCGAAAATATCATTATCAAGTTACTCTCTGAAGCCATTATAATTTCGCTTTTATGTCTCTTTCTGTCAGCACGTGTTGAAAGTATATAACCTGGTTTAAATTTAAAAATTTCATTACAAGTTATTCTCAGAAGCCATTATGTTTTCGCTTTTATGTCTCTTTCTGTCAGCACGTGTTGAAAGTATATAACTTGGTTTAAATTTAAAAATTTCATTAAAAGTTACTCCCTGAAGCCATTATGTTTTCGCTTTTATGTCTCTTTCTGTCAGCACGTGTTGAAAGTATATAACTTGGTTTAAATTCAAAAATTTCATTATCAAGTTGCTCTCAAAAGCCATTATGTTTTCAATTTTATGTCTCTTTCTGTCAGCACGTGTTGAAAGTATAAAACTTGGTTTAAATTTCAAAATTTCATTACAAGTTATTCTCAGAAGCCATTATGTTTTCGCTTTTTTGTCTCTTCCTGTCAGCACGTGTTGAAAGTATATAACCTGGTTTAAATTTGAAAATATAATTATCAAGTTACTCCCTGAAGCCATTATGTTTTCGCTTTTATGTCTCTTTCTGTCAGCACGTGTTGAAAGTATATAACTTGGTTTAAATTTGAAAATTTGATTATCAAGTTAATCTCAGAAGCCATTATAATTTCGCTTTTATGTCTCTTTCTGTCAGCACGTGTTGAAAGTATATAACTTGGTTTAAATTTTAAAAAATCATTATTATATAGGTCAAACTTTATAGGTATAATATTTTTGAATAAAATCATACAATTTAAAAGTATTTTATTATATTATATTATAGGTAAATGTGACAAAATAGGCGAATGAGACAAAATAAATAAAAAAACAAATATATATTTACCTGCCTCTCTTTATAAAATATTATATATTTTCATTTCAATTATAATATTCATTAAAATCAAAATATAATTTCAACATAGAAATCTGCATTATGTTATTTTGGTCTCAGATTTTTAATGACGGCAGTATAAATATAAGAAACAATGTCTAAGTAAATACTGATTACCTATTTTAAAACTGATATTCTGTTTTTTCTTTGTAATTCTAAATCCTAAATTTCTAATCTCTAGTTGTTTTAAATAATATGGTTATAACAAGATCATGGTTATAAATATTTGAAATATTTTCAAAGGTGTATTTTTAAATATCAATTTTAATTAAACCATTTATATACAATTTCTTTATGCTTCTATTATATTATAAAATTTTAAGGAAGTTTTTCTTTTGAAATACTATATTTTATACATTGAAAATTGGCTTCTACCGATTCAATATAATATGTTGAAACATTTATTTATATTATTTGAATTCATTATCTATTTAATATTGAAATATTTATCTTGATTAATAATGATCCCAAATTTCATAATGTATTTTAAAAATAGTTATATCTTCTATATTTTCATTTATTTTCAAATTGAATTCAAGAAATATTTTTGTAATCTATTTCCAAATTATAAATTTTGACAACACCAATTAAGAAACTAATAAGAAAACCTCCTCTCTAACAATAGGTTATAAGATTATAGGCAAAATTTACTAAATGATATAAAAAAAAGTGAACAACTTCAAATAAAACTACCAATGGAACATTCCATACATTGGGCTGGGCAACGTACCAGATGCAGCGCCGCCTGCTACCCAACGGGTCCACGGGTGGTGGATAGTGGGGGGCCACGTGGTGGTCTGCTGTTGAATAAGTCAGCAATGGACTGGCGAATAAATGGCCCCGAACCAAACGGATTTTATACATACGCAACGTCCATTTGCTTAAAAATAATAAAATGGCGAATTTACATTCACAGAAGATATTCATCTATGTCATTTATAACGTTAAGATTTCTCAAAATATCCTTTATTAAAAGATCATAAATATGCTTATCATTTTGTATATATATTGATGCTTATACATTTTCAATAGATGTGTTTGTATGTCGTTTGAATAACCTATAGTGTAAAATTCGATGGTGAAAATTTGTATGAAAGTTTTTCATGTAAAAATAAAGGATATACAATTTTGTTGTTCTAGTATTATTTTATATCTAATGTATATATATTTTACCAGAATGACATTATATATATATTTGTGTGTGAAGCGCGGTTTAAATTAACTATTATATTAACACAAGTCGATTTTTTAAATTCAATTATAAAATATACACTCAAGGATAAAATTTATGGAAGTTGTACCTTTTAGCATGTATTTCGGGATTCAGACAATAACCCTCAAAAATATTTGATAAACATTGACATTTGTTGAAGACACACGAGATAGCCGAGTGTGGACAAAATTGCCTCTGTATCCTAAAAAACCGACAGGCGGCATCACTCTCCACTTTTAAAAATTTTATCAATGAGTGTTTATTGTTGCACCAAGTTGCAGCTTTGCAGGGTCGTCGACCTTGGTTTCTTCCTTCTTGGTGTTTTGCACGTTTCCCGAGCGGGTTTCCATATTCAAAGCAAATAAATAAACGTAAATAAAAATAAGTTACCTTCCAACCTTATTGTGTTTATTTATTCGTGGTCTTCCCCATAGGTCGTGATCCGCCGTCTTCGTCTAGGTCCTCTCTCCCTCCAATAACTAATCAAGATATATGTACAAATAATATTACAAAAGGAATGAAACTATAAAAAGGAATGATGATAATCTAAATATTCTGTTTTAAATATATATTAAATATGATAGAAAATTTTGAATAAATGTAAGACGCATTAAAATCGAGGTAACACTTCCTCCTCTAAGAGGTTGTCACGTCCTCGTGAATGACCTCATCCATTCTCTCATAATAAGGCTTGATTCTTGAAACATGAACTATCAGAGGGTCTTGGTCCCGATTGTCTTTCGGTTCTATTCGATAATTGACGCTAGATATCTTCTTTAATATTCTATATGGACCACAATATTTTCTCAGAAGTTTCTCACACTTTCCTATTTTCCTAATTGGTGTCCAAACTGTTACTAATTCTCTTGGTTCGTAGCTTCTTTCCATGTGTTTCTTGTCATAGTTCTTTTTCATTTTTTCTTGAGTCTTTATTGTGTTGTTAATAACTAATTTTCTTGTTCTGTCTATTTTGTCTAAGTGGTGTTTTGTGTATTCATCATAGTCATCCTTGTCAATGTCCACCGAGATATTCCTGTCGTCCAAAAGAGACGTGGGTTCTCTTCCATACATCAGGAAAAAGGGAAAATATCCTGTGGTTTCCTGAATTGTAGTATTGTAAACGTGAGTGATAAATGGGAGTATTTCGTCCCAATTCCTCTGATCAGTGTTCACATACATACTGAGCATAATGTTCAATTTTCTATTTAACCGCTCTGTCAATCCATTAGTCTGGGGATGATAGCTCGTTGTGTGAAGAAATGTTTAATCTTGCACATTTTCATCACCTCTTTCATTAAATTACAGGTAAATTGAGAGCCCCTGTCACTAATAAGATATTGTGGGGCTCCGTGCCGGAGAATAATTTCCGCTACTAGAAATTTAGAAACTTCTTTCACTGTTGCTTCCGAGACTGCTCTTGTTTCTGCATATCTAGTGTAGTAGTTCGTCAGCACGATTATCCATTTTTTCGTAGATTGCAATGGACCAACAAAGTCAATTCCAATTCTTTCGAAAGGAAAGTTGGTTGAGGGAATGGGCCGTAGTAGTCCAGATGGTAATTGGTTTGAGCCTTTCCTACTTTGGCAAAGGTGACACGTCTTTACAAATTCGGAAACATCTTTCAGCATGGAAGGCCAATAGTATTTATTCTTCAATCGGTAAGTGGTTCTGGCGACGCCCAGATGGCCATTCAGCATATGGTTGTGGTATTCAATCATGATTTCTTTCCTTCTCTTCTTTGGAACTACCAGCAACCATGCCCTACCTTCAGGATTTGGATTTTTCTTGTAGAGACACCCATTTTCTTCTTTAAAGTTCTGTGTAATTGAACGCTTGTTTCCACTAAGGTTCTCCTTAATATTCTCAATAAAATCATCCTTTTCGTATATTATTTGATTCAGAAATAGTCTTTCATAATCTTCGTCCCATTCGTTTTCCGGTAAGGGTCCTCTAGATAGACCATCAGCGTCCAGATGTTTTTTACCCGATTTGTGTATAATTTCGAAATTATATTCCTGAATCTTCAATGCCCATCGTGCTAATCGGCCGGTCGGATCTTTCAGATTCTTAAGCCAGCATAGTGCATGATGATCAGTTACGATTTTGAAGTGCCTTCCATATAGGTCGGGTCGTAACTTGGCAATTGACCACACAACAGCTAGACATTCCTTTTCGGTAGTCGAATAATTTTATTCAGGTTTGCTCAGTGTTCGACTTAAATATGAGATCACTTTTTCTTCATCGCCGAACTTTTGGACTAATGTTGCACCCAAGCCGATGTTAGATGCGTCAGTATGAATGTAAGTAGTTGCATTCGGATCAAAGTGCCCTAATATTGGGGATTTATCAATATGCTACTTAAAGGGTTTGAAATGTTTTCTTGATTTTCTGTCCAGGTAAAAGGTACATTCTTTTTTATAAGACTGGTTAATAGATCGGCAATTTTAGAAAAACTTTGATAAATCTTCTATAATATGAACACATTCCTAAAAATGAACTCATATAGGCCATGTGCTGTAGTGAAGGCTGTCTTTTCTTTATCTTTTTCCTCAACCTCTACTTGCCAAAATCCTGATTTAAGGTCAATTGCTGAAAAGTATTTGGATCCTTGAAGAGTGTCCAATACTTCATCAATTCTGGGAATTGGGTAAACATCCTTCACTGTTACATCATTCAATTTTCTGTAGTCAACGCAGAATCTGTACTTACCATCTCGCTTCTTGACCAATATTACGGGGGAAGGACCATGGACTTGAGGATGGTCTGATTATGCCGTCTCTGAGCATTTCATCAATTTGCTCTTTTATGATTTCTCGCTCTTTCGCGCTCACCTTATAAGGTTTGTGTTTGATCGGTTTCGCGCCTTCTGTATCAATCCGATGTTTCACTAAGTTGTATATTCCTAATCCCGACGAAAACAAATCCGCAAACTTTTCCAAAACTTGTTTCAATTGCTCTTTTTACTTATATGACAAATTTTCGTTTATCTGAAATTGAGGTTCTTCATGCTCCTTTTGTTCACTTTCTTCCATAAGATTCACTTCGGCTGGCTGGCTTCCAAAGCACAATGTTTGGTTTTTAAAATATTTTTAATGGTCGAGGGTAAGGGTTTGTTATCCAGATATATGTTTCCTTATTAGCAACATTTATTAAGCTTCTCGCTAGTCGAAGTCCATTGGTTTGAAACATTTTATGGTTCTCCTCGATGATGTATTCGCCATCCTCTGCTTCTACAAATGCCTATATCAATTTAATAGAAAGTTCTGGTACAATGACATCCTTTGCACTTTTTATTTTCTTCTGTTGATATTTGATTACGTCACGATTTCCTGTCAAGTCATATTTGATTATTTCACGCTGACAATCAATTTTTGCGTTTATTTTCTTAAGAAAATCTCGTCCAAGTATAAATATTCGCAAATGTGTTCTTATTATCACAATTTGATGTGTAATCGATTTGTCATCAAATTTTATATTTAAAACAATATTTCCTACGATATCTAATTCTTTGCCATCGGGTCCGAAGCACATTTTATCAGGATTTATTATTTCAAGACCTGTATTAAGAGCTGTACTAAGGTCGACCACTGAAAGATCGGCGCCTGTATCAATCAAAGCTTCGCAGATACCGATTCTATCCACGTTAATGTTCATTTTATATTTGGGGTTCAACTTTCTAATTCCATTTATGGTCGACTTGCTCTGATTGGCGGACTCAGGCGCGATGCTTAGTTTAAATCTTCCAATGCGGCATATCTATTCCTTGTAGGGATACTTGAGTACGTTTTATTACTTACGTCAGCGTAGAGCAGAGGTCTCGACTTCTCAGTTCCACAACGGGCCACGTGCCCTGGCTTGTTACACTTAAAGCAGATTGGTCTTCCATCTTCCGTCCTATTTTTGCTCACTTCTTGGCTTTTATTGTAGGCGTTTCTCTGAAGGTTTGGTTTCGGCACAAAGTTTGGATTATAAGGACGTCTAGGGGTAGAGGGCTGGGGAAAGTTGTTTCGATACTGCCTGGGAGTAGGAGGGGAGTCGTGCTTTAATTATTGGAAACAGGGGCTTGGGGCCTGGAAGTGGTCTGGTAGTTTCGTGTGGCAGTCGGCGGCACGTACCTCGATTGTTGTTGGGGTCTAGAATTGCGTGGACCGTTATATAGGTTTCTGGATTTCTCCACACATTCCCGATAATTTTTTTCAAAATAATCCATTTTCTTGCACACACAAGAAATTCATCGGTCGTTTTAGGAGGGTTCAGGCAGAGCGCGAATGAGTACTCTTTTTTCATTCCTCCAATAACATGTTCAATTTCTGTTTCTTCTTCCATTGAGGGGTCAACCTTGTTGCACAACACTAGGATGTCTTCCGCGAACCTGATTGCTGGTTCATTCCAGTGTTGCATTCTGTTGAGCTTCATTCTAAGTTCTTCTTTATTCGCGTCCAGAGAAAAATCCTGAATGAGGCGGATTTTAATATTTTCCCAACTCTCGTGAAACTAGCTTTGTGCAAATTTAACCAGGTTTTAGCGCTTCCCGTCATGTTCATGGCGGCATAACGGGCGATTATGTAGTCTGCCCAATGGTAGAGGAAACCAATCTCTTCGAAGGATTCTATCCATAGGCGAGGGTCTACTGTCCCGTCATACTTCGGAATTTCTATATTGGGGTTCAAAGCAACTGGGTCGGAACCAGCATCTCTACCAATTGTTGCACCAAGTTGCAGCTTTGCAGAGTCGTCGACCTTGGTTTCTTCCTTCTTGGTGTTATACACGTTTCCCGAGCGGGTTTCCATATTCAAAGCAATTAAATAAAAGTAAAAGTAAATAAAAATAAGTTACCTTCCAACGTTATTGTGTTTATTTATTCGTGGTCTTCGTCTAGGTCCTCTCTCCCTCCAATAACTAATCAAGATATATGTACAATAAATATTACAAAAGGAATGAAACTATAAAAATGAATGATGATAATCTAAATATTCTGTTTTAAATAAATATTAAATATCATAGAATATTTTGAATAAATGTTAGACGCATTAAAATTGATGTAACAATATTGTAGCATATACTAGTATAATATAATATATCCTCATTATATATATATATATATATATTAATAGTATTTTTATTTTTTGGAAAAAGGGGGAAAAGTAAAATATTAGGAACTACAGATTTTGAATTAATTTTGAATCAGAACAGCAAGCTAATTCTGTATCAAATAGTATCGTTATGAGAATTTTAAGATTTATAAAATTTGTTATTTAGTTTAAAATGTGAAGTTTGTTTTTATTTTTTTTTATAATAAATAATTAGTTAGAATATAGTAGTATAAAAAAGTAACACCAGCAAAGCATCGGCGGTTAAGCGTCATAGCTGGGTAAAAAAAAAAGGAATAAGCGAAGAGAAAGTTTTATAGAAAAGAGCAAAGACAGAACCATGATAATAATTTTCCAAATATAAAATTGAGCTAAGTAGAGAAAGATAAGTAGTTTCTCTCTTGATGAAAGAAGATAGATTTTTAATTTTTTTTTTTGTGAATTTTTTTTATGAGCTTATTTTAAAAACAATCTAGTGTACAACTGGAGGACACGATATAAGCTATTATATTAATTTAATGTACCAATTAGGAAGGATGAAAACCTTAAAGGTTACCCCAAATGAAAACCATAAAGGTTAGACCAGATGGAAAGAGGATGGTACTCAGGCGGGCCTCTTCAGATGAAGACCTGAGCATCAGTTTCAACCATACCTCTTCGACCAAATAGAGAGTAAATTTAGGTTGGAATGGAAATGGGGTAATAGGTAAGCTGCAGATATCACACAAATCAATTAATGAAACTGAGCAAGTATAATTTTCTGTATTTTCAAACCTAATTTAAAAAGTGTTTTTTCATTTCAGAAGTTAAAACTGGAAGAAAGTAAGATATTATAACTATAAGAAAAGGATAATTTTTTAAATAATACAATCAAATTAAAAATTGTGTGTCTCAATATGTGAGCGGGGAAGATAGAGTTATTAGATTAAAGGACTAAACCCTTTGTCTGATAAATTCAATCAATCTGTCTTTGAAAGGGCAGATACTATCAACTTAATCGTATCCAAACTTACATTTACGTAGTTCAAAACTATAATCCAAGATGTACCTTTTCTCTTCAAGATTTTTAAACTATAAAAAATAGTAAATTCTTAGAACTATAAGTTAATACGTCTCGATCCCCTCAAATCAGATGTATGTGTCAATAATGAATCAAAGAAGTTAGTGTCGACAGACCAGGGATTGAATCGTTTGTTTAATTAAGATAACTTCAGTGGCTTCAAAACAAAAATAACCAAAGGATTTTTTATATAGGATCAAGTCTACCTATACTGTAATTACTATTTATAATCTATCATGTTCTTATTCACTCTACGTATAAGAAAAGGAGTGAGGAATGAAGGTAAAAAAACATTTTTTATTGGAAATACAGGAGGGTGATAAAATATTACTAGAAATATTAGATAATATGACTCATTTCAAATAAATCAACAGTGTGGATAAAAATGATAAAGAGAAGTATTCTTCAATATGCATAGGGCTGGATCCTTTCGTTGATAATAGTAGCTATAATTTATTCAGTTCCCCAAACATAATTAGATTGAGACTAGGGCCTCCAATCCCGGGATCCCGTTTCCCGGGATCCCGGAGCCAAAAAATGATCCTGAAATTCCGGGATTATGCTCGAAAAATCCCAGGATTACTGGTTTGTGCAGTTTACAAGAACCCCATGAGCCATCACAATCGAATGACCATCTTACAATTGAGCGTCGATTGCAGGAAGCTATTGAGGCTGCCTCTTCAACATCAATTGCAATACCTACACCAGACTCCGCATCCTACTCAACTATGATTAACCACGAACTTAATATTGCTGCTTAGTCAGGCAAACGAGGACCCCATTTAGAGAGTGTGTATCAATACTTGCTGACAATTCCTCCAACGTCTGTGGAATCGGAAAGAGTCTTCTCCTCCTCTGGATACCTATGCAATAAGATACGTTCTAGTTTGCATGATGACACTCTTGACAAATTATCTTTCCTACGCTCAAATCTTTCTCGAAATTGAATTTTTATCCTTAAAATAAAGTAATTCATGGTTTTTAAAACGGTGCTGTCTTCTTTCTAAACATTAATACATAGTTGGGCAAAATGCAATAATGATTACATTTTCTATAATCACAATTGCAAATAATCATGATTACATTTGCTATAATTACAATTACAAGTAATTTTAATCACAATTACTATCATCATATATAGAATTACGAGTAATTATGTTTACATTCTAATGCAATTATTATTTTTTGCAACGTAATGCATTGCAAAGTAATCGTAATTACAAGGTAATGTATTACTTTGAATGGATTACTGCCCAACACTGCATTAAGAGATGTGGTCTAAGAGTTCCAAGAACAGTAATTATTTTCCAGATGTGTGTACAGTAATTGACAGATAATTTCAAACTGTAACCCAAAAGCAATGATTTAGTTCATAAGCAGGCGCAAAATATATGGCTTTCAGGTTGTTTTCATCGAGGTAAGTGCCACGTCATTGGCACTATATAAAAGAAAAATATAACGAACGAAACGATATACCTCTTGGCGTAGAAATACGAAAATGTTTTTCAATCCCGGGATATCCCGGGATTGAGAAAAAAGCAATCCCGAATCCCGGGATTGAAAATATGTACCGGGATTGGAAGCCCTAATTGAGACATACTTTTCCCTTAGTGTTAAACTATAAATAAAATTGTGTTTTTTCATTCTTTTTGGATATTAGGACTGTAAGATATTGATAAGAGTTTAGTAATACAGTTAATAGATTATTACTAATACAGGAAAATATGATCGTATCCCAAGCCATTAACAATGCGGGTCGACAAGGGAACAAGAAAATCTAACATCAATGAACAGAGAAAAATAAACTTTGTCTGATGTTGGTAGGTTCAAATTATAATCCAAATTGTGTTTATACACTCTAAATAATAGGACTGCAGGAAAATAATAAGATATTAGAAGTTCGAGTGAATAGTGAATAATTAGAACTACAAGAATATACGAGTAAATTCAAATAGGTTAACAGTGTGCGTTATATCATAAACGGAAAAATTAGCTTCATCCGACAAAGAAATAAATCCCTTGTCTGAAGATGGGAAAAATGCTGCCCCATAATAACTCACTTTATCAATCTATATGGATCAGTCCTAACGGTTCCGTATATTCTATATGTAGTCTTATTTATACTTTTTCATTATAAGTATTATATATGTGGACCAGTACCTGTTATTTCTGCTAAATAAGGAGGTTTAGGATTTTAAGATTTAGTGCTTCATATCAATTAGATTGTTTGTTTATTCTCTATACCCCCTTTATAAAGATTGAACAATCATAGATAATTGATATGTATGCTATAAGGAGAGAGATAAAATATTTATTCTAAAGTTATCTTATCAATTTAAAGGATCAAACAAAGTAAGAATTGGAGAAAATACAGAAATAAAGGTATGGTATTGGTGTTTCAGAATATTTAATTTATTAGTTTCTATTAGAGAGTGTAGACGGATTTTTTTTAAAAGCTTAATTATATTTGTTTTAAGTCCAAATAAAAGGGAGAAAAAAAAAAGAAAAAAGAAGAGAGGGAAAAATAAAAGAAATGTTCTTTTAAAATATTTATAATAGCTGATAAATAAACACAATTAATGTGACAGTATTCCTTATGAATGTTATGAGAGATTTCAAAATATTTACCTATAATTAAATTTTTATTATCTAGATTAGTGGAAGTGCATTTATTATTAGTGAATCCAGAGAGATAGATGATGTAACTCATGTTAGTTGCGTCATTGTCATCAAGCGAAAGCAGTATTTTTATTGCGCCTTCCAGTTGAAGTCAGTATTACTGTTAACATTATTGTAGATCATTCATTTATATGTATTGAATTGCGGTTCATGTTATCAACTTAAAATTCAATATATGTATGTTACAATTAATATCACAAGCAAATTCTACTCACCCGGAGGGAGACGGTTAATGTTTATAAATAAATTTTCAATTTTAAAGTTACCGGAGAAAACAGGTTTGAAATTCCGGTCAAAAGTTAATTAAAATCTAATAGTGAATTTTTAAAGTCATTGAAGTTGAAATTGTAAGAAAATTTGTTTTTATGAAGATATTTTATGATTGCTAAAATGTTAATTTTTTCAAATTGTATTTCGGCTGAATCCATTTTTTTGAAATCATCATTTAAGCTTTTAATTTTACTTATAAAGCTGTTTAATATTTTTGTTTTTAATTCTGTAGATTCTTAAAAATTGTCCAAAATAGATACCTTTGGTGCAATATTTTGATATATTTGAATCTTGTCTATTATATTTAATAATGTTGAAATCGAAATTTGATTTATTCATTATTTTTAGATTTAGATACGGAGGATAGATCTTTTCTATTAAGTTTGAAAATTGTTAATATTGAATATAAGAATGTCAATTAAAAATTCTGAAAATAGATTAATAATTTTTAGTTTAGAAACTCCAGTTTAGAGAAAAGGTCTTCAAAACCAAAAGTATAAACTGATTTGAGTTTGGGAAGGTTTTTTTGGGAAGGTATATTTTGAATCTAAAATAAAACAAAACATTTTATTTAATACAAAATGCCAATATTTCAATAAGCTATACGCCTAACTTCGTCATGGCTCTTCTTGTTTTTAAGTTGCCTTGGTTGATCACGCGATGTCTTCACGCGACGATATATAAAATATTTACAACTCTGGTTATATATAGTGATTGGTATGAATATAACGTTTAAAATACAATATATATATATTGCTTATCCCTAGTACAAGTAGCAAAGGACATGATAATCATGGTGGGTAGAAGTAGGCGACTACTTTTACTGTAAATGAACCACAAGTCTACACATGTGAAAAGCAGTTCGACTTTGCACTTACAAATGTGTCAGAGGCCCGTCTGGTTACTTGCACTCGCTGGTGGGGTTGGACTTGTGCAAGAATCGGGGGCCACTGGAGCATTTTTCAATAAGAAAAAAGTGCCCAATGCGGGAATTGAACCCGGGTCTTAGCGGTCGAAAACCAACGGTTTAGACCATCTTTCCACCGACCCCCCCCCCCCGACAAAATATATAATACTATTTAATCCATTAGCAGGTTTTCTCTCTACACACAATTTAAATAAGTTGACCACTCCCTAAATAATAGCCATATACCAGATTTCAAACAAGCATCAATTATATACAAATATTTTAAAATTACAAAATATTTTCTCACAATGAGTTTCTTTTTATTAAAAAACGCTAGGTGTCAAGCGATAATCGCTCTTCAACGGGCTTAATAAAATATCGACTATATCCTACCAGATATATTTACAAAAACAAACGCGCGCAGCGTGGATATTTATAACTGAAATTTTTAATTGGTTTGTAATTTAAACAATGTTATGGAATATGTCTATTTACATTTTTAGGGCATCCAGAACCTATAAAATTGATCTTTTGATTTCTTCTGAGATATCGGTATTGTGATGGTAAATCTATCCTACTGTTTATGCTGTTATATTCATTGGAAATGAGAGATTCTAAGAGTAACCGTTGATATTTATTCTTAATGTTTTTGTAAAGGCATTTCGTTTCTGTAATGTTAAATTGGTGACCGGTCTGTGCAATATGTTGATATATCATAGAAAGTTGGTCTTTTGTTCTGATATTTCTATTGTTTTCGTTAAGTCTAATTTGTATTGATCTTCCTGTCTTACCTATGTAGGTAGAATTGCAGTCTTGGCATTGAATTAAGTAAATTGCATTGGTTTAAAGTTTAGGTTCCAGTTGTTTTTCAGATTTAGTTATGGGATTCCTAAGAAGTTGGCCTATGGATTGATGGTTCCTAAAATACGTTTGAATTCCTTTTCTGCGAATAATATGCGCTATTTTCTCATTACATTTTGAATAAGGGAGAATGCATTTGTTTCTATATACTTTAGCTGCTCTATGCGGCGAGGCGTTATAACCGTGAAGAATAACCTCATAGGAAGAATATAAACGACACTGTTTAAAAATGGGTGTTGCGCTTTAACCTCTTTCAACTTATCCCAAGTACATATAATACCCTTTGGCAGAGCTGACTGCTATAGGGCGCGTCCCCAGGTGGCGGATAGGGGAACGACCTTCAGATATGAAGGCCAGCTGCGAAACAAGCAGAATAACTCTGACAAATAAGCAGTCGCGGACCAACAGCAGCATTGTTAGAAGAGTAGTAGCCCTCTTTAAAAATCCTGACTTCAACTGACCCAGTTGATGGACCTCAGCTAGGGTCCCACTCCAGGGATACGGAGGAGCTGCGTCTGTACTCATGTTAGGGACGGCAGCAAAGGCGTCTGCTTCCATGTTAGGAATGGCCTCAAACTACAGGCAAAGTCAGACTTTCACCAAAGTGTGCCTGGATCATGGTGCCATGATCAACGAAAGCTGCACCCCTACACCCCATTCCATGAGATCAGATGTTGATTTGCATGCTGCATCGCCCGTCGCGCAGAATAAACAGGGGCGCGTTCAGGACTTAGGTAGAGGGTTCTGTCCGATAAGTATAATACAGTCTCCACAAACTTCACACTTTGCAGCTTCCAAGCAATTGAGCATTCTGCAGTGCAACATGAATGGATTGTGTTCAACAGCAACAAAATTAAAATTAGAAGAAATAATGGAAATAGCTGAAAAACAAAAGATACAAATTATAGCCCTACAGGAAACCAAATTAAATGAAAAGTACACAATCTCTCAAATATAAACACTACAATATCCTCAGAAAAGACAGAAATAAAGAAAGGGGTGGCCTTGCATTTTTAATCAAGAATTTGTACTATGAAGACATAGCCATTAATATTCCAAACACATCAGACCTCGAAGCCCAAGGTATCAAAGTCTACCTCAATCAAAACAAAACCATCAACATATTCAATATATATCACCCACCAAACAATAAACTTATTGACGATGGAACAAAGGCTCAATTTCTTACAGACAACACTAACACTGTAGGTGACCTTAATGCCAAACATCAACTATGGGGATGTTCCATGCCAAACCCAAGAGGCAAAATACTTTCAAACTTATTTGACGACAATGCCTTCATGTGCTTAAATAATGGGAATCCTACCCACCATTCATACAGTTATAATACCGTACAAGTCCTTAATATAATTCTCTCCAGTCCTGATATTTTCCACAAAAGCAAATGGCAAATATTAAAAAGTATTGGAAGTGATCATTTGCCTATTTCGATAGAAATTAGCAACAAGACCAAAACCAGCTCAATTAAAGAAAAATTCTGGAACTTCAAAAAGGCTAATTGGAATCTTTACCAGCAAAACACCAATGAAGACCTTAGAAAAGCGCCCACTAGAATAAAAGATCTGGAACAAAATTGGATATCTTTCAAAAACACCATTATTAAAGCAGCCAAAGTTTCAATACCAAGAGGTAATATTAAGAAATGGATTCCAAATTATACACACCAAGCAAAAGATATTCATACACTTATAACTAAAAGAAATGAACTACAAAAAAAGTGCACCCAAAACCAAACAAATTGTAGAACTGAACTGAACATTGTGAATGCAAAAATAAAAAATTATACGTAAATATGAAAAGGGAAAAATGTAAACAAACTTGTGAAAACCTGAACCCAAGAAGCATAAATACAAAACCTTGGCATTTGGCAAAACAAATTGACAGAGCCCAGCCACAAACTGAAAACACAAATATGATTAAGAATACTGATGGTACCCCATCAACTAATGACAAAAATGCTGCTAATCTTTTAGGTAATTCATATCAAATAAGTAGTAAAATCAAGATTGAAATAAAATATAAGAAAGTTGAAAAAAAGGCCCGAAAGATTATCCATGACTGTAAAAACATCACTAGCACTCATAATATTTTCCATGAAAAAATCAATATGAAAGAGATAGATTATGGATTAGAAAACACTGACCTGAACAAGACTCCTGGGCCAGATGGAATCCATGGCCAAATGATATCAAACTTGGGCAAAAATGGCAAAGAAAGACTACTTGATATTTTCAATAGCTCCTGGAAAACTGGAAAATTGTCTCAAGACTGGAAAACTGCAACAATAATTCCTATTAAAAACTTGACAAATCTGCTGATGACCCAAACAACTACCGACCTATCTTCCTCACAAGTATTTGCTGCAAATTAATGAAAAAAATATACTCAGACGACTCACCTCGACACAAGAAATCTCTTACCAGAAGAACAATATGGATTTAGAAAAGGACATGGGACAATAGACCAACTCTTATTTTTCACACCAAAGATAAAAGATGCACAAAACAGAAAACCAACTAACCACACAATAGCTGCTTTTTTAGACCTTACACAAGCTTTTGATAAGGTATGGAAAAACAAGTTAATTACAATATTATACAAACATTTCAAAATTGATGGAAAAACTATCACTTGGATAAATGATTTCCTTAAAAATGGGTACATCAGGGTCAAATATAATGGCACTCTATCTAAAATCTTCAAATTGTACCAAGGATTACCACAAGGATCAGTCCTTAGCCCAACTCTCTTCACCCTATTTATTGCAGGCATAGTAGAATAAATTTCACATAATACCAATATTGGACTTTTCGCTAATGACATTATTCTATGGAGCAGCAACACTAACTGGAAAAAAAGCTGAAAGGGATTTGAACAAAACTTTTCTCCACCTAGAAAAAAATTCTAATAAACATAAATTAGAATTTGACCCTCAAAAATCTGAAACCTGTCTTTTTACTACCGATAAGAAACTATACAAAATAAGAACTAAAAATTATTCTGAAAGAACAACAATTGCAATATAATAAACATCCTAAATATCTCGGCTACACCCTGGATCCAGAAATTAACTCCAGTAAACATATTGAAGAAGTTATTAGAAAAGGAAGAGACCGACTAAAAATCCTGAAATATATTTCAGGAAGAGAGTGGGGAGCCGACGCAACCACTAAAATTAACTTACACATCTCTAATTAGACCTATCCTGGAATATGGATATCAAATCTATGGTACAGCCTTTGAAACAAATCTAAAATCACTGGAAAGGATACAACTAAGCGCAGCTAGAATTATTACAGGTCTTCGAATAACTGCCCTAATGATATTGTACTTTACGAGGTAGACATTATGCCCTTAAAGGATAGAAGAAGCTACAATCTGCCAAAATATATAAACAAAATCAAAAGTTATGGAAACAAACACAGAACTCCCAATTACATACTTAATTGGGAATCCAATATAAGACTTAAAAAAGAAGGCCCTCTCCACCTGGCCAAAAGAAATGAATTTTTAAAATATAAAGTGGAAAAAAAAATATTTAGCAGAAAAAATTTCTCCATGCAAACCACTACAAAATGTTATTTTTAATGCCACTTTAAATGAACCCACCAACAAACAATACCAAAATCCAGAATACTTCAAACAATTATCATTAGAAATAATTAATATAACATTCCTAAAAATTTAATAACTATCTATACCGATGGTAGCAGAGACGAGCTAGAAAACACTGGCAGTTGCTGTCTCATCAAAACCACAAATGGCATTGAGAAAATGAACAGAAGAAACCCAGATTTTTGCTCAGTCTTCAGATCAGAACTTATAGCCATCTATGAAGCCTTAAAATCCATCAGAAATACTAATTCTCAAGATATCTGGATTCTTACTTATAGTAGAAGTGCCATACAACACTTAAGTCACACAGGGGAACTCGGAGACAAAGTAAGCAGGAACATAATTGGTTATCTACAAAAACTCTCAAAAACCTCAAAAATTCACCTTCAATGGATACCCTCATACGTTGGCATTGAAGGCAATGAAGCTGCTGATGTGCTAGCGAAAAGAGGCACAAAAGAACCCTTGCCACAGATAAATAAACTTACTTTTAAAGAAATAGAAACAATAGCCAAAACAAAAATAAACAAGAACTGGAGGAATCCACAAAGCACAGTTGGTACAGTGGAGTGAATCCAGGAGGAGCTCTGAACATCAGAAATAGACAGCATCAAACAATACTAACAAGATTTAGAACAGGCCATCTCAAGCCATTGAAGATAGAAAATAATAACAAAATTTATCCCACTTGCCCAAAATGTAGTTTGGTACCTGCAGCTCCAGAATACATTTTGGCTTGCATTAGATGCACTAAACAGGACCTTTGGGAGAGGCCGCTGCTCATCATAAAATAGCTCGAGGAGCATGAACTCATGGAATTCGTGTAATCTTTGCACAAGGGGATAAGAAACAACAACAACAACACATATAATACAGGTCATTATATCCATTGTAGTTAACGACTGCTTATGCTGTTAGTGCATCACATGTATACTCATTTAGAAAGCAGTTGGACTTTCACACTTACAAACGTGTCTGAGATTCGTTAAACTACTTGCACTCACTGGTGGGGCTGGACCCAGGCAAGATTTCGAAGCCATTTCTTTAGAAAAAGGGGCCAATGCGGAATTTGATGCCGGGTCATGGCTGTCAAATACTCGAATGTTATACTACTCCTCCATTTTTCAAAACCTTTTTTATTCTAAAGTAAACCTGAATTATACTCTCTTATTCCAACTTACCAATAAACTCATTTGTTATTTTATCGAAACTATTTGTAACTATGTTAATTTTCAAGAAATTGTTCATCTTATATATATATTATACTAGACAAATGACCTGGCTTCCTCCGAGAATTCCCCGAGTAAAACTTACTTCATACTTTCAGTATGATAGTACATCAATAATAAATAGTAGAAGTGCCATAGAATAGCAATACAGAAGTAGCACATGAACCACAGGCAAAAGGTTTGTGTGATGGCAAAAATTGTATTATATTAGTGTTTAGGTATTTGATTTAATTATCTTTTGCAATCTATTCAGTTGTTTCAAAATCAATATAGTTTAAATAGATGGAAGATTTTTACCCAAACCCCCTGGTACCCGCCCCAGCGCATTAACCCTTGAAATTGCCTGAGTTGAGTGAGTGACTGTGATGGATCTTGACTGCGATGCCCATCTTCTTAGTAAGAACAAGAAAAATAGGTATTTAAAAAAAATAATCCAAAATACTGGCTTGTAAATATTTTTCTGTAAAAAATAAAAGAGCTCATGGGAATTAGGCAAACATATGTGTTTGTTAATGACTGCGACTGCATTTTGAACGATTTGAAAAAAAAAAAAAGAGATTTAAAAATAAGCAAAAAAATAAATAAGTAAAATGAGAGATGAGGCAGACATTGATGGGGTAGTGAACGCACTCACGAATTTATTGAGAGAAGCAACATATAAATCTTTGAAGGTTAAATCCCCCATTAATAAACATGTTTCCAGAATTAACTGGTTGACTAATGAACTGTAAATAATGAAATTATTTATTTATGCTTATGAGGTGATACAGCAGCGTATTTACAATTAGAGAGGAGACAAAATGAATTAAATCTAGAAAAAAGAAGTGAGGACATATCGGTCATTAAAGTCTGAGAGGCAAGGCCTTCAGCCAGTTCAGGGCTTCCGGGGTGACAGAATATTATATTAGAAACATGTATTACCGCCATAAAACAATTAGTTATAATATATTCAAGTTGGCAAGAAACAAATACACTAATGCAATAAAAAAGCTAAAAGAACTAACTGGCAATACGTTATTAAAGAAAATTACACAGATAATCCATTTGGTAATGCCTACAAGTTCTTCAATAAATTTAGATCAACAAATGTACAGAATTAAATTCCCTTAATTGACAAATCATCAGAATATCCGAAAGAGCAAACAATGACCAAATTAATGGACGATTTTATTCCTGAAGACACTCATAATTTGGACAATTTTAAATAAAAAATAATTAGAAAATTTAAGCCACGAATTAATAATTTAAGTATAATTATAATCGAAGAAGAAGAAATAATTATTATCATTTCTAATTATGATGTTAAAACGGCTCCAGGGTTAGACAACATAAGTAACAATATGATCAAATGTGCTTACCCAAAAATAAAGCTTATGTTATGCAAACTATTTAATAAATGTATTCAAAAGGGGTATTATCCGGAGAAATGGAAAATAGCAGCTCTAAAGATAATTCCTAAACCACATAAATCTAATTTAGAATCAACAAAAAGTTATCGACCTATCTCATTTATTTCAAATCTTTCAAATATTTTCGAAAAAATTTGAAAAATCGAATTTATGAATTTTATGAAAGTAATAATATTTTGAGCTCCAGAAAACATGGATTTGTCAAATAATAATCAACGACAACTTGCTTGGATAAAATAACAGATACTATAATAGAACATAGGCAGAAACAATTAGTGACATTAATTGCAATAGACATTGAAGGAGCCTTTGACAATACATTGTGGTCAGCTTTGATCAAAAGATTTGATGAAGATAATATGCCTGCTGACCTGATTAAAATTTTACAATCGCTTTTGAAAAATAGGAAAATAATCTTTAATTAGAGTAACAGAAAGATATCTAAAACATTATCAAAAGGTTGCCCACAAAGTGGACTATTATCTTCATTGCTTTGGATGATATTTATAAATGATATGTTAACCAAAATACAACTACCAAATTCAGAAATAATTTTCTATGCCGATGATGTCCCAATAATATACTGGAACAAAGATTTAGCAACCCTTAAAAATTCAATTGAACGTATTTTGGAAAAAGTTGACGACTGGTGTACAGAAAACAAATTAAAAATAAGTCTTGATAAACCAGTATTTTACATTTTCATAACAAAGATAAATTTGAAATTAAATTAAAAATAATATTATTACTCCTGTTCAAGAAATAAAAAAATGGGAATTACCTTTTTAAATCATAAAAGGAAGAATAAATTAAATTTAAACCTCATTTGAACAATAGACTAAATAGAACTCAAAGACTAAAAAAAATACTTTTTTTGATATGTGGCAAATCTTGGGGACTAAGCACCAAGAAAAGACTCATTTTATACAAAACAATCTTTAGACCGATACTCACTTATGGAACTGAGGTCTGGTATAAATATATAAGTAAAAAGTATATACACAAATTTAACTCACTCTAATATCAAATATTATTATGGGGGTACACAAACTTATAAAACAACTAGCTATAGTTGTGTGCATACTCTAGCAAATATTCCTTTGATTACGGGTTATATGGAATCCAGAAATATAAATTATGATCTGAATAATTTATCGATTGATGAACAACATCAAAATGACTAGGATATTCCAGACATACTTGAAAATTTTATAAAATATAAAATGACACTATTGAAGAAAATTTCTAACCAAGCATTTCAATGTTTCTTTCCCGCTAATATTCCGAAATATTTTCGGGAAAATTTTACAACTCTCAATTTATTAAAAATCACGGAAATTTTAGAAGCTTTTTAAAATTCATCAAAGCAGTTCAAGATTCAAGATGCTTCTGTAGATGTGAGGAACAAACTTCTATTCATCTGCTGCTGAATTGCCCCGTCTTCCAAGAGTATAGAATAAACAATGGACTAAATGTATCATACCCGTTTGATCTAATTTCAACAAAAGACAAATATAAAAAATATATAAAATTCAACTCATTTTCAGATTTATTTTGAATTTTATAAAAAAACACTAAATTCCATTGGAATGCTTTTATTTAGAAATTAACTCTTTTTTATATTGTTTTTTTTTGACTCTCTCTTTTATTTATAAGAAAGATATATTTATAACTTCTTGAAAATTAAAGTGTTTAGAAATAGTTTCCATTAAATAACAAATGAATTTATTAATTAAATTAATGTAACTATCTTTTAAGTAAGCTTCAAAGTTGGAATAAAGTTTTTTTTATGTTTACTTTAGTTTAAAAAGGTTTAAAAGGTAGAGGAATTGTATAAACATTCGAATGGCTTCTAGCGTCTAGGATGTATACATAAAGGACGAAGCAGGCTGGATGACACCTTAGAGAGGCCAGCGGCGCGATACGGGGAAATCTAGGAAGTAGCGGTCATTTAGCGGCTGGTCGTTGTGGAAGATCCCCGGGAAGGGTCCACGTGGTAATTCAGAAAAAAATTATGTCTGATGTAATTTCGACAATGGTTATTCACACTGGACTTCGCCTTGCCTGGGTTGGTGACTGACTTCTCTTTTAGAAACTTCATTGTTTTCTCATTTGTGATTATATGATTGCGCACGCGCCAAGTTGGAGTGTTTAATTTCATATACATATGGTAATGTGTAATGCCATAGTCATAGTCATTCTAAGTCCCTTGAGCGAGATCTTTATTGACGACCTATATGATATTTACATATATTGAGTAAGAAAAATGTCTTATATATTTAGAAGATTGTTTCTGAAACCTTAAAATTTTATTAAGTATGAATGTTAATTGAATATATACCAATAAATGAAACATATTAATTATAATGTGTACAAATTTATTATCACACTAAAATTTGAAAAATATTGACAATCCTATCTTGGAAATATATGTTGAGAGAAAACATGATTAATCACACACAATTCGAATATATCGGTGAGTAGAATAAGAATACTCAATCTCTGAAAACAAGAGTTTTAATGTGTATCTCCGACAATAGGATATACAGTATATTATTATTGATTGTACATATACACACAGGATGAAATATTTGAAACATATTTAAAATTTTTGCAGCAACACATAAAACTCCCAGGATAAGTTTCTTTATACATCAGAGGATTCTATCTTACGATATTTAATTATAACGTTTTTTTTTTTCAAAACGAGCAAGTCGTTGAATTAAACGTGAACACTGCAGCCTCGCGTCACGCCCGCGCGCCACCTCACGTTTCTTCGTTCGAAGCATAAAAGCAATTATAAATTGCCAATCCGCACGTTCTTTCACAATGGCAATATATTTGCATCGCTGTTCCAGCTATGGTTTGTCTCCGGGCACCATCTATCGGCCAGGATCTCTGTGAGGCTTCATCCAGAACACATGGACGATGTCCTTTGGCCGCGTCTTTTCTGTCTTGATCTTTGTTCCAGAGCTTCCGTTTCATAATTCACTTCCGAAATCTTCTTCGTTATCTTAAATAATCCGTAGTATTTCCTCAGTGATTTCTCGGACAACCCTATATTTCTAACAGGAATGAACATCTAGACGACATCCCAACAGATCGATGCAGTTTGTCGTAATGGTACTTATTATTATTCTCCTGGGCTCTCAAAATATGTATCCGGACGGGCTGCCGTGCTTCTTCTGCCTTGATTAAAATTTGGCCTCCAATGTCGTTATCAGATGTTTCTTCTTAGTAAGGTAACCTGACATAAAGGATGGTTTCGGCCTCACGACCGTAAACCAAGAAGAAAGAAGAAATTCCAATGACCCCTTGTTGGGCCGTTTTATATGCAAAGGTGACGTACGGAAAAACGCTGTTCCAATCCCTCTGCTCGGCGTCGGAATACATGGAGAGCATGTCACCCAGGATTATATTCAGCTTCTTTGTCAATACGTTTCTTTTAGAATGATGACACGTGGTGAATAAAAGGTGACTAATTTGCAACGGGAAGTGACTTCTTTGGGCATCTGGGAAACGAAGGCCAGACCTCTGTCAGTTATTATTTCGCGTTGAGTGCCATTTTGCAAAATTACTTCTTCCAGAAAGAAAATCAAAATTTCCGCAGCCTTACAGATAAAGGAAAACTCTCAAGCTGGCAGGTAGGTTCTTTTTTGTTCAACGCCTACCAAGAACCCCCTCCATGTTTTCTAGGGAAACTGGTGAAGATCCCCACAAATGGATAAAAAGGTATGAACGCGTAGAAAGGCTTAATCATTAGAATAAAAGTCTTTGTCTGGATAATGATTACTTCTACCTATGGGAGAACAACTCTCTTATGGTATGAGAACAATCGGGAGAGAATCAACACCTGGAAGGAGTTCACAGTCGAGCTAAAAATATATTTGGAGAAAAAGAAAATATACGGTTACAAAACGAGACAAGCTCAAGACACGGGCACAGTTAAAAGGTGAGAGCACCGAGTTCTACATTCAGGATGTGCTTAGCTTATGCGAAGAGGTTGATCTACAAATGAGTGAAAAGAAAAAAAAATCTTACTTCATGAAAGGGATTGCAGAGGAGTTATATCAGGCGCTTCTTCCAAGGAACATCAAAAACACGGAATAATTTGTCACCGAGTTTCGCCGTGTTTAAGCGCTACATCGTAAGCTAGTGACTCTAAACAGGTACAAGCGCTTGCCAAATGTGGCATTTCTAAGTGATTAATGACGACAGAGCTGATTTTCCATCGGTAGAAGCAGCAGTAGAATCCTAAATTTCAGAGATAATCATGTTTCATAACATAACAGAGGGTGGTGTAAATTTAAATGAATAAATGTGACCACGACATATAATTCTATATACAGTTATCAGCGTCATGCGTTCTGTCACCGTTTGCTTTTGGTGGCGTGATCGTAGCGAGCCAATAGGAGAGCGCCATTCAGGTGTCACCGTTTGCTGCGCCACCACGTGGCGCGACGGTGACCTTGAGTGACGTAATGACAGGGTAGGAACAAGAAATCACTTGCTATCATTATCATATCATTTTATGTATATATCAGATTTTTAAAATATATTCGTATGAAAAAATCTAAATAATACAATTTTCAAATATCGTTGTGAAAATTTACATTTTTATTTTTGTATTTTAAAAACACACAAAGATTGAAGCGGGACGTTTCAAAAGAGTGCCATCCACGACGCCAATTTATAATTGTAAAGAATAGTATTTTAATAAAACATTTATTCGGGTAAAACCCGGGCGTTGCCCTAGTCATTCGGCTAGTTATGCTATAAAAAAGAGGGTGGCTTATTTGTATTTTTTATTTCGTTTTAAATATGGAGCCACAAATGCCAAGATTATTCAATTTACTAATGCCAATGCTTCACAGTTCAAATCAAAACGTCGTTTTTTTTAATATAAGAATAATAATATATGACGTTTAAATTAATGGAAAACGAATCGCATAATTTCTATTTATACAAAATCTAATCATAGGAGCTGATGCTTATGGCTCCTTGTTACTGCCAGACGTCCAGAGAATCGAAGAGACAAAGCTCTAAACTCAAAGGACCAGGTTGGGCTGGAAAATATCGGGGAGGCTGGGTGAAGAGAATACGACGGGTCCGACTAAGGTGTTCACCATCTCTATTCATTGCAACGAGAAGGCCGATGGGATATTGATGCGTTTCTAGGAGATTGAAGTGGTCAAGTTTCTACCTTGCTCAAGATCAACAGGAAGATCTGGCTTATATCTTGGCAAATGATGGTACGGAATTGAAGTTTGTTCCCTCGGGAGCCCCTCATTTTGGTGGTCTGTGGTAAGCAGAAGTCAAAGGGTCAAGTACCATCTGGAAAGCACCTCACTGACCTATGAAGAACTACTGACAATGATAGTACATATTGAATCATGCTTTATTATAAGGCCATTGTATTCAATGAGCGGGATCCAAATTACCAACAAGCCCTGTCTCCTGCACATTTTCGATTGTTACTTCTTTTGTTCCGGAATAAAATCAGTTAACTAAAAGGAAGAATCTTCATTCAAGATGGCAACTAGTCCAGCGGTTGGTGCAACATCTGTGGAGGAGATGGTTCTAGCGAGTTTGTCAAAGATCTGCAACAACGGAATAAGTAGAAGGATGTAGCACTAAATTTATGACAAAACGCTGTGGAGTTGGTCAACGAGGACAGATTGCCTCCGGCCAAGTGGCTGGTGTGCCGAGTCCTGGAGAATCATCCTACAAAGGACGGTATTGTTTGGGTCATCTCCGTCCAGACTGCCGGTGGAGTGATCGGAGAACCCTCGTCACTTCCCGGTGGCCCCACTGGATCTTGATGGAGTCCATCAACTCGGGGAGGATTTGAGACTTGGAAATATTCTCAATATTTTTCTTTGTATGTGTATGAATATATAAAATCTATTATAAGAGTGTACGTTTAAAATTATTTATATATTATTTTTTTATATATATCCATATAGCGCAATCATTAAATGTCCTTTTATATATTTCACTATAATTTAGCTAGCGCGCCGAAAAGATTCGGAATCCCCGTCAAAAAAAATAAGTAAGTAAGAGTTAGGCGTAGTTTGTTTACTGCTACATTAAATTTTGTATTTGCTAATTGTTGTCGTATCTTATAGAATCATAAAAGACCTCAAAAGTGAACCTATAAATTCCTAAATCTAGAAAAATAACATTGAAAATTCACGAACATTGACCACTAAAACAAACAAAAATCTCAAAAGGCTTACAAATCTAATGAAAAAAAAAAAAGAAAATGACTTCAGACCAAGACAAGGTTTATATAAATTTAGGCAAAACAATGAAAAATTGAATAAAGAAAAAACAAATAATATATCGAAACATTAAAATCTAGCCAGATAATTCTCTCATATTACTGATAGAAACATGCAGCAGATGGTACACGCACAGACAGTATTTACATAATACATCAGTTATAATATATATGTGATGAACCCGTGTACTTTTCTTTTTAAATATTAAATGTACATTTTATTAACTAGGTGGGCGGCATCTAATGAAGTTATTTCTAATTGGAACTGGTTGTTGAAAACACAGACCCTTTACAATAATTATTTGTAGCGCAATAAGAACAACTGCTGCATCAACCGCTAGTACCCTCTCCCAAACGCTACCCATAAACATAGAAATTTCCTTCCGAAATTAACTTTTATAATTCCAGAAAGGTAACCAAGATAGACACCCCACTACTTGCCTACTAGTTGCCCAACCAACATAATGAAAAAATGTGAGTATCATCGACATCAGAAAAAACAATACAAAATGTCCCGTAGAAAAATATTTACACAGACGGCTCCAAAAGTGACCAAGGAACAGGGGATGCGCAGAAATAGCCTACGAAGTGGAAACATTGACTGATGAGATGTCCTTCAGAATGAACGAAGACTGCTCCATATTCCAGGCAGAAGCTCCTTCAATAGTTGAGACTTGAGGGATAGTTTCATAAAAAGATAAAACCACACTCATACATAGAGACAGTAAATCACTCATTAAAGCAATTGAAAACAAATGCCGATATATTCCTCTTTTAAATAAAAACTTTACATAAGCACAGTCTCCAAACATATTTTTCCAATGGGTGAAAGGACATGCAGAAATACAAGGAAATGAAAAACAGACGCTACTACCAAAAAATTGCCTCATCAAACAAATACCTGCCAATGTACTATCATAAAGTTTCGATTATCAAGTGAAAGAGAGAAAAAAAGAGAATATGTACGAATGCTCAGTAAACAAGGAACAAACTCTAGAGAGAGGGGCGCTATTTTAAACAGTTTTCCCAACCATTAAAGAGCTTAGAAACAAAAGCTTCTTTACAAATAAGGTAGACCCTACCTCTGTCTAGCTACCGACAGGACACAGTATTCCTGGTCAACATTTAAAAATAATAAAAATACAGAAGATAACAACTGACGACTCTGCCATGAACTTGAAGAAGACTTTATCATATCACTTGGGAATCTCCTGAGTTTGCAGTCCAAAGAGAAACTTTACATTCCTACTTCCTAACCATGATAGAAAGAATACCGGTTTCATGGAAAAATCTCGTGAATTTTTCAGTAACCTGGGAAGCTATCATAAACTTCATCAAGACAGCTTACTCTTTTCTCTCAAGTAACAGTAATCACTACTATACACAGTTTTCAAAGTTTTGCCCCTCCCATTTTTTTATTTTTCTCTTCCTTTTTTCTCTTCCTACCACTTTTTCTCTTCCCCGCCCCCTCCTTTTTTTTCCTAAACTCAAAATTTAAATATCAGACATTTACATGTTCAAGGCAATGGAACTATCAACTATTATCAAAATATTAAACAAATTTAACACAATATCTAAGCCCTTGTAAAATAGGGAATGCTATCAAATGAAAACCACAAATAAATCAAGTTTAAAGAAATATAATAATTCAGTCGAAAAATGCTAGCGATCCCAAATCTTTCTGGAGCGCTCATCTATTCTCAGAAAAAAGTAACCCTATCAGCTGATATAAATATAAAGGACTGGTTTATATCTTCTACAAGATACTGCTAAATAAAGGCGACAATGAACCCTTCCATAAAGCAAGCCTGATGATCAGGTGGGAAGATATAGAATTAGATGAAGAAATAACGCTTGATGAGATCAAAGCCGAAATTGAAGGTTTAGCGGATGGAAAAGCAGCAAGACCGGATAATATTCCCAATGAACTTTTAAAGAAATTACCAATACCCATTCTAGAAAAACTAAGAACTATATTCAACAAGATAATGATAACAGAGAAATATCCAGAGATTTGGACGAATTCAATTATACATCCTATTTTCAAAAACGAGGACAGAAATAACCCATCTAACTACAGAGGGATTGCACTATGCAGCAATATGTCCAAATTATTTACCTCAATTCTAAGAAACACACTCAACAATTGGATTAAAAAAAGACATTATATAGGAGAAAATCAAGCAGGATTCCGAAAACATCGCTCATGTCTAGAACATATTTTTACCCTGAATGCCCTTATCCAACTATCTTTAAGAAGGAAACGAGGTAAACTATACGTTTTCTTTGTTGATTTGACCAAGGCATTCGACACAGTTCCTCCAAAAATACTCTGGAATAAATTACAAAAAATGGGAATCAGCCTAAGGTTTATATCAATAATAAAAATCTATTATGAGGCAGCAAAAATCTCAGTTAGATGGAAAGGTGAATACTCAAACAACGTAAAAATTGATTCCGGAGTTTTACAAGGAGAGCCGCTGTCACCTCTACTATTTATAAATTATATATCTGATCTAATTGAATATTATAATAATTCTTCACTTACAGGATTCTATCTTCCAGACTTCGGCTTCCTTCATCTTCTCATGTATGCTGATGACATAGCAATAATAGGAATGTCAAAAATCAATTTGCAAAATCAATTTACTTAGAACTTATCTAAAGGAAAATAAATTAGTTTTAAATAAAAAAAAAGTCAAAAATAATGTTGTTCAGAAACGGTGGAAAACCAGCAAGAAATGAAAACTGGTTCTAGGGAGGCATTCCGTTGACTGTCATCCCTAGAAAAACAAATCTGGGATTTCCCTATACAAACACACACAGTAGCAGACAAGCTGCGTTAGTTTTCAAAGCAAAGGCATATACCGCACTAAACTCAACCATTGGTTTTCTAAAAAGAGAAAAAATCGATTCGATAGAAGTTGCATTCAAACTATTTGAATCTTCGATAGAATCAATTATTTTTTACACGGCCCCAGTGTGGGCCTGAGATAATCGGGAAATTATAGAGCAACTTCAAACCTCATATATAAAAATTCTTTCTTGATTTACCTAGATATATCCCAGGGCACATACTAAGATTGGGAACTGGAAGAATCTCACTTACTGCCTCCGCCACAAAATTAACATTGAAATACTACATGAGAATACTGGAAATGGACAAGTACAAACTACCAAAATTATACTGGAATAGACTGAAATAAATACATAAAATGTCAAAAAACTCTAAAGGATTATACAAAACCGTTAATGATATAATAAATTGTTGTGGTCAGTCATGGCTGAACCTCCCACCGAACTATGATAAAATTAAAAAATAACTTCTTAAAATTATTAAAACAAAAATAGAACAGCCTATTCAACAAGACTTCGCTAGACTCGACAATTTGAAATATTTTCAAACTATAAACTTCTCTATAATTCATTTATGCCAAAACGATACTTGTCATGGAATCTAATCGAAGATAAAAGCCTTCATTGCACGGACTAGAATTACTTCAACTCTAAATAGAGAAAGTCATATTCTCATCATCAAAAAGGAAAACATTCACTGCAGGATTGGTGGAAATATGATATCTGGTGAATTCTCCCACTATATCATAAAATGCAAATATTTAGGTGAAGAAAGAGAAATAACTCTTAAAAACACCTTCTGGGGATCTTTCAAACCACTGAAGACGCTGAGAACTATTTCAGAAAAAGCAAATATAGCAATTGAACCCTATAATTTCTACAGATCAATTGTAAATAGATACATACACAAAAGAGGTAGTGAGGAAAGTTTTAGAACAGATGTGTAAATAAATTCCTTTTTCAAACAAAAGCTCACGTGCACATGCGAAAAGGAAGGAAAAATTACTGAATTATTTTGTTGATGTATGGCGAATCCATACAGGGTAATGAACCCTAATAAAAGCCTTTTTGTTGAAAACAACAGACATATTTTTCCATCTTTTATCTCATATTCATCTTAAGCCATATCATAACTTCCCACCTTTAACACTCTTTATATCTCACACTATCTTAGCACACCTTCAAATCTGTTAAATAATTACAGAAAACAACTCCAAATCAAGATAACTTCTAAACGAAAGAACTCCGAGAGAGTTAATATGTTCTGGACCCCTTGAATGAACTATTGTACGTAGATACATTTTGTGCCATATTTAAAGTAATATAATTATTTGATCATCTTTGAGGTACAGTTTACGCCACGCTGTCAAGGACCAACAGCCTGGAACTGTTATCTGGTTGAGTTTTATTGATTTATCAAGAAAATAGGTTGCCCAAATATTGTGTTTAGGTAATATTTTATTCTATTAGATGGCGCTCTACCGACTAAAATGCCCGTGTGACCGGTCTGGGTATTTTAGCGCCTATTATCTTTTTAATATAACAGCTGACCTCTTTTTAAAATTCTTCTTATTTTTTACACATGTATAGCGCATATTCAAAGTTTGCCTAAACTACAGTTAAACCTGTCTATAGCGCCCCCTCTAAATAGCGCCTTCCTCTCAATAGCACCCTATTTTAAATACGTAGTACGATGCGATTTACATTAAAAGTGACCTGTCTATAGCACCCCTTCTCTATAGCACCCTATTATTTCTTGATTTATCAAGAAAAAGGCTAAATCAACGCTTAATGGATTTCTGTTTCACTAGATGGCGCTCTGCCATCTAGAAAGCTCATGTGCTCTTGGTTAGGAAATACCTTTTTTGATTTTAATGTATATTTTTCAATTTATTTTCACATACACATATACATATTTTTATCTTTTATTTTTTATTTTCCTTTTTTCATATATATATATGTTATATAAAAATGTTATTTTATTTTAAATTATAATTTCATAGATTTAAATACTCTGCCAAATCGACCGCCAGAGGTCATGCTTCCCCTATAAAATCTCATTGTTGTTCTTCCCCGCTGGTCGACTCAAAACATTTGTACATTATGTAAATAATCTTTTCATTTTTTCTATTCTTACGCCTTAAGCCAGGCAGTACTTTTACCAAATTATGTTATTCATATATATTCCTGAGCTCAAATAAAGAAATCTCTGATCAAAACCATTTTTATTTTCATACTTTCAAGATTATTATTTCAACCACGACTGCATTACCATAGTTTAATCCTCAAAATAATCAAAAATTAAGCAGAAAATCTCTCTTTTTTATAATACAGGGTGTACCAGGTAAATTGGGACTAACTTTGACAGTCCATAAAACAAAAATTACTTGAGATTAAAAACTTGTTTTTTTTCAATACGTAGCCATATTCATGTAAAATGCAACAGTATATGTGTGCGCAGTGTAGTGATGAACAGTAACCGAGAATTTGAAAATCGAGCTGCCATCATCGTTGCTCTGCGCGCCGGAAGGAGCCCCAAAGAGATAGTGGATTTTCTTAAGTTGCCCAAAACCACTATTTATCGTGTCAAGAAGCAGTTTGATGAGGCCGACAGTAACAAAGAGGAGATAGCTACAAGGAAAAAGCACTCGCGTCGATCGGACAGGGTAAGAGGCGAAGAATTTGTCAAAAATGTCAAGGAGAAGATTGATGGAAACCCTGGGAAGAGCATGAGGGCCATAGCCAAGGAAATGGACGTTGGCTCTATGACAATTGTCAGAACTATCCATGAGGACCTTGGTCTCAAGTCTTATGCCCTTCGGAAAGGTCAGTTGCTGACTGAGAATATGAAGAATAACAGAAAAGGAAAGGCTGCTGCCCTCCTCAACAACCTGAAACACGACTCTTTTGGCATGCTAAGGTTCTTCTCTGACGAAAAGAACTTTGACGTGGACCAAAAGGTAAATCCCAGGAATGATCCTGGATCTGTAAAGACCCCTCAGAGATACCTGTCGTGATGCACACGAAATTTCCTGCCTCCGTAATGGTCCTTGGCGTTATCAGCAGTGAAGGTGATGTCATGCCTCCCCATTTCTTTGAGAAGGGCCTTAGGATGACCTACATCAATGTTCTGGAGACCGTTGTGAAGCCTTGGATGGACATGGTGGCCGCAGGAAGGAAGTATGTCTTCCAACAGGACTCAGCTCCAGCCCATAAGGCAAAAAAAGACACAATCGTGGCTGACACTTAACGTCCCTAGTCACTGGGGTCCTGATATTTGGCCCCCTAATTCTCCAGATTGCAATCCCCTCGACTACTATGTATGGGGCGTTGTTGAGAGAGATGTCAACAAAGCTCCTCATACCACCATCCAGTCTGTCAAGAAAGCAGTTCACACGGTGATGACCCAAATGGACAAGGTCATCGTCGCCAAGGCCTGTGCTTCATTCCGCACTCGCCTCGAGACTGTTGTAGCTAATAATGGAAACTTCATTGAATAAATAAAAACTATATCCTTTTATCTACTACTGTGTCAAATTTCATTCGGATATTTTAATTTTTACTCATTTCAGCCAAAGATAACCTACTTTAAAAAGACATAGCCCAATTAAAAAAAAATAGCTCTCCACAACCAAACATAGCTCATTTTTAATTATGCAAATCAAACATAACCTACCCCAATCAAAAATAGCCTTCTCCAACGAAAAATAGTCACCTACAAACATAAAAGCATCAAAAAAAGCAACCATAGTCATCCACAATCAAACATATCCGCTACAAGCAAACATAGCCTTCTCCAAACAAACATAGCCATCTCAAAACAAACATAGCTATCTCCAAACAAACATAGCCCTTTCCAAGCAAACATAGCCATCTCAAAGCTAACATAGCCTTCTCCAATCAATCATAGCATTCTCCACAAGAAAACATAGCATTCTCCACAAACAACCATAGCTTCAACAAGTCATCGCCTTCTCCCTTCCATCTCCAGCCATCACATCTTCCGCTCAACGCCAGTCATCTCCCGAGATCTTCAGGTCCAGTCCATCATCCAAGGTACTTTGTGACTGCCTTTTACATAATTTACCTAATGCCCACTTTTTAAATTCTCACCCATGCTTCTCAATAGTTTTCATTCGCATATTTAGAGATATATTCCTTTTGTCAAATCATTTTTAAATATCAATTTTCCATAGCTCTTTTTGCCATTTTAATACCACACACCCTTTAATCCTTAATTTTCCTTTGTATGGTTAGCTCCTAAATGCCATAATATACCTCATGCCATTTTTTATCTTTAAATTTGTGCAAATAAATTAGCCCATTTTCATTAAAAATTACTTTTATATCATGTCATAATTTTACATTTTAAACTTAAATATATGTAAATCCGCTAATATATCTTCCATTGAATAATTAATTTTAAATGGATTTTAAAGGAATCATCCTTTCCAAGGTACTTTATATCTGCCTACCTGTCTTCCATTGCATATTTACTTCTAAAACATTTAAAATTAATTTAAACCATTTACACCATATCAGTTTTAATACGCCATATGCAAAGCAGTCGGCCAGGAAAACAACAACAAATTAATATATCTTTATCGCATATCATAAATCTTTATTAAAAATAGCTAAACTTTAATGTTTATCATATTTTCTTTTTACAATATGTTCCGAATTTCCTATTGCTTATCATATAACCACTATACCTTATAGCTTCTCACACATGCCGTCTTTTTTTTTTGTGTTTAAATTCCCTAACTTTTAATATTTTAATATTTTTTTTATTTAACCTCATTACTAAATGTTGTTATTTTTAAAATTTGCATTCTTGCCCCCATTACTTATTTCATATGTAATTAATATCTGAAAGCGTACCTAGCCAATATGTAAATTTATCGAGACCAACATATGTAAATTTTAAATTTTGTTCACCTTGATTCTTTTTTTCAATGTCCATTCTTTATTCTTACCATTAATTTCATTTATCTTTACATGTTCATTCCTTGTTTTCACATTTGCCTTTTGTACATAAACTTTGTCCCAACTTATTGCTTTTTCACAAATGATCATTATTTATTCTTACCATTACTTTTATCTTTACATGTTCATTCTTTGTTTTTACATTTTGCCTTTTTTACATAATATTACCCTTGCCTTTTATTGCTTTTTCACAAATGACTTTTATTTTTCTTATAATCATCAATGTTTTTTCAATGCTATCATATTTATATTTTTCATTCATATTCCTTTTAATAATTGCATTTTATTTTTATTTCTCATTAATAATATATGTTTGTCATTTTCTCATGTTTTTCCCAATCTATTGGCTCACAACAAGCCAATATTATCAAGGGATATCATCCTTTTATTTCTCACTTTTTAATATGCATTCATTTTATTTTCCTTCCTCATTTTTAATATTATATGTGTATTTTCTTGTCTATTTCCAATCTATTGGTTCACAACAAGCCAATACGATTATGGAAAACCGTCTTTTAATTTCACTTCTGTAATTTTCATGCATTTTATTTTTCTTCCACATTTTTAACATTAATGTGTATCATCTCATGTTTTTCCAATCTATTGGTTCACAATAAGCCAATACGATTATGGAACACTTTTTCTCTCATCACCACATTTCCACTCTATACCACATTTTTGTTATGCATCATTTTGTACTTTCCTGTCTATTGGTTACCATATTTAAAACCAAAATGATAAGTGAATATCACCTCTCACATTATTTTCTTTCCATTAATATTTTATTTTTTTTTAAACTATTCTTTTATCACTTTTCTCTCTACCCATATTATTTTCTTCACAGGGGGGAATGTTATATAAAAATGTTATTTTATTTTAAATAATAATTTCATAGATTTAAATACTCTGCTAAATCGACCGCCAGAGGTCATGCTTCCCCTATAAAATCTCATTGTTGTTCTTCCCCGCTGGTCGGCTCAAAACATTTGTACATTATGTGAATAATCTTTTCATTTTTTTATTCTTACGCCTTAAGCCAGGCAGTACTTTTACCAAATTATGTTATTCATATATATTCCTGAGCTCAAATAAAGAAATCTCTGATCAAAACCATTTTTATTTTCATACTTTCAAGATTATTATTTCAACCACGACTGCATTGCCATAGTTTAATCCTCAAAATAATCAAAAATTAAGCAGAAAATCTCTCTTTTTTATATTATATATATGTATATGTGAAAAAAAGAATAAAAATATAAATATAAAAATAATATATATATATAAAAAAACAAAGAAAAAAATAGAAAATATATATATATATTTAGGAATATAATAATTTATATTTTTAAATATTTGTTTTAGATAGAACATTTTTTTGAAAAAAATATATAAATATATGATCTCGCTCTTTTTGTTAAAAAAAATATATATTATTCTCTCTCTCTCTCCAGCAAAATTTTAGGCTTCTCAATTGCCTAAATAGAGACGTCGGCGCAGTAATGGCGGCAACACATATCGAGGGAGAAGGCCGGTCAATAAGTAACGACCTTGTTCACCAGGCAGAGGTTAAATCCTCCGTTGTCATGGAGATGGAGAACGGATCGATCGGGTCGTTCCTAGATCCCATCGTCCATCTTTGATGCGGATTATTTTCTATGTTGGTGATGGAGGCTCCCTTCTATAGAACACACGTTCCGTGAAATTTATAAAGAATTTATAAGATTACCATTCTATTAATTTTCTTGAGTTTAATGACAACTCTCCCGCCTCCTTCTTGTTGTATATAGAGAGAGAAAAATTCAACAAAATAAAATTTATTTTCTCCACTTTCAAGACTATAGCGATCTTCAAATTGTATGCTCGATAAATTCTCTGTGACCCGTTGATGAATGCTCTCCATCTTTTCTTCGACGATGTAGTATTTAGGACTTGGCGATGGTTAAGCACGACTAAACAAAATACCACACCTGAGTCGAAGAAGATATCTAATATAAAACATTTTTGCAGGATTGAATCCTGATGACACATGGATAGAGAGAGAGAGCTTCCTGATTGCCATTATCAGTATAGGAATTTTAATATCTTAGCCATTTATTTCCATTCACGTATATTGAGAGGAATTAGGTCAGAGTTCGGTCAGGCTTGCATCCTACCATTCCAACTGGTCGTTTAAGTTTTCTTGGAATGATTGGAATTCAAAAATTTATTTTTGGCAGAATGTAATATTCTTGAGTCTCTCTAAAGAAACTGACACAATTTCGTATTAATTTTAACATAATTGCTCAGTTTCTCTCTCTAAATCGGTTCCTTAAAAATCCATTCATCATTGTTTAAAATTATCAATGACAACCAGGATTTATTAATTCAATTGCCCTCTATTCATAATATTCGTAATAATTAATATTTTTTCAATGTTTTCTTTTAAATAATATAATAAAAAATATATTTTATATCTCTCCCTCTTTCTCGGCCGTGCGGCCACGTAGTGCGCGAGCTCCGCGTTTTTTCCAGATGGAGATGGATGTGATCGAGATGGAAAATCCTTTTGGGGTATTGGCGGAAAGCCAGAATCCTGGCGTGAATGATGCTACGTCTATCATACTGAAAGGACATGTCATTTAAAAAAAAACGGCGGAAATAAAATGAAAAATGAATAAATAAGCGAATATTCAAATCAAACCGCAGAAAATATTGGAGATAAGCTAGTTAGGCGGATCAAGTAAAGGCCGCGGAATAAAATTGGACATCTTTAATTCTAGTAAAGCAACACAAGAGGAAAAGCTCAGATCCTGAAAGCCATCGGGCCAAGGTTGCAAAGTCTGACGCCAGTTCTCCAAGACCAGCTGCAGAGCCAAGAAGAAGCACGAACGATTCTTTGACTTTCATAAAGAACAGCAAACAACAACAGGCTTTGAGCAAGGCGAGGTCTGCAACAGCAAAATTCTAACGATGCTGCTTCATCGAGTGATGCTACCTCAGCCCTCTGCACTGCATCAATGCATTGGAGGAGATTTTGAACAAAGGTTCTGTCTTTGTTCAAATGTCTTTTTTAATAAAAATGTACGGTCAGGTGCTGGTTGGACTGGCAAGTGTTTATAAGGCAGAGACTAGTAGAAGAGGGTCTCAACATCGCGAACACCTTCCTAAAACTTTCCTCATACAAGGAGAAGGCAGAAAAGGTGGTGAATGGTAATATCCCAATTGCAATAAAGGACGAGGACATCGTAGCTATATTTATTTATTTATTGCGTATGATATTGTTTTTTACAGCACAATACAACAATGTTGGCAATCGTAGCTATATGAAGTGGCCTCATGCGAAGGTTATATCTGGACCACTGACAACAGAGAAGTAGTCGTCTTCATGACTGAAGGAATCAATATCCACCAACTAACTGAAAAGTTGGACATCAAATCCAAGGGAGAAACGACGCGGGATTACTTCACCTACGAGGTCAGATGCATCAAATGCCACCGCCAAGATCATCAGCGAGCCAGCTGCCCCAGAAAGGACATGGAGGAACGTTCCATCTCTCAGGTCACTTCCTGGCAGAGTCCAGCGCTTCTCTCACCATCACCCAGTCAACGCCCTCTTCGAAATCTGCCGCAACTTCATCTGCAGAAGTTTCCTTTGCTAGACCCCAGGAGATCTCAGACTTGCATTCCCGCGAGGTCTCCATCCGCCTAACAGATATCTTTCATCGCAGTCGCGACTACATCAGTGAATAGCCAGTCAACCACTGAGAAAGAAATACAGCCCACGAATACGCTTATCATCCTGAAATAACCCCCTGGTTCCAAGGTTAATCAACTTACTTTGTAGAAACAGGAGGAGTAGCCCTCTAAAGATTCGCCTGAGGATAATTCAGTGACTCTCGAACAACTAAAACGAATCCCTGAACGATCCTCCATTAATATGTTCAACAACACTGAAGACCTGGGTTTGAAGCGGGATGACATTATTCAGGCCATGATCTCCCATCCTAAAAATATATAACTTCTTGATGACCGATCGGCTGAGCAGATGGAAAGTCTGAACCAACTCTTCGGCCAGATAATGTAATGTTTCATCAGCTTCCTGGCGACGCCATCGCTTCGGGTAAGGTAGAGAGGAGTGTCATCATGTCATAATTTTGGCGAATATAGTTCAGCCAATTGCTCTCTTTTTTATCCTAGGCATCTATCTATAACATATTGCTAAAATAATCTCCTGCCATAGTTAATGGAGTAAAACCCAGGTCTGATGGCCAACCTGAAACTATAGAACTGGAACGTAGTGTCTAGTTCTTGTGCGCATGTTTTCTTCATGTGAGAGACCTATTATTCAACCAGGACACCGGCAGGAAAAAAATATGATATTTCTTTGGGTCCCAGTTAGGATTAGTGAAGAAATGTGCACAAAACCGTGATCAGGTGGAAAAATTAATATATCTGTTAGAAGGAACAGGCCCATCTTGATCAACAAAAAATACGGCAACTTTACTTACACTTTGTGAATTCTACCTGCGGAGATACCTACAATAATTTTGCCGGATTAGCATCTGAACATGACACATTTTCCGGTCCTCAATGCGAGCTGGGTGTTCCTAATTTATTTCCATCTGGCGCATCGGCCTGTAAGCAGAAGTATATGGATTCACGCACCTAAGCACAGAATCCAGTAGAGTCCATATATGAGGATGGCATGCCAAAGGCACTGACGCTCTAATACGCATCTCAATAGCCGCCTTAGAATCCAAAAACATAAAGTTAAGCATAAGCCGGGGCTCTGTTGTCATGTGGATGAAGGGGCCCAGTCGAATGATAAATCTGTCAATGGATTCGGTGACAAAAGGCCCGTTTCCAAGAAAGACATCAACCTTCGCACACATGGAGGCAAAATACAAAGAGGGGTTGTAGCTCCGAATATTGATCTGGAAATATTCAGCCACCACACTGTTTTCAGTTATTAACTCCTGGGTTTCTTATGGAAAGGGAGACAAAGCAGGAAGAGAAAATTCACCTTGATAGCAGCAGGAGCTACCAATAGCTTCACCAGGGAAATGCTGGGCTGAGCAGAAAAGGCAGATTATATCTAGGCCCTCAATAATATATTCAGCGGGAACTGGCGAAATAAGATTAGGGATGTTGTTCCTGCGACGAGTCATATAAGCCCGCCTATGTTGGAAAAAAAGAAGGAAAATATTTTTTAAAATATTAAATCAATGATCCTAAAATACTTTTAGACTGACAACACTGTAATATAAAAACCAGAACAAAAGAATGTTTTGTTTTGTTTTACATAATTAGTAAGTGTAATTGTTAAATGTTTTTTTCTATATATATATATATATATCTCTTTGAAAATAATAAATTAAAAATACTCTTTTGAAAAGATAAAATCGCCTAATTCTTTAAAAACCACTTTAGCTGTAAGTAAACTTGTTATTTGTTGTTTCATCGTCTGAACCATAAAAGATTCCCAACAGCCTAGTGGTCCAGAGAGTGAGTCTATCATGGGCTCTCCGAGGTATTACACAGAAGCGGCTTAGCCAAGCAAAGCAAAACTAAGGTATAACAAAATGAATGCCAGACAGACATAAAAGAAAATCGAAATCAGGTAAAAAAAGCAGATGTCAAAAACATGAGCAAATATATATTGCGAAGGGAAAAAATACCAGACAGAAAAATGGAGCTTAAAACAGAATGAATAAATTATATTGACAAATACAACAACTTTAGCTGTTGGCTAAATGTGAAAAAAAAGTGAATTAAATATATGTAACAAAACTCTACTTACAATTAATATAAAAGTAATTAACCATTGTGTGAATTAGAAGAACAACATATCTACTATTAGAAATTGATAAAATTCAATAGTACAAACGCATATATTTTAAAACAAAGTAATTTGGCTGTGATGAAAAGTAAAATTCGAAAGCAAAATATACGATTGGAAAATTGAATAAATTAAAATATAAATATATCTATTAATATATTTGGATATAAAAAATAAAAAAATTGTGACACATGTAGTAAAAAACACTAAACCTTTGTATATAGATCGTTATGTATAGTTTAGTATCTTTGGGGGAGATTGCTTGAAACTTTACAGGTAAAACCTTTTTAGCCTATTATCTATATCGATTTACGTACCCTGTTTATTTTAAATAGTCGAAAACGATCTATTGTTTTCTTTAGAAAAATACGCCTCGAGTGACCAAAAATATTTTGATTTAGGCAAATCTTTTATTGTCGCGGTACACAGACTACGACTAACGCCAACAACGTTTTTTTTTTGTGCAGGGGTGCCGAATAATTTCGGCGCTCTAGCTAAAAGAATATCACAATTTAAAAAGACATTTGATTATTATACTATGTTTTTAGGGAAAATTGTTAAAATAATTTTAAAACACATTATTATGAAAGATTTGAATATTCATCTCCCATACAAATAAAAATATTATTTCCAAGTCTAAACAGTGGTCACACTCCATTGCCAGTTTCTCCAAGAAAATCATGATTGAACGCTCCCCCTCCACGACCAGTAAATATCTTGCGCTATCTCTTCCAACCTCCCATACATTTCTCTCTTTAGAACCAACCGCAATTCTACAAATGGCAGATTATTTGGAAAGAGTCAGTAGCCTACTTCATAAGGCTGTTTTTCCCGCCCAACCAATAAGCTAACTAGTCTACCTCAACCACCGAGAAGTAGGCTCTGTAGCAGCTGGAATACATCAAACAGCAGCAAGTTCTGAGCAAGTCCAGGTCATCACTACATACCTTTGACCAGTGCTGCTTTGGGGAGTGGTGTTCTAATAAGGCTCATTAGCTTTGATCAAAGTACTGCAGGAGAAGTTTTGAAACTCATAGGTGTTCACAAGAGTGAAGATGTCCTGAAATCTTTAACTTATAGGAATCTAGTGAAGAAGAACATCGTTGCGGTACTTCGCACCCTGCTGCGGGGCTTTCTACTGAACTATTAGGTTATGACTAGCAATGGACACTCCTTTCCATTGGCAGCAAGGAAGCCTTTGCCCCCTTTTAAATAAAATACTGAAACTTCAGCTTACTGCAAGCTTATTAATCATCTCTACAGACAGTCTATATCCGCATACATGACCTACGGAGTTATGAGTAGCAGGGGGTAGCAGTATGAGTGGGTTGGGAACCCACGGAGTCGTCCAATCACTTTTCGGGACACCCGGAGGGGACCAGTGTTAACGTCTCCATTCTTCTAGCCAACGTCCTCTTACACAACCGCAGCGTCTACATCGACCAAAAACGTTCTGCAACAATCCAGTAGATGTCATACAGAGTTTTTGCCCGCGAAGAACCTTCCCGTCTCTCCCCAGGAGACTCTAGGTCCTAAGCCCTTTGCTCCGGGGCCGAGCACCAGCCTGTTACTGTCACTATTAGCCCCCTCCTTAACTATTGATGCGCCAACAATAAGCCACGACAAAGAAACCCAGGCAGAAGCTGCACCAACCTCCTAGTCTTTTACTTCCAAAACAAACAACAACAAAACAGTCTCCTCAGGTCAGCCAGGAGGAGGACCCATTATCCGAGAAAACTTTACCGCAAATTCCTAACACCCACCAAGAGATAGAGGAGCTGTTTAAGTAGCCGATTGAGTAGAACCCCTTGCTGAGTGAATCCCTCAAAGTTAAAATTGCTGTTTTTAGAGCAAGAAATGCGCTCATATAAGAGGCTGGCCGACTTCAGTTGAAGCTTTTAGCCTCCCTGAGATTCAGAACTCCCTTCTATGAATATTTCGTCTTTATGTTACTATTAAAATAATTTTAGGTAGAATAAAAGCTCGTTCCAGAATAGAATGTTTCAGAACGTTCAAGAACAATGTAGAAAATCGGGGAACAACTGATAGGCCAATCTAGAGCGATTGCGCAAGTCTTAGCGCTGGCTGCTTTGTGATTGACTGACTGACCTTGAGCGTTCTGTAAAGATCTACTCCGGGATATATAGGGAAGAGGAGCTCTTGCCAAGGAGGGAAGAATGAGAAGAAGAAGGAGATCAGACAAACGAAGCTACATGATGTATTCCAAGCAAACGCGAGCTGCTGTCTCAAGAGGTCGGGCTGCTGCTTACTGCCGACGCCGGCGTACTTCGTGGAAGTTTCTAGAAGGTTCTACCGACTTCCGTTTCCTGTTCTCTCTTTCTTTCCTTTACTGTGCTGCAGTTGGTGAGTTTGTAACTGCTGTTTTCTTTGTTGTTGTTTTATTTTGCACTCTTCTGCAATCCTTTTATTTATTAGGCTTAAATAAAGTCCTGAATCCACGGAAGGTATTCTTCGTCAACCAACAACGCGACAATTTGGTGTCAGAAATGAGATCTTTAGGTGAAGCCTTAACAGTTGATGGTAGTAACCAGAAAAATGGAAAAAATATTGAAACCTGTCCAAGCTATTCAAGCTCAAAAGGTCTGCATTTTTGGTGTGTCAAGAATTCTGCATTCCGACCAAGGAAGAAATTTCGAATCAAATATTAAAAAAAAAAGTGTGTAGATGACTAGGCCTTGAGAAAACAAGAACTACACCGTATCATCCTCAATCTGATGGAATGTGTTGGATCGGTGGTTCAGTCAAATTGAGAATAGATTGAAATATATATAGGTTTTAATATATCACGAGGATACACAAGCAGGTAGTACAAGGGAAGACATAACAGGAAGTGAGAGGGGAATGTACAGCGCCTCCAGTGGCAGTGGTTGGAAGCTCCCTGAATGCCACGTCGTCCCGTGACGTAGGTACGCTGGATTTGAAGTAGCACGCAGTTCAGCATTCCCCCACTTGCGACTTCAAATTCATCTGGAAACATGCATCTCTGTGCATCAATTTCTTTAAAGTCTTGGTTTGGATATCGGCCATGTTTTCCTTGGTGTTGACAAACTGGACAACGATATCACCGGAGTTTATCTTAACTCTCGTGTAGTGGAACTGAACTGAGATGTGCTTGGAACGATTGTTCTCAATGTTATTCTTAGAGAAGTCTATGGCTGATCGATTGCCACAGTAGATTGTGAGTGGTTTGGCAAAGTGCGAGATAAATCCAAGATCAGACAGGGTTTGACCGAGCCAGACGGCCTCTTTAGCACTGTGACATAATGCTATATACTCCGATTCCATGGTAGACAACGAAACACATTGCTGCTTTTTAGATCGCCAATTGATGACATTCCCATCAATAACTGCAACCATTCCGGAGTAGGATCTTCGATCATCCGTGTCACTCCCATAATCGGCGTCTGTGAACATTGCGACTTTATTGTTGTTTCCTTTGACATAGGAGAGTTCTAAGTCAATGGTACCCGATAGATATCTCAAAACATGTTTTGCAGCTTCCCAATGCTTCTTTCCTGGGTTTGCACAAAATTGGGAAAGTTTCGAAGTAGCAAAAGAGATATCTGGTCTAGTGCAATTGGACAAATACAACAATGCACCAATAAGCTCTTTGTATGGTATATTAGACATTTGGTCTATTTCAGCTTGTGTATGGGGACAATCTATTTTAGATAGTATGATAGCTGGGTCTAAAGGCGTACATACTTTGCGAACTTCGAACATATTATATCTTTGAAGTAAAATTTGTATGTAATGTCTTTGATTAAGAGACGAACTCTCTTTGCCGTAATTTATCTCGACACCTAAAAAGAATGTAATGGGCCCCAGACTTTTAATTTGAAACTCTTGTAAAATCTTATCCTCGATATATATCGTCAAGTGTATTCTGGTCAACAGCAAATATCGCTAAGTCGTCTACATAAATTGCTATTATTGCCCTATCATCAAGCACAAAAATGCAATTGCACGATGGAATTTTAGAAAAGCCCACTTTTTCAAGAAATTGACTCAGCGTGGTATTCCAACAAAAAGCTTCTTGTTTAAACCCATAGATAGGTTTTAAAAGTCTAAGAACTTTATCTTTAGAATCCTGAAACTTTACTCCTGGTGGCAAAGCCATGTACAATTCTTCATGAAATTCCCCATATAAATATGCATTATTTATGTCTAAATGCCTATTTACCTAGCCAGCATTTTGGGTCAAAACTAAAATCATTCGGATTATACCAAAATTGGCAACAGGGGCATATGTTTGATTAAAGTCAATATCGGGTGTCTGGCTGTAACCCTTGGCTACGAGCCTAGCTTTAAATTTGCTGACCTTTCCTTTAGAATCTCCTTTTATTTTAAAAACCCAACGATTACCGATTACTTTCTTATTTTTAGGTAAATTAGTGATAACCCATGTTTGTCTTTCTTCTAAACAATTTAACTCTTTTTGCATCGCATTTTTCCAAATATCTGATTCGGGTGAGCAAACAGCTTCTTCAAAAGTTTGAGGTTCAGACACCTCGCATTAATTTAGTTCAACATTTGCAAGATTCAGTGTTTTTCTTTCATTTTCTCGACTACGGAGGCTCAAAGTATTACCAGAACTACCCCCCACTATATCTCTAACTTCTGAAGTCGACGGAACTTCTAGTTGACTGTCGTAACCTGGTTGAAGGTCAGGATCACGTGGCGGGAGAACTTTGCCCTGTTCCGGCAACCAAACGAAACTGTTTTTAGCCTCGCTACCTTCCGTTACGTCATCCTTAATGTCGCGACAATAGGAACTTTTTTGGACCAACCGAACAGTGGCAACACGGCCAGCGGCCGCCGCCCGCGCATGCGCGAGCAAGAACAAAGAATTTAGCCCTAAAAGAAATTCCGGTAAACAAAGGCTGCTTTTCGACCTAACGTTTGGTTTTGACGGGCCAGAAAAGGAACTATCCCTTCATAAATTTTAATAATTGCTTTTTGAATAACATTTGTATTTATATTAATTTGTGTGATTTTTTAAATAAATATTTCTTTCAATAAGTATTAATTCTTCATCACTGTTTACTAATTTAGGCTTTGTCATCCAACGTTGTGACACTTCTACTGATCCCTGCAACAAAGGTATTGATTTACCAATTTATAATTTTCAAATCAGTTTCCAGCATTACTGTAAAGCTAGGAACGTTTAGTTCAGGTTAAGCCATCGGGACCTTGTATTGTCTTTCTTTTTTTTTCAAATCTAAGACAAAGACAACATTTTGGCGCAGTCGACAGGATACAGATTGAAGAATTAATGATTACACAAAGGTGCAACTGTGAACCAGTGATTACTTCTCAGGATGGCTGACCAACCAGTTAGTAGTGCTGAACTGAAAAAGCTTAGGACGCCAGTGCGTGCAATGTTCACCAAGGCGTTCAATGAGCTCGAAACAGAGATCAAGAAGAAGGAAGTCAAGAAAGCAGATGTAGAGAAAATCCTCCGCCGACTCCAGACCCACCATGAAAAGCTTTTAATATTGAACATGAGGATGGAAGAAGCTCTGCTACGAGAATCAGCGTCTGAAGACATTTTCACTGCTGAGTACGAATCCGTTTGTGAGTACGAAGATAATTTCAGTAACATTATGACTGATTACGAGGCTCTTGCGGAAGAGGATGATGTTAGTACTAGTACAATCAGCGGCACAGCAGCAATGAACTATCGACTACCGAAGCTGGAGTTCAAGAAGTTTGGGGGAGAACCAAGAGAATGGATTACATTCTGGAGTCAGTTCAGCACGATTGACCGGGATCCACAGATGCCTCCAGAAACTAAGTTTCAGTATCTCTTTCAAGCCACTGCCGAGAACTCCGAGGCAAGAGAAGCAGTCGAAAGTTTTCCACCGAGTGCTGACAACTACCGTAAAGTCATCGAGTATATCAAATCACGTTTTGGAGAGGATGAAATGCTTGTTGAGATTTATGTGCGTGACCTGCTTCAGAACGTGCTTCAGAATGTGAGAGCCGAAGGTAAGATGTCTGTAGTGAAGCTTTACGATAGACTGGAGACACAACTGCGAGCATTAGAAACATTGGGCGTCGCTCGTGACAAGTTTGCGGCTATGCTGTACCCACTCGTCGAATCAGCGCTACCAGAGGACACCCTGAGAGTATGGGAACGAAGTCAATATACGGTGAGCGGAAGAGGAGTACAGGATAAGTTGACACAACTCATGACGTTTTTGAAGACAGAGGTGAAGGGCGAGAGTCGAGTGAATATGGCCAAAGCAGCGTTCAAGATCGACAACAATCAAGATGCGAAGGATGATCGATCAAACAGGAAATCTCTTTCTAAGAAGAATCCTGGAAGTAAAATGCCGTCGGCTACTGACCTCGCCAACACCACTCAGATCGCCAACACCACTCGGATGCGAAACAACTGCATCTTTTGTGGGAATGGTCACCCGAGTCAAGAATGCTACAGTGGACAGCGGATGCATCTACCAGAGAAGAAAGATAAGGCTAAAGGGAAGAATGTTTGTTTTTGGTGCCTGCTTCCTGGCCACGCATTCAAGAAATGCCGGATTAAGCCACGTTGTCCTGTCTGCGGAGGGAAGCATTACGCCATTATGTGTCCTACTTTGGAAGCCCAGAAGACTTCTCAACTTCAAAAAGCGGAACTAAAGGTTTCAGGGGAAAGTCCTGCAACAGAGCAAGAGACCGCCAATCAATTCACGTCAACAACTTTGAACAATGCTACCGTGGGAGGAGTCTATCTACAAACTCTGATAGTCAAGATAAGCGGACCAAAGGGGAAACATAATGTTCGAGTGTTGCTTGACTGTGGATCCCAGCGGTCCTATATTTCAAAGAGAATGGTGGACGCACTGGGCCTAAAGAGAGTGCAGCAAGTTACACTTACCCACAATCTGTTTGGAGGCGGAGAAATTCGTCAAAAGAAGCACAATGTGTACAAAGTAAATGTTTCCAGCCTCAACAACGAATACATGGATGATCTCAAATTCTTGGATAAGGAAGTAATTTGCGGACACATCAGTCAAGTACAGGATCATACTATACTCAATGAGTTAAAATCTCGAGGGATCAACTTGACTGACGTATACCAAGGCGAAGAGAGACCGATCCACATGTTAATTGGTTCGGACTTACTCAGCAGCATTCTGACAGGCAGAATTAAAATATTGCAAAGTGGAGTTGTGGCGACAGAAACCAAGCTGGGGTGGACAATAATGGGACCAGCAATAGGGAACGACATGGAAGATTCATGCCTGATCGTGACTTCACTTCACGTTAATAGTTTTGACGTACAGGATTTATGGAAATTAGATGTGCTTGGTATCATGGATGCAGCAGAAACAAAATCTAGGAAAGATTTAATCGAAGCCTCCAACACTCATTTCAAGGAGACTGTGAAACGAGACGAAAGCGGAAGGTACATCGTGTCACTACCATGGATAGCTGGACATCCACCAGTTCCAGTCAATCGCCGAACTACAGAAAATAGATTGCTGACTACAACAAGGAATGTCCAGGGCAAGATGCTGTATGAGAAGTATGATACTATTTTTGAGGAGTGGGAAAAAGAGAAAATCATCGAGGAAGTTGAGGATAAATGGGAGGAGTGCAATTATCTCCCTCATCGCCCAGTGCTCAAGGATAGTCACACTACTCCTATTCGTCCAGTATTCGACGCACGTTGCAAGAAAAAGGGGGTCCCATCATTAAATCAATGTCTGGAAAAAGGAGACAACCTGATTGAGCTCATTCCTGATTTGCTCTTGCGGTTTAGACTTGGAAAGTATGGCATCATTGCAGACATACGAAAAGCTTTTCTCCAGATTCAGGTTCGAGAAGAAGATCGTGAATTCCTTCGGTTCCTTTGGTGGAAAAAAGACCAGAAGACACTAAAATTTTACAGGCATTGCCGAGTAGTCTTTGGCCTTACCTCAAGTCCTTTTCTACTAGCTGCAACCATTAAGTATCATTTGAGCCTGCCGCAGTTTCAAGATAATAGGTGCGCAGAACTTCTTGCCCGAAGTTTTTACGTCGACAACTGCATTCTTAGTTTGTCATCTACACATGATGTCAAAAAATTTATCAAGGAATCCTCCGACATCATGATGCAAGCCAAATTTGAGTTACGAGACTGGATGTGGAATGAACCTGGAATCACAGAACAAGATCCAGCCTCTATTTTGGGTATGAAATGGCACCTTCAGACTGACACTATTTCCATTAATGTGCAGTCATTGAAAAATATAGATGAAGAAAAATCAATCACAAAGAGAAGTATCTTGTCAGCCTGCCATCGCATTTTTGATCCGATTCAATTTACCTGTCCAGCTACAATCAAGATTAAGAAGATGGTTCAAGATGCTTGGAAGGAGAATAAATCATGGGATGAACCGCTGAACGAAGACAGACGGGTCGAGTTCATAAAATGGAGGAAGCAAGCTTTAGAATTGGATCAGATCAAGATACCTCGATGGATCTTACCTATCAAAGGAAGAACAACATTGCACGTGTTTTGTGACGCTTCAGCTATAGCGTACGCAACGGTGATCTTCATGCGAATAGAGAATGCGTCAGTCATAGTTGTGCGATTCGTTGAAGCAAGAAATCGACTGGCAACTATTAAGAGGATCACGATTCCACGACTGGAACTATTAGCCTGTTTGACTGGAGCACGACTGTTGGTGCATGTTCTGGAAAATTTAGAAGAAAGCCCGGAGAAGATTCAATGTTGGACAGACTCCAGTCCTGCCCTATACTGGATACAACAACAAGAGAATTGGGCTCAGTTCGTTTCCAACCGTGTCAAGGAGATCACAACACTTACGAAGAATGAAGATTGGAACCATGTCGCAGGGGAACACAATCCAGCAGATCTTCCATCCCGTGGTGAATCCCCATCGAAATTCATAAAATCCGGATGGTGGGAGGGACCAAAATGGCTTCAGGAAAAGAAAGAAGACTGGCCAGTATCAAAAGTACAGTATGATCTGGAAGCCATTGAAGAAGAGAGGAGGAAGAGTGTGGTGGCTGGATTTGTAGCCAAAAAGCCCAAGGAGAATCCATGGTATCTGAATCTATACGAGGGAAAACGTGAAGTGACTCTAACACAAATACTGAGAGTAATCGCATGGATGCTACGTTTCAAGCCCTCTGAATACAAAGGAGATGTCATCTCACAAGAGGAGCTAGACAGTGCTGAAAAGTCCCTAGTTAAGATAATACAGAGTGAATCGATCGGTGAGGAAGATCTCAAGATGAAGCAGCTACACGCGTTCCAAGATAAGGAAGGATTATGGAGAGTGAAAACGAGGATAGTGAATCGAAATGACGATGAACTGTTCCGATTGCCAATTTTGATCCCAACGAATCATCCGGTCACAGAGCTAATTGTGAAATCAGTCCACGAGAAAATGTACCACTGTGGAGCCCAGACGCTGCGATCAGTACTAAGAGAGTAGTTCTGGATTCCAAAAGCTCGACAACTAGTTCGTCATGTAATTCATAAATGTCCTCGCTGTCGACGATTTGAAACCAAGCGAGTCGACGTACCAGAGGCATCGTTGCCTCAACATCGCGTACGAGATGTTGTGGTTTTTGAGGTGACAGGAATTGACCTCGGAGGACCTTTATATCTGGAAGATGGACAGAAGGTTTGGTTCGTAATCTTCACCTGTGGCGTATACCGTGCGGTCCACCTCGAACTGGTAACTTCCTTATCGACTGAAGCATTGGTGGGAGCAGTAGAGAGGTTCGTAGCAAGACGAGGTTGCCCTGCAGTCATCTACTCAGATAATGGGACGAATCTAGTTGGACTCCGGAACGAGCTTTATCGAGTTAATTTTGGAGTGAAATGGAAGCTAAATCCTCCAGCAGCACCGTGGTGGGGAGGTTGGATCGAGAGAATTGTTGGACTCACCAAAAAGCTGCTTCGAAGATTGCTGGGAAAACGTGTTGTCAACTACGAAGAAATGGTGACGATCCTCGAAAACTGTGAACGAGTTATCAACGCGCGACCACTCACCTACATTGCTGAGGACAATGATGACCTTGTGCCATTAACCCCAGAGATGTTTCTTCGAGAACCAAGAGCTGAAGGAGAGATTGATCTAAATGAATTCAGGTGTAACTTTGGGAAGAGCTATGAGAAACGCAAACGACTCCTGAAGGATTTCCGTAAGAGGTTCAGAAGCGAGTACCTAGGATTGTTGGTGCATCACGACAATCGCAAGAAACAACGACAGTTAAAAGTTGGAGATATCGTCCTTGTGGAGGTTGAAAACAGGAAGCAAATAAACTGGCCTATAGGAAAGATTACGAAGGTGTTTCCTGGAACTGACAATGTGCGAAGACTTGTGGAAGTTAAGACTAAGTCTGGATTCATGAAGCGTGCAGTGCAACGATTGTTCCCACTTGAAGTACCATCTGAGGACGTAGAGCAAGGCGACGGGGAGCTTAAGCCAGCGGAGGATGAGATCGTCAGGGAGAAAACATCCGGTGTGGAGTCCACGTCAGCGCAAGAGAAAACTACTCCAGTAAAAGTAGGGAAAGTTTACACGCGTTCTGGAAGAGAAGTCAAGTTACCGATTAGGTTTAATTGAAGTTTGAGAGAAAATTTAATCATAAAACATTCTGTTAGATTTGAGATAATTCCTTCTTTGTTTTTTTTTTTAATTAGTATTGACCTTATAGCAAAGTTCAAAAGGTCAAGGTGGGAGAGTGTCGCGACAATAGGAACTTTTTTGGACCAACCGAACAGTGGCAACACGGCCGGCGGCCGCCGCCCGCGCATGCGCGAGCAAGAACAAAGAATTTAGCCCTAAAAGAAATTCCGGTAAACAAAGGCTGCTTTTCGACCTAACGTTTGGTTTTGACGGGCCAGAAAAGGAACTATCCCTTCATAAATTTTAATAATTGCTTTTTGAATAACATTTGTATTTATATTAATTTGTGTGATTTTTTAAATAAATATTTCTTTCAATAAGTATTAATTCTTCATCACTGTTTACTAACTTAGGCTTTGTCATCCAACGTTGTGACACTTCTACTGATCCCTGCAACAAAGGTATTGATTTACCAATTTATAATTTTCAAATCAGTTTCCAGCATTACTGTAAAGCTAGGAACGTTTAGTTCAGGTTAAGCCATCGGGACCTTGTATTGTCTTTCTTTTTTTTCAAATCTAAGACAAAGGCAACACTTAAGCTGATTTAAACCTACTTTATTTTCGTCGAATCTAGCATGTTTAGTTATGAACACTTGTTTAGAATCATTATCCCAGAGTCTATAACCTTTGGATTGTGTTGAATATCCGACTAAGATACATCTTTTAGCTCGACGGTCGAATTTCTTTCGTTTTTGCTTTGGAATATGAGCATGAGCTAGAGCTCGAAAATTTTTAAAATGACGTACGCTAACTTTTCTTGAAAGCCAAATTTCCTCTGGAACTTTGTTATCAAGAGCGCTACAAAGGCTTCAATTTTTAATGTGTGCGGCACAATTAACGCTTTCAGCCCAGAATTTTTGTGGCAAATCAGCATTGTACATTGACGCTCTAGCCATTTCAAGTAACGAACGATTTAAACGCTCCGAGACGCCATTTTGCTGTGGGCTGTAAGAATTCGTTAATTCGTGTTTTATTCCAAGGCTCTTAAGTTTTTGTTTAAAGTTTTTATTACAATATTCTAACCCGTTATCTGTCCGCAAGCGTTTAATCTTATGACCTGTTTCTCTTTCGGCTCTAGCCCTAAAGATGTCAAAGTATTCAATATCTTGATCTTTATGCTTTAAGAAATAAACAGTAACTCTGCGGGAGAAATCGTCTGTAAATGTTAGAAAATAGCGTGACCCAGCAAAAGAATCAACTGTAAATGGTCCACACAGATCGCTATGTACTAACTCTAACAAACTTTTAGTTTTTATTTTATATGGAGAGCTTTTATGCGGCGACATTGTTGACTTTGTCATACAGCAATCATCGCATATTGACATTTCTCCTTTGGAAATTTCAAGACCATTAACAACGCAATTTTTAGCTAACTTGTTTAAAGTGTCTGCATTGATATGCATAAATCGTTTATGCCAAAGTTCTAGTGTAGGCGGACTTGAACTAGCTAAGTGCGCATTTTGTAAGATAGGCTTACCTCTAACGATGTACAATCCGTTTAGGTTCCTTGCCACACATATCACTCTGTTGTCGTTGAACACTCTTGCCTTGTGGTTACAAATCTTGATGTGCTTGCCTTTATCCTCTGTTTGCGACACAGAAATCAAATTTCTTCTTGCTTGGGGCACAAAAGCAAGTCTTTCAAGGTGACATCTTGCGTTCCAGTATCTAGGTACATCTTCATGCGGATATTTCCAACTCCCACTACTTGTAGGTTGCCGCACGCAGTCTGGATGGGCTCACACGTAGTAGGCTGGAAACTTGTAAACCATTGTCGGTTCTTACAGACGTGATGTGTTGCGCCGCTGTCCAAGATGAATTCATCTTCCGAAGAGACTGCATTGAAGGCCATGAGCATATTCTCCGACGGAGATTTAAAAGAGTTTTTCTTCCTGCTGTAGCTTTTATCCGCCTTGTAGACTCGGTTGATGGACGACCTGCAATCCTTGGCGATATGGTCGATTTTCGAACATCGGTAGCACTTGACTCCTTGTTTTCTGGAAGTCTTCCTAGTGTCGTCCTTTGAAAAATTGAGTGCTTCGCCGAGACCTGAACTTGCTCCTTCTCGGGCAGATCTTCTTTCATACTCTGTGAGTAGAGTATTTCTAACCTTGTTCGATGTGAAGTCAGAGTCCTCGACATTTCCGAACGACATCACCAGGGTATCGAAGCTGTCAGGTAACCCTGATAGCATGCTGTATGCTATATCTTGATCGTCGACTTCCGCACCTGCTTCTTTCAAATGGTCCGTACAAATTTTCAATCTATTCAAATAGTCTAACATTGACTCACCAGTTTGAAGGTTGATGTTCACAAACTGCTTCTTTAACTGTAGTATCCTCGAACGAGATTTTGGCTCAAAAACCTGTTCCAGATTTTTCTACGCATCCTGTGGCGATGTACAGTCGATGATGTGGATTTGGTGTTCTGTATTTATCGACAACGCGATAACAGCCAAGGCTCTATACTTTTGAGCTTTTAGTTTAGCATCTTGGGTATCTTCATCTTTAAACATCACATCCCACAAGCCCTTCTCAATTAGTAGCATCTTGATGTTGTACTTCCATGAGCGGTAATTTTGGCCGTTCAATTTTTCAACCGCCGCCGTTATTGCACTAACGGCCGCCATGGTGACGCAGCAATTTCTCGACGAGGGCAAACGGAGGTAGATTCGCTGAAGGAATTTTACTCACGAGGATACGCTGAACTTGAACCACAGAGCTAGGGAACCACTCTCTGCTACCACTTGTTGGATCGGTGGTTAAGTCAAATTGAGAATAGATTGAAATATATATAGGTTTTAATATATCTCTCTCACGAGGATACACAAGTAGGTAGTACAAAGGAAGACATAACAGGAAGTGAAAGGGGAATGTACAGCGCCTCGAGTGGCAGTGGTTGGAAGCTCCCTGAAAGCCACGTCGTCCCGTGACGTAGGTGCGCTGGATTTGAAGTAGCACGCATTTCAGCAGAATGGTTGAACGTTTTAACAGGACTCTTACTCAACACCTGACCATGTTTGTCGGGATCAAGTTTAATCGTTTGATATAGGTAATCTAGAAAAGGACAAATAAATATCAGCCAATTCAGAAAAAAAAATTGAAAATTAAAATACCTTCTCAACGGAAAAAAAAAAGAAAGCTATTGTTTTTTCTTGTTGAAGCCTTGGAAAATAAATGTTTTTCAGATGACTACATGGGACAAAAAGGTTTATAGAAGAAGGATCACGACTTCCCGAACGCATGAAACATGCAAATTTTCAAAGACTGAAGCAATTGTAGCAAAGAGAGACACCGTTTGAATTTTGTTTATAATTCATATTATAAACAACAAGCTTTGAGCAAGTCAAGGTTAACAGCAGCGATCATTGACCAGTTCTGCTTCACCTATTGGTACACAGATTTCGACCCTATGCCTTACACCAAGGCATTATAAAATATGAGATGCAGGTAAAGAGATCTGGTTTTCCCCACTCCATGAAGAAATTTAACTAGTTATAAGTTGGGCTGGCAAGTATTGAGGAGAAGCGCCTTGTGAAGGGAGACCTCAAAATGGCGAACATAATTTAAAATTATCTTCATTTAAGAATAGGGCTGTAAATGTTATAATAAGTTATATCTCAATTATGGTAATGGACGAGGTAAAGGATCTATAGTTAGAACTGTAAAATATTCATAGAACCAGCTGAGGTGGGCATTTCTAGTGCCAAATAGAGTAGGCAGCTGTATCTCGCCCTAAGATGGTAAAACTGCTCAAACGGTTTTACCTAAGGTTTATTCTATTTTAATTTAATTCGTCTAAATTTCTATTTCCTAAAGTCGAAAACAATAATTTTACATTGTTAAAGAGTGTTACATTTTTTTGAGCGAGCTGATTTGTTCGAAATGTACTTTCAGCAAAGTATTTCTTTAATATATATATATATTTTTTAAAATAGATATTGTTTCTAATATATATATATTTTTTAATTTACACTTGAGTCATTAGAGGTTGTTCATTCTCATTTTCTTTATCTATACCATTGTGAAAATCTAAATACATTTTAAATGCAGTAGATATCTGTAGAAGACAAGCGTTCTATCTTAGAACTGGAATTCTAACGCGCGCGAGATTCAGAATTGTTTTGCGTCCAGATAATGTTACGATACACAACCAAACATTTTATCTTTATAAATATATTTTAAATAAATATAAAAATTAAATTCCCATTGTTCCGTAAAATATTTTTACAAGAAAAATATAATTTTATTAGTGTAGATTCGATGTTGTGAAGTTAATTGTTTCTAATTTATATATTTTGTTATACAAATTTTATTTTTCAAATATTCAGATACAATTTTTAAAATGTTTTAATTTTATTATCACAGAGACTAAAGACTTCAGTAACAGGGGGCGCTGTCAAGGACGTCCGCATTATCGACTGGCGCCTTGCTGGGAGAAGACGTACCAACCTGATCTCTGCTCGGTAAGTCTTTATGTCTTTAAACTGGCTTTAATATATATAGTTGTCGAATTATTGTCTTTATATGAATACTTAGTTGTAACAATTTAGAAAATGTATATCAATTATTTTGTATAAAATATGGTGTTCATGAAAAATCAATATGTCTTTAAAATTTCTATACATATTTTTAATCACTAGGAACCAATGAAATTATCCTTTTTAATTCTCTCATAAGGTATCACAGTGCACACTGTTTGAAAATGAAGAATTATTGATAATAATTATATAAAATATTTTTTAATGTGTCAATATATCGTAAAATTTATATGGAGCGCATATATGTAATATATAATAGGGCTATAACACTCTGTTCAGATTCTTTGCGTTTTAAATGAAAGGTTACGAAAACGTAATCAAAATGGCGTCGGTTTGGAAGCCACTTGCCGCCATCTTGAATGCAAACGATTTCAAATATAACTACAATATAGGAAGATAAGATGAATAAATACATTTAAGTCTTTTGATATTATTTTATTAACAATATGAATACTGAGGCACTTATTTATAAATACTTAACAAATATTGTAAGCCAAATGTACATTCAACATGGCGGCCATATCGATCATCATCCCGCCGCCATTTTGATTCCAAATAAGCACCCACATATAGTTATAAATGTTTTTGACACTTATTTGTTTGTATTCATTGCCGAATATTTTTACATTATCAATCAACACTAAATACTTTGAAATTTTATATACCTTCAACCATATTCAAATAAAAACATTTGTCAAAATTTCTCGCTGAGACATATTGTGATGTGATTAGTGCCAATATGGCGGTTGAAGGAGAGCCTCGTCTATTTCTGCCCCAACTTGACAAAATAATTTCAAAACACGTTGTCTGAATCATCTCGCAATAAATTTATTTATTAACTTTTCTTTTATTTTTAATATTTAATAAAAATAAATTGCGGAATAATTTACTTTTTTAATATACAATTTTTTGCTAATTCTTTATTTTTAATAAACATTAAAACAATTGAATTTTTTTATATGATTATATAAATTTATAGATAATTCTTATGGAAATATCGGACTATGTTCTAATGACTTTACAAAGACACCTGCGCAGAATTCAATTGCGCATATATCGATCTTCTTCTTTAGATGCAGATGCTGTCCATTCAGGTAAAACTATTTGGATTTCTTAGATGACAAAATACATTATCAATATGACTTGTTCTCACTTTTTAAAGGTTTGAATATATTAGATATCGATATATAAAATATGTCTACAATATATATTATACGATGATAAATACACATGCGCAGATGTCAATTGCGCATGTATCGATCTTCTTCGTGAGATACAGATGCTGTCCATTCAGGTAACACTATTCGGATTTCTTAGATGACAAAATACATTATCAACATGACTTGTTCTCACTTTTTAAAAACAGTTTGAATATATTAGATATCGATATATAATATATGTCTGCAATATATATTAAACGATGATAAATACACGTGCGCAGATGTCAATTGCGCATGTATCGATCTTCTTCTCGAGATGCAGATGCTGTCCATTCAGGTAACACTATTCGGATTTCTTAAATGACAAAATACATTATCAATATGACTTGTTCTCACTTTTTAAAAACAGTTTGAATATATTAGATATCGATATATAATATATGTCCACAATATATATTATACGATGATAAATACACATGCGCAGATTTCAATTGCGCATGTATCGCTCTTCTTCTTGAGATGCAGATGCTGTCCATTCAGGTAACACTATTTGGATTTCTTAGATGACAAAATACATTATCAACATGACTTGTTCTAACTTTTTAAAGAAGATTTTATATATCGGATATCGATATATAAAATATGTATACAATATATATTATATACGATGATAAATACACATGCGCAGATGTCAATTGCGCATGTATCGATCTTCTTCTCGAGATACAGATGCTGACCATTCAGGTAACACTATTTGGATTTCTTAGATGACAAAATACATTATCAATATGACTTGTTATCACTTTTTAAAAACAGTTTGAATATATTAGATATCGATATATAAAATATGTCTACAATATATATTATACGATGATAAATACACATGCGCAGATGTCAATTGCGCATGTATCGATCTTCTTCTCGAGATGCAGATGCTGTCCATTCAGGTAACACTATTTGGATTTCTTAGATGACAAAATACATTATCAATATGACTTGTTATCACTTTTTAAAAACAGTTTGAATATATTAGATATCGATATATAAAATATGTTTGCAATATATATGATGCTATGATAAATATACATGCGTAAATGTCAATTGTGCATGTATCGATCTTCTTCTTGAGATCTAGATGAGCAAACGATAACACTATATATATATATATATATATTCATATATTTAATATTAGTATCCCTAGTACACGTAGTACAGGCCATGATAATCATGGTGGGTAGAAGTTGGCAATTGCTTTTACTGAAAGTGCACCACATGTCTACACATGTAAAAAACTGTTCGGTTTTGCACTTACAAATGTACTAGAGCCCCATTTGTTTACTTGCTACTACTATAAGCTGCTACTAGAACACTATATGGGTTTTCTAAATGACAGAATGATTTAAATGATATCTGCAATTCTAAACGCTTTTGTTAAATTGGATTATATTAAATATATTATTTATATATTTGTGTAGATTCGATGTTGTGAAGTTAATTGTTTCTAATTTATATATTTTGTTATACAAATTTTATTTTTTAAATATTCAGATACAATTCATAAAATGTTTTAATTTTATTATCACAGAGACTAAAGACTTCAGTAACAGGGGGCGCTGTCAAGGACGTCCGCATTATCGACTGGCGCCTTGCTGGGAGAAGACGTACCAACCTGATCTCTGCTCGGTAAGTCTTTATGTCTTTAAACTGGCTTTAATATATATAGTTGTCCAATTATTGTCTTTATATGAATACTTAGTGGTAACAATTTTGAAAATGTATATCAATTATTTTGTATAAAATATGGTGTTCATGAAAAATCAATATGTCATTAAAATTTCTATACATATTTTTAATCACTAGGAACCAATGAAATTATCCTTTTTAATTCTCTCATAAGGTATCACAGTGCACACTGTTTGAAAATGAAAAATTATTGATAATAATTATACAAAATATTTTTTAATGTGTCAATATATCGTAAAGAATATATGGAGCGCATATATGTAATATATAATAGGGCTATAACACTCTGTTCAGATTCTTTGCGTTTTAAATGAAAGGTTACGAAAACGTAATCAAAATGGCGTCGGTTGGAAGCCACTTGCCGCCATCTTGAATGCAAACGATTTCAAATATAACTACAAAATAGGAAGATAAGATGTATAAATACATTTAAGTCTTTTGATATTATTTTATTAACAATATGAATACTGAGGCACTTATTTATAAATACTTAACAAATATTGTAAGCCAAATGTACATTCAACATGGCGGCCATATCGATCATCATCCCGCCGCCATTTTGATTCCAAATAAGCACCCACATATAGTTATATATGTATTTGACACTTAGGTGTTTGTATTCATTGCCGAATATTTTTACATTATCAATCAACACTAAATACTTTGAAATTTTATATACCTTCAACCATATTCAAATAAAAACATTTGTCAAAATTTCTCGCTGAGACATATTGTGATGTGATTAGTGCCAATATGGCGGTTGAAGGAGAGCCTCGTCTATTTCTGCCCCAACTTGACAAAATAATTTTAAAACACGATATCTGAATCATCTCGCAATAAATTTATTTATTAACTTTTCTTTTATTTTTAAAATTGAATAAAAATCAATTGCGGAATAATTAACTTTTTTAATATATAAATTTTTTGCCAATTCTTTATTTTTAATAAACATTAAAACAATTGAATTTTTTTATATATAAGAAGAGACGGATGTAATATCTTCCACGTAATATATTTAACTAACAGAAAGCCCATTTTGTTAATTTATGATTATAAAAATGAATAATTAATAAACTGTATTGGTATATAAAAATATCCTCTATGAAATATATATTAACCCTGCAAGGAATAATTATATAAAATGAACGGTTTTAAGAAATAACACTTAATAAGTAATTTATAGATAATTCTTATGGAAATATCGGAATATGTCCTAATGACTTTACAAAGACACCTGCGCAAAATTCATTTGCGCATATATCGATCTTCTTCTTTAGATGCAGATGCTGTCCATTCAGGTAAAACTATTTGGATTTCTTAGATGACAAAATACATTATCAATATGACTTCTTCTCACTTTTTAAAGAAGGTTTGAATATATTAGATATTGATATATAAAATATGTATACAATATATATTATACGATGATAAATACACATGCGTAAATGTCAATTGCGCATGTATCGATCTTCTTCTTGAGATACAGATGCTGTCCATTCAGGTAACACTATTTGGATTTCTTAGATAACAAAATACATTATCAACATGACTTGTTCTCACTTTTTATAGAATATTTTATATATCGGATATCGATATATAATATATGTTTGCAATATATATTAAACGATGATAAATGCACATGCGCAGATGTCAATTGCGCATGTATTGATCTTCTTCTCGAGATACAGATGCTGACCATTCAGGTAACACTATTCGGATTTCTTAGATCTTCTTCTCGAGATACAGATGCTGACCATTCAGGTAATACTATTCGGATTTCTTAGATCTTCTTCTCGAGATGCAGATGCTGTCCATTCAGGTAACACTATTTTGATTTCTTAGATGACAAAATACATTATCAACATGACTTGTTCTCACTTTTTATAGAAGATTTTATATTTCGGATATCGATATATAAAATATGTATACAATATATATTATACGATGATAAATACACATGCGCAGATGTCAATTGCGCATGTATCGATCTTCTTCTCGAGATACAGATGCTGTCCATTCAGGTAACACTATTTGGATTTCTTAGATGACAAAATACATTATTAACATGACTTGTTCTCACTTTTTAAAGAAGATTTTATATATCGGATATCGATATATAATATATGTATACAATATATATTATACGATGATAAATACACATGCGCAGATGTCAATTGCGCATGTATCGATCTTCTTCTCGAGATACAGATGCTGACGATTCAGGTAACACTATTTTGATTTCTTAGATCTTCTTCTCGAGATGCAGATGCTGTCCATTCAGGTAACACTATTTGGATTTCTTAGATGACAAAATACATTATTAACATGACTTGTTCTCACTTTTTAAAGAATATTTTATATATCGGATATCGATATATAAAATATGTATACAATATATATTATATACGTTGATAAATACACAAGCGTAAATGTCAATTGCGCATGTATCGATCTTCTTCTTGAGATACAGATGCTGTCCATTCAGGTAACACTATTCGGATTTCTTAGATGACAAAATACATTATCAACATGACTTGTTCTCAATTTTTAAAGAAGGTTTGAATATATTATATATCGATATATAAAATATATCTACAATATATTTTATACGATGATAAATACACATGCGCAGATGTCAGTTGCGCATGTATCGATCTTCTTCTCGAGATACAGATGCTGTCCATTCAGGTAACACTATTCGCATTTTTAGATGACAAAATACATTATCAACATGACTTGTACTCACTTTTTATAGAATATTTTATATATCGGATATCGATATATAATATATGTTTGCAATATATATTAAACGATGATAAATGCACATGCGCAGATGTCAATTGCGCATGTATCGATCTTCTTCTCGAGATACAGATGCTGTCCATTCAGGTAACACTATTCGGATTTCTTAGATGACAAAATACATTATTAACATGACTTGTTCTCACTTTTTATAGAAGATTTTATATTTCGGATATCGATTTATAAAATATGTATACAATATATATTATACGATGATAAATACACATGCGCAGATGTCAATTGCGCATGTATCGATCTTTTTATCGAGATACAGATGCTGACCATTCAGGTAACACTATTCGGATTTCTTAGATCTTCTTCTCGAGATGCAGATGCTGTCCATTCAGGTAACACTATTTTGATTTCTTAGATGACAAAATATATTATCAACATGACTTGTTCCTACCTTTTGAAGAAGGTTTGAATATATTAGATATCGATATATAAAATATGTTTGCAATATATATTATGCTATGATAAATATACAAGCGCAAATGTCAATTGTGCATGTATCGATCTTCTTATTGAGATCTAGATGAGCAAACGATAACACTATATATATATATATTCATATATTTATTATTATTATCCCTAGTACACGTAGTACAGGCCATGATTCAATTTTGCACTTACAAATGTACTAGAGCCCCATTTGTTTACTTGCTACTACTATAAGCTGTTACTAGAACACTATATGGGTTTTCTAAATGACACAATGATTTATATGATATCTGCAATTCTCAACGCTTTTGTTAAATTGGATTATATTAAATATTTATACTACTTTTTCCTCATATTAATATGAATTCCAATGATATAATAAAGACAGTTGCGCAGATGTCAATTGCGCATGTATCGATCTTCTTCTTGAGATGCAGATGCTGTCCATTCAGGTAACACTATTTGGATTTCTTAGATGACAAAATACATTATCAAAGGTTTGTATATATTAGATATTGATATAAAAGATATATATACAATATAAATTATACGATGATAAATATATATGCGTAAATGTCAATTGCACATGTATCGATCTTCTTCCCAGGATGCTGATGACCAATCAGGTAGAAATATTAGGCTGTTCTATATTACAAAGGGTAAAATCGGTTATCCTCACAGTTTTATAAAACGGTTGAAATAGGTGATTTTATATTTAAAATATTTCTCATAAATTACATTCTCATTAATTTATTCTTATCTTCATGAGATGATGGATGCACATGCGCAGATACCAATGTGCGCATCTATAGATTTTATTCCTGAGATGAAAATGCGCAATCAAGAATTTGGAGTTTTAGATGTCCAAACATATTCTCAATAGAAGTAATTAACGTTATGTTTGATGTTTTATAATCGAGTTTATTTTGTCATGAAAATATTTTTCATATGCATTTTAACCATTATACAAATTTATAAGATGTCTAAGATAGGAGGCAACTAATTACATATGTATTTATAATTTTTCGAAATTAAATTAATAAATCACAAAGTTTCACTATATATATATATATACTAATATATATTTTAATCATCAAATTTTCAAAATATTTTATATAATTTACAATTTTGTGAATTTAGTGAAACATATATGTTAAATAAATAGAGATGAAGTGATAATTTGTCGTATTTCTCATCTAAATTATATTATGTTGTTATATATATAAACAAATAAGGCATATCCAGGCTCACATGAGCATTTCTAGATGGCAAAGCACCATCTAGTGGAACAAAAATTAACTAAACGTTTTATAAACTTGTTACTTGATAATTGGTCAACCCTTCTATATATATATAGAAGATATATAAATATTATATATATATAAATATACTATCAAGGTACTATCTATATAAATATAGTACATACCCCCCTATATACTCATGGACCAAACTTAAGAATGTTGTACCTTTTAACATGTATATCAGGATTCAAACAATAACTCTGAAATGTATTCGATGCACAGTAACCTTTATTGAAGACACACGAGATAACCAAGTGTGAACAAAATTGATCTGTTTCTATCAAAAATAACAGACGACCGGCGACATCAAAGATTTTCCACGTCTTTGAGTTTTTTTCAACAAGATTATATAAAAATACAACCCTGGTTACAAATATTGATACATTCAAATATGATGTCAATTTTTAAATATCAAATATAATCGAAAAGATTTTTAAAGAGAAACAAGGAATCTACATATATCACAACAAGGGTTTGATGTTCAATTCCGAGATTCAGCTCAACTTGACTGGTAATTTCCTCGTTCAGCCAAGGTCCAACAATACGAAACCACGGGTCTATTTGCTGTAGTATCAACCAACTAGAAGGTGGTGAAACAACTTCAAATATAGATTTTTATTCAAATTTAAAGCATAAAATAAAACGGCATTCACATTTTTAATTATTAGGTCAAATATTCTAAATCTCTTTAGGATATCTATATTATATTGTACTTGATTATACTATTTATTGTATTAAATATTATACTGGAATAATTCTCAATATTCTTCTAAAATATCTTATCATTTCAGCTGACCCTAATGGTGACCTTTGAATAACCCGAAGAGAACCACAATGAAAATTTCAACTGAGATGGCGTTTTTAAATGGAAGAGGAAAATTCAAGGTAGGTATAACTTGAATTTACATTTCATGACAATAAAGGTTTTTATATTTATGTTTTTTAGTTCAAATCTGGGTACAATGATTTTTTTACTCGAAAATATATATTACAGTCTGAATATATTTTTGAAAATATTATAAATATTTATTATGAGAATTAACTTCAATATACATCTCTATATCAAATGTTTGCTCTCTGAAACTATGTAACTTCTCTCTCTCTCTCTCTTATGAACGTATTCATATAATATAAATCACAGAAATAAATATATAATAATCTGTTAGGGTTTATATATATGTTAAACGGTATCACAACATAAAAATATTCAAACAACTATGACAATTATCCTTAGACAAACATCATAAAACCTAATGACTATATAATTAAGGATTTTTAAAAATATACTCGATGAAATATCTTACAAGAAATTCACATATAAATTAAAATAGAAATACGAATAGAGAGATTGTCCAATATTCAACTGTCTCTTTCAGACTTTCTTCTTCCAATCCGTAACTTCTCAATCTTATAATAACGGTCAAGTTTCTCTACTGAGATCACAACTGTATTAAGAGAGAGAGAGAACAATTCATTCATATTTATAAATACAATAATATTTCTATCGAAGAATTGCTCAACCCTCTGGGTGTAATGGGTATAATTGTTCTACTCCTTAATAGACAATGACAATTAAAATAATTTTATTGACATCTTGTCAATAGATGCAAAAGTTCAAAGTCAGCACTATTTAAAAAATATATATATAATATATATATATTTAAAAAAGATGCATATATTGGATTTACAATTATTTTTATTGTTCCAATATTTCGAGGGGCAACTCGCCTCTCTTTATCGAGGATGTTTGTGTTTTTCACTAGAACATGCACGCACGCGTATACCACTCTCGTTCTACAAGGCCAAAGGAAAGAACTGTATCTTTAACTCAACTATTGCCTTCAGTTTATATACAGCAAATAATTATATTTATATTTAATATTATAGATTATTATTTTATCTATGGGGAAGATATTGAGATTTATATACATCACAGTGTAATTGTAAAAAATTGTGTTTACATATTAATTCTAAATTAAAAAGATTTTTAAAGCAAAATAAATTATTAAATAAAAGGTATATACATAGTTATTTATAAATAATTAAGATATAAATTCTTTATAAATTTCTGGAAAATCAATTTTTCTGTTTATACTCTGTTTATCTTCGGCAGAAGCCCAACTTTCTAAAAACAGTCTACTATGCTTTTCTGTTATGTTTTTGTATATAATTGTGGTCTGTTTGAAATCTGGTATATGGTTATTGTTTAGGGAGTGGTCTACTAGTAGGGATAATGGTTTGTTGTTTTTTAAAGCTGCTTTATGTTGATTGATACGATCTTTAAGTGATTTACCTGTTTCTCCAATGTATGTAGCTTGACATGTCTGGCAGGGAATATATATATGAGAAAACAATAGAAGAAAATAAAAGATAAGTGGGTCAGGTGTTAATATTAAAAATAAAGAAAGCATCTCCGGACCACGAGCACATGTGCTTTTTAGATGGCAGAGCGCCATCTAGTGGAGAAAAAAATAAACTAAACGTTTATTTAGCTTGCTCCGTGATAATTGGCTAACCCCATTTCTTGATAAATCAAGAAAAGCCATCCACGAACGCGTTTCGCGCTGTTGGCGCTCGTCAGCGTGGAGTAGGCTGTAACCACTGCGAACAAAAATATTTTTGGTCCCAATGGCTTCCCGAGAAATCAAGAAATGGGTATTTAAGGCCATATTTGCGTAAAAACGCTTAACACATGAGAAAACAATAGAAAAAATAAAAGATAAGTGGGTCAGGTGTTGATATTAAAAATAAAGAAAGCATCTCTTGACCACGAGCACATGTGCTTTTTAGATGGCAGAGCGCCATCTAGTGGAGCAAAAATAAACTAAACGTTTATTTAGCTTGCTCAGTGATATTTGGCTAACCCAATTTCTTGATAAATCAGGAAAAGCCATCCACGAACTTTATAAAGAAATTGGGTTAGCCATATATCACGGAGCAAGCTAAATAAACGTTTAGTTTAATTTTGCTCCACTAGATGGCGCTCTGCCATCTAAAAAGCACGTGTGTTATTTTTTTCTATTGTTTTCTCATGTGTTAAGCGTCTTTACGCAAATTTGGCCTTAAATACCCATTTCTTGATTTCTCGGGAAGCCATTGGGACCAAAAAATCTTTTTGGTCGCAGTGGTTACAGCTTACTCCACGCTGACGAGCGCCAACAGCGCGAAACGCGTTCGTGGATGGCTTTTCTTGATTTATCAAGAAATTGGGTTAGCCAAATATTACGGAGCAAGCTAAATAAACATTTAGTTTATTTTTGCTCCACTAGATGGCGCTCTGCCATCTAAAAAGCACATGTGCTTGTGGTCAGGAGATGCTTTCTTTATTTTTAATATATAAATATGTCATAATATATGCTCTTCCAGGATTAATAAAACAAACCTAGAGTCAGCCAGAGAGAGATGGGCAGCTAAAGGGAGTCACTTTAGACATCACGACATTCCAAAGGGGCGGCAAATGGGGCCCGTCCGTCAACACCTGAGGACTATTTTGGACAGTAGTCGGGGGGTGGTGGACACAACAAACGGTCGTTCAGCGGGAAGCTCCTCGCGCACCGTCTCTCTCGCTGGCTGCCTGGGTTATTTCCTCTACCAACTCGTCGTGTGATTATTTCTCTCCTCACCACATTATTATCACTATATTGCCACATTGAAAGTCGACAGGATCATATCACATATATATATATATATATATATATATATATATATATATGCATGACACTATGTACAATGAGTATGGATAATCGCCAACGGGTCTTCAGCGACACCACGCATTTCGCGATCTACAAAGAATATGTAGATCTCGTGCTATCCCGCTGAGGAGATGGTGAGGACATGGTCCTCGTGATCAACTGGAAAAATCCAGGACTGCATGTGCGGCGGCCGGCCGATGATGGAGAACACTTCTCGGATGACAGGGCGAACGGCGCTGCAGGACCAGTAGTGGCGAGCCAGAGACAGGTCGCTGGAGCCGCAGGCGATGCAGACAGGCTGACTTGACGCCAGGTGCTCCGGATGGGGCAAGGCGTGCAGGGTCAGCCGCATTGCGATGTCCGCCACATGGTCCCCGAAGGAGCAGCGACGGAGATGAGAAGGGCACACAGAAGAGGGCACGTCGACCACAGGCGCCCAGCGCCAGAGATACTATGAGGTGGGAACGGCAGCCAGGCGGGGATGCTCCAGTATGCGTCGCGCCGAGCGTGTGCATATGCGCAGAAACGGAGTAACCGTCCCGCGCAGCGCCATGGCTTACTCCAAGGACCTCTCCTGGTAATTGCTCCTAGCATTCTCGGTAAGCAGCCGCTTGCAGAATGATCCAAGGGCAGCTGCGTCCTCGTGGACACTCCTTATCGTCCTGGTATTGAGCGGCGGAAACCCACTTTGAGGGAGCTAAGAGCCATAGAGTCGTCAGGAACCTGCAGGCTCCGACGAAGGGCAGTTTCAGTAGGGTGGGAGTGGGCATCACCTGGTGAATCAGGCCTAGGATGGAAGAGGCTTATTCCCAGAGTTCCAGCAGCCGACGACGACGGGACAGCACCCAGGAACTCGAAGACAAGGAGGCCATCAAGGTTCCAGAGTCCGCCAGCCATGAGTAGGCGTTCTTACCTCCAGCTATTCGTGCAGCCTGAACCCCCTTGGAGCAGGCGAGTTGGAGTTGAGTGCTGATGTCCAATAACCCCACGCCACCGACAGACACAGGACGTGCCAGAACGCTGCCGGGAAGCCACGCAGTGCGGTCAAGAACCCAAACAAACCACGCCAGTCTTGCCTGCAGTCTTGAGATGGCAGGTAGGCCTGAAGATGGTAGAAGATTGATGGGAGCACCAGGCTATTGGCCGCTCTCTCCCGCCCAACAAGAGAAAGCCTGCGAACAAAGGGGAACCATCTAGCGATGGCTACTTCCAGTAGTTTACTAATGTGCTGATCTTGTACCGATGTTCCAGGTCCCAGGGTGACGATGGTGCCCAGAATGGTTTTTTTCTGTGCTCTAGGAAATATCCAATGGAGAGTCTGTACGGTTTTCCAATCCATCGCACCAGAGGCCCTGACTTTTTCCGAAGTTGACTCTTATTCCTTACCCACGCTTAATGTCATCAAAGATATTCTCAATTATCTAGAACTGCCTATCTTCGCGGATAAGCAGAACGATGTTGTCGGCGTATGCCAGAGCGTTTCCTCTATCTTTAATAGAGCATCAAATTATTAAGAAATAATATTTTTGCTACCATTTGAAATAAATTTGGACAGCTAACTAACTACAAACGGCAAAATTCATGATATTATGTTTATATTAATGGTTTTATGCATGTTTCGTTATAACATTGGGATTTCTAGGAAATATAACATGCATAGGCTTCTTTAGATTAGCCTCAATTCAGTCCTATCTTCTCTATATAAACTTTGTACATGCTTACCAATTTATCTTATGGCTTCAAATATATACATGTGTGTTCCAACATGTTTCCTTGTTGATTGCTAGGTAGGATTGTTAGGTATTTGAAATAGATTATAAGTTTACTAAATATATTTCAAGTTAACCTTCAACCAGATATATTTTGAATAATGAAAGAAATCAAAGGGTTCAACAGAAAAAATGCAAGTATTCAACAGATAATTTTTAAGAAAAATTTGGTTTTTAAAAAAATACTAAAGTTGTGAAAGATTTATAAAAAAGCTAAAAATATATATCAGTATTAGTGTGTTGAATTATATTTGTTATTTATATCACCCTAGCTACATATCAAATCCATCAAATAGATTCAGCAAATTACAAGAGACGAAATAAATAGGGATGATATGCGATACTAATATATGCATTGTATTATATATAAATACACCAGTTATATTCAATTGTATGATATCAGATTTTGTTGAATATATACTCTAACAAAATGGCCGAGTAGATAAAATGCCTTAACATTAAATATGTTCCAGATAAAGAACTGAATCTGGACCGAAGAATGACCTTCACTCCGTCAAAGATCCCCGGTATCCCTGTTTCATGGGAAGTTTCAAAGAAGTTGTTCACAAGATGCTGAAATCTCATATATATGTCTCTAGAGAATTGCAATGAAGCTGTTGGCAATATAAATGGATAATTAATAATCTTTAAAAATGCTGAATTTATAATATTTCATCTTGCCTCAAATTATTTTATATATAATCTTTATAATTAAAATGTATTTTTATTTAAATTTTAAAAATTGATTTAAAATAATATTTTGAGGCTTGGGGCAAATACCCAAATGCATAAATATATTATATGATTATGAAGACGATCACAACCAATTGATATCCTAACTACCCCCTCTAACACCATATAGAGAAATTTCTTTAGTATAAAACATTACAATATGTATCTTCTGGGATATTATATAATATGATGATAAAATTGTTATTAAATTAATGTATTGAGTATCATAAATTTTTATTGCACTTATTGAAGACCTTTTAGTTTCGATCATGTATTTTTTTCAAAAGTTTTCTAAAATAATTTTATTTACACACAGTATAAACCTTCTTAATTAATTTGAAATCTCCTCTTTATCATCACAGTAAAATGTTTAAAATATATTTTAAGAACGGCTTCTTTTAAAATAGGATATACATTATTTTAAAAAACAAATATTTATTCATATAATTTGAATATATTCTTGGAAAATATTTTGTTCCACTAGATGGCGCTCAACCATCTAGAATGCTCATGTTAGCGAACAAGAAATGCCATTTTCGGTTTATATATATATATATATATATATATTGTTCTGAAAATAGAGTAATCCATATTTATATATTAAGATAATAAATTTAAATTTAAAAAAAGTTATATAGTTATACATAAACTAAAAAATATATAATTTCTATATTTAAAAATTATCTTCAAATTGTAAAAATGTATAATCTGACAAATTATATTCTATATTGTTACTGAGATTAATTTTTCACAAAAATATTTAGCAAACAAAATATTGTAAAAAATCAATTTCTACACCCTGTGTATATGAAATTATAGAATATATTTTGTTCCCATGATAAAATAACACGCTCTATAGTGAATTATATTTGAATATATATTTTTTCAAATGTAAATATTTATTTATAAAAGTATATATAGATAACAAAAGGCATATATTGGATTGATTATAAGATTTATTTGCCAATATTTCGGTTGGCTGAACGCCAATTTTGTCAAGGCATTACATTTTATATAAACAACCTCAGCGCCGCATAGTGTCATTATATTGCAGTTAAATGATCTGTAAAAATGAAAAGAGGTGAGGGAGGAAATGTGCAAATATTTTCATTCACAAATTTCCCTCACCTCCTTTATATTTGAAAAATATTTTAAACTGCGAAATAATTACGCTATATGGCGCTGAGTTTGTTTATATAAAATGTAATGCCTTGACAAAAGTTGACGTTAAGGCAACCGAAATATTGAAAAATATTCTTTTTATTCAAACCAATATATGCCTTTTATTATCTATATATACCTTTATAAATGAATATTTACATTTGAAAAAATATATATTCAAATATAATTTACTATAGAGTGTGTTGTTTTATCATGGGAACAAAATATATTCTATAGTTTTATATACACAGAGTGTAAAAATTGATTTATTACATTCTGTTTGATAAATTCTTTTGTGAAGAATTAATCTCAGTAACAATATAGAATATAATTTGTCATATTATACATTTTTTACAATTTGAAGATACTTATTGAATATAGATATTATATTTTTTTTTAGTTTATGTATAACTATATAACCTTTTTTTTATTTAAAAAAGAAGTTATTTCCTCTGCATACGCTAAATATATTTAAATATATGGTATATATCTATAAGATTTAAATATTGGTTTAACCTTTCTAAAAGACAATATTTTGGACTCCACATAACTACATTTTATACACATTAGGGTCAACATTTTAAATTTTAATAAGGACATTTCACACTGTAATAAATTACACTTTAATAACAGCATTAAAATTTACATGTTTACAAGTCTATCCAATCTGGTTCCGTTGCCATGGGATATGTGATGGAAGCCTATAATATACATAAGTATAAAATGAAGTTACTAAGGCTGGAGCATTAAAATAGAGGTTGGCTCTCAGGTAAACCTTTGCAGAGGAACCGGACGCTATTTTAGGACACGTGACCACCTTTCCAAATCTATTTGGACATGAATGGAAAGAAAGAATGGGATTGACATTTTAGCTAAGAGACGTAATACTGATAGCTATTAATGTAATCCCATTTAAGAGCCAAGGAGTTTTTACAATGTAATGGTACATTTACATTGGTTTCTAAATAATGAAAAGGTCATTCAATATTTATGATTTCTTTTATAATAATGAAGAATTTAAGACAGGATTATTGTTATGTTTGAACATTGTATCAATTAATAAGTTTGCTCATTCCTTACCCCCTTAATATCAATTAAGCAAAGGAGATTACAATAAAGACTATCAATTATAGGCCTTTCAGATAAAAGATTAAATTTATTATTTATCTTGTATATAATTCTTCTAATTATTCTAATTCAAGATAAAAGAGGTTTGGGAATGCATTCGCCCAATAAATACCAGGAAATATCGTCAAGGTCTTCTGAAGTAACTAAGCATCAACTTCTCCATTTGGTGTAGCCTTTATGTTTTTCTTTTTTATATTCTATTATATTATCTAACTTTAGATTTTTTATATTAATTTTTTTCCTAGGAAAATTATTATTTAATTGTAAGTAACATTCAATTATAATAGAAATAGGGTGTTTCATTTTTGTTAGATTGTCTTTATTAATAATCATGAATATATAATATCAAACTAATATTTAAATAAGATTACTTTTATTCAAAGGAAAAAAAACTATTTTCATCTCACATTAGACTTTATTAGTATTTATTAAGAGTATAAATATGTGATTGTTCTTTTATTTTAACCTACTCTATTATTATTATATTTAAGGTTTTGATTAAGTGCGTTTTATTTTTACTACTATCAACATTTCATGTAATTTATAATATAAAAGAACTGAAGAGATTAGTTTTTCGCAATTTTTTTTTCTATAGAATAAAATTATTTTGGCAGAGCCAAACAAAAGAATTTCAATTAAAAAAATATAATTATAACATTTCTGTTCTGTATTATCATTATATTTAAAGTTCCGATTAAGCGTGTTTTTTTAAACTACTATCAACATTTCATGTAATTTCTAGAATAGAGGTATTCAATTGGTTATTATTTTCGCAGTTATTTTTCTAATTGATAAATTATTTTGGCAGAAATATACAATAGAATGTCTATTTATAAATTTATTCTGCCTTCAGCCGCATTCTTTTAAATTTAAAGTTTCGATTAAGCGTGTTTTTTTTAACTACTATCAACATTTCATGTAATATCAAGGATAGAGTTATTCAATTGGTTATTATTTTCGCAGTTATTTTTCTAATTGATAAATTATTTTGGCAGAAATATACAATAGAATGTCTTGAAAATAGAGCAATCCATAGATAAATCTTTAATTAAAAAGGCATATATTGGATCAAAAAATTATTTAAAAGATTTTTTGATCCAATATATGCCTTTTTAATTAATAGAATGTCTATTTATACATTTATTCTGCCTTCAGCCGCATTCTTTTAAATTTAAAGTTTCGATTAAGCGTGTTTTTTTAACTACTATCAATATTTCATGTAATTTATAATATAAAGGAACTGAAGAGATTAGTTTTTCGCATTTTTTTCTATAGAATAAAATTATTTTGGCAGAGACATACAAAAGAATTTCAATTAAAAAATATAATTATAACATTTCTGTTCTGTATTATCATTATATTTAAAGTTTCGATTAAGCGTGTTTTTTTAACTACTATCAACATTTCATGTAATATCAAGGATAGAGTTATTCAATTGGTTATTATTTTCGCAGTTATTTTTCTAATTGATAAATTATTTCGGCAGAAATATACAATAGAATGTCTATTTATACTTTTATTTAACCTTCCTCTTCATATTCCCTTATATTTAAAGTTTCGATCAAGTGTGCTTCTATTTTAACTACTATCAACATTTCATGAAATTTCAAAAAAATAGTTACTGAATTGATTTTTTTGTTTGCAGTTATTTTTTATTTGATAGAATTATTCTGGCAGAAATATTCAATAGAATGTGTATTTATACATTTATTCAACCTTCAGTCCACATACTTTCATATTTAAAGTTTAGATCAAGTGTTTTTATATTTTAACTACTATCAACATTTCATGTAAATCATAAAATAGAGTTATTCAATTGAATTTTTTGTTCGCAGTTATTTTTTATTTGATAGAATTATTCTGGCTGAAATATACAATAGAATGTCTATTTAGACATTTATTCTGCCTTCAACCGCATTCTTTTATATTTAAAGTTTCGATTAAGCGTGTTTTTTTAACTACTATCAACATTTCATGTAATATCAAGGATAGAGTTATTCAATTGGTTATTTTTTTGCAGTTATTTTTATATTTGATAAATTATTTTGGCAGAAATATACAATTGAATGTCTATTTATACATTTATTCAACCTTCAGTCCACATACTTTCATATTTAAAGTTTAGATCATGTGTGTTTCTATTTTAACTATTATCAACATTTCATGTAAATCATAAAATAGAGTTATTCAATTAAATTTTTTGTTCGCAGTTATTTTTTATTCGATAGAATTATTCTGGCTGAAATATACAATAGAATGTCTATTTATACATTTATTCTGCCTTCAACCGCATTCTTTTATATTTAAAGTTTCGATTAAGCGTGTTTTTTAACTACTATCAACATTTCATGTAATATCAAGGATAGAGTTATTCAATTGGTTATTATTTTCGCACTTATTTTTCTAATTGATAAATTATTTTGGCAGAAATATACAATAGAATGTCTATTTATACATTCATTCTACCTTAAACCGCATTCTTTCATATTTAAAGTTTCGATTAAGCGTGTTTTTTTAACTACTATCAACATTTCATGTAATATCAAGGATAGGGTTATTCAATTGGTTATTATTTTCGCAGTTATTTTTCTAATTGATAAATTATTTCGGCAGAAATATACAATAGAATGTCTATTTATACTTTTATTTAACCTTCCTCTTCATATTCCCTTATATTTAAAGTTTCGATCAAGTGTGCTTCTATTTTAACTACTATCAACATTTCGTGAAATTTCTATAAAATAGTTACTGAATTGATTTTTTTGTCTGCAGTTATTTTTTATTTGATAGAATTATCCTGGCAGAAATATTCAATAGAATGTGTAATATCGAGGATAGAGTTATTCAATTGGTTATTATTTTCGCAGTTATTTTTCTAATTGATAAATTATTTCAGCAGAAATATACAATAGAATGTCTATTTATACTTTATTTAACCTTCCTCTACATATTCCCTTATATTTAAAGTTTCGATCAAGTGTGCTTCTATTTTAACTACTATCAACATTTCATGAAATTTCTAAAAAATAGTTACTGAATTGATTTTTTTGTTTGCAGTTATTTTTTATTTGATAGAAATATTTTGGCAGAAATATTCAATAGAATGTGTATTTATACATTTATTTTGCCTTCAGTCCACATTCTTTCATATTTAAATTTCCGATTAAGCGTGTTTTTTAACTACTATCAACATTTCATGTAATTTCTAGGATAGAGTTAATCAATTGGTTATTTTTTTGCAGTTATTTTTATATTTGATAAATTATTTCGGCAGAAATATACAATTGAATGTCTATTTATAGATTTATTCAAACTTCAGTCCACATACTTTCATATTTAAAGTTTAGATCAAGTGTGTTTCTATTTTAACTACTATCAATATTTCATGTAAATCATAAAATAGAGTTATTCAATTGAATTTTTTGTTCGCAGTTATTTTTTATTCGATAGAATTATTCTGGCTGAAATATACAATAGAATGTCTATTTATACATTTATTCTGCCTTCAACCGCATTCTTTTATATTTAAAGTTTCGATTAAGCGTGTTTTTTAACTACTATCAAAATTTCATGTAATATCAAGGATAGAGTTATTCAATTGGTTATTATTTTCGCAGTTATTTTTCTAATTGATAAATTATTTTGGCAGAAATATACAATAGAATGTCTATTTATACATTCATTCTACCTTAAACCGCATTCTTTCATATTTAAAGTTTCGATTAAGCGTGTTTTTTTTAACTACTATCAACATTTCATGTAATATCAAGGATAGGGTTATTCAATTGGTTATTATTTTCGCAGTTATTTTTCTAATTGATAAATTATTTCAGCAGAAATATACAATAGAATGTCTATTTATACTTTATTTAACCTTCCTCTACATATTCCCTTATATTTAAAGTTTCGATCAAGTGTGCTTCTATTTTAACTACTATCAACATTTCATGAAATTTCTAAAAAATAGTTACTGAATTGATTTTTTGTTTGCAGTTATTTTTTATTTGATAGAAATATTTTCGCAGAAATATTCAATAGAATGTGTATTTATACATTTATTTTGCCTTCAGTCCACATTCTTTCATATTTAAATTTCCGATTAAGCGTGTTTTTTAACTACTATCAACATTTCATGTAATTTCTAGGATAGAGTTATTCAATTGGTTATTTTTTTGCAGTTATTTTTATATTTGATAAATTATTTTGGCAGAAATATACAATGGAATGTGTATTTATACATTTATTCAACCTTCAGTCCACATACTTTCATATTTAAAGTTTAGATCAAGTGTGTTTCTATTTTAACTACTATCAATATTTCATGTAAATCATAAAATAGAGTTATTCAATTGTATTTTTTGTTCGCAGTTATTTTTTATTCGATAGAATTATTCTGGCTGAAATATACAATAGAATGTCTATTTATACATTTATTCTGCCTTTAACCGCATTCTTTTATATTTTAAGTTTCGATTAAGCGTGTTTTTTTTTAACTACTATCAACATTTCATGTAATATCAAGGATAGAGTTATTCAATTGGTTATTTTTTTCGCAGTTATTTTTATATTTGATGAATTATTCTGGCAGAAATATACAATAGAATGTCTATTTATACATTCATTCTACCTTCAACCGCATTCTTTCATATTTAAATTTCCGATTAAGCGTGTTTTTTAACTACTATCAACATTTCATCTAATTTCTAGGATAGAGTTATTCAATTGGTTATTATTTTCGCAGTTATTTTTCTAATTGATAAATTATTTCGGCAGAAATATACAATTGAATGTCTATTTATACATTTATTCAACCTTCAGTCCACATACTTTCATATTTAAAGTTTAGATCAAGTGTGTTTCTATTTTAACTACTATCAACATTTCATGTAAATCATAAAATAGAGTTATTCAATTGAATTTTTTGTTCGCAGTTATTTTTTATTCGATAGAATTATTCTGGCTGAAATATACAATAGAATGTCTATTTATACATTTATTCTGCCTTCAACCGCATTCTTTTATATTTAAAGTTTCGATTAAGCGTGTTTTTTAACTACTATCAAAATTTCATGTAATATCAAGGATAGAGTTATTCAATTGGTTATTATTTTCGCAGTTATTTTTCTAATTGATAAATTATTTTGGCAGAAATATACAATAGAATGTCTATTTATACATTCATTCTACCTTAAACCGCATTCTTTCATATTTAAAGTTTCGATTAAGCGTGTTTTTTTTAACTACTATCAACATTTCATGTAATATCAAGGATAGGGTTATTCAATTGGTTATTATTTTCGCAGTTATTTTTCTAATTGATAAATTATTTCAGCAGAAATATACAATAGAATGTCTATTTATACTTTATTTAACCTTCCTCTACATATTCCCTTATATTTAAAGTTTCGATCAAGTGTGCTTCTATTTTAACTACTATCAACATTTCATGAAATTTCTAAAAAATAGTTACTGAATTGATTTTTTGTTTGCAGTTATTTTTTATTTGATAGAAATATTTTCGCAGAAATATTCAATAGAATGTGTATTTATACATTTATTTTGCCTTCAGTCCACATTCTTTCATATTTAAATTTCCGATTAAGCGTGTTTTTTAACTACTATCAACATTTCATGTAATTTCTAGGATAGAGTTATTCAATTGGTTATTTTTTTGCAGTTATTTTTATATTTGATAAATTATTTTGGCAGAAATATACAATGGAATGTGTATTTATACATTTATTCAACCTTCAGTCCACATACTTTCATATTTAAAGTTTAGATCAAGTGTGTTTCTATTTTAACTACTATCAATATTTCATGTAAATCATAAAATAGAGTTATTCAATTGTATTTTTTGTTCGCAGTTATTTTTTATTCGATAGAATTATTCTGGCTGAAATATACAATAGAATGTCTATTTATACATTTATTCTGCCTTTAACCGCATTCTTTTATATTTTAAGTTTCGATTAAGCGTGTTTTTTTTTAACTACTATCAACATTTCATGTAATATCAAGGATAGAGTTATTCAATTGGTTATTTTTTTCGCAGTTATTTTTATATTTGATGAATTATTCTGGCAGAAATATACAATAGAATGTCTATTTATACATTCATTCTACCTTCAACCGCATTCTTTCATATTTAAATTTCCGATTAAGCGTGTTTTTTAACTACTATCAACATTTCATCTAATTTCTAGGATAGAGTTATTCAATTGGTTATTATTTTCGCAGTTATTTTTCTAATTGATAAATTATTTCGGCAGAAATATACAATTGAATGTCTATTTATACATTTATTCAACCTTCAGTCCACATACTTTCATATTTAAAGTTTAGATCAAGTGTGTTTCTATTTTAACTACTATCAACATTTCATGTAAATCATAAAATAGAGTTATTCAATTGAATTTTTTGTTCGCAGTTATTTTTTATTTTATAAATTATTCTGGCTGAAATATACAATAGAATGTATATTTATACATTTATTCTGCCTTCAACCGCATTCTTTTATATTTAAAGTTTCGATTAAGCGTGTTTTTTAACTACTATCAACATTTCATGTAATATCAAGGATAGAGTTATTCAATTGGTTATTATTTCCGCAGTTATTTTTCTAATTGATAAATTATTTCGGCAGAAATATACAATAGAATGTCTATTTATACTTTTATTTAACCTTCCTCTTCATATTCCCTTATATTTAAAGTTTCGATCAAGTGTGCTTCTATTTTAACTACTATCAACATTTCATGAAATTTCTATAAAATAGTTACTGAATTGATTTTTTTGTTTGCAGTTATTTTTTATTTGATAGAATTATCCTGGCAGAAATATTCAATAGAATGTGTATTTATACATTTATTTTGTCTTCAGTCCACATTCTTTCATATTTAAATTTCCGATTAAGCGTGTTTTTAACTACTATCAACATTTCATCTAATTTCTAGGATAGAGTTATTCAATTGGTTATTTTTTTCGCAGTTATTTTTATATTTGATGAATTATTCTGGCAGAAATATACAATAGAATGTTTATTTATACATTCATTCTACCTTAAACCCCATTCTTTCATATTTAAAGTTTCGATTAGGCGTGTTTTTTGAACTACTATCAACATTTCATGTAATATCAAGGATAGAGTTATTCAATTGGTTATTATTTTCGCAGTTATTTTTCTAATTGATAAATTATTTCAGCAGAAATATACAATAGAATGTCTATTTATACTTTATTTAACCTTCCTCTACATATTCCCTTATATTTAAAGTTTCGATCAAGTGTGCTTCTATTTTAACTACTATCAACATTTCATGAAATTTCTAAAAATAGTTACTGAATTGATTTTTTGTTTGCAGTTATTTTTTATTTGATAGAAATATTTTGGCAGAAATATTCAATAGAATGTGTATTTATACATTTATTTTGCCTTCAGTCCACATTCTTTCATATTTAAATTTCCGATTAAGCGTGTTTTTTAACTACTATCAACATTTCATGTAATTTCTAGGATAGAGTTATTCAATTGGTTATTTTTTTGCAGTTATTTTTATATTTGATAAATTATTTTGGCAGAAATATACAATGGAATGTGTGTTTATACATTTATTCAACCTTCAGTCCACATACTTTCATATTTAAAGTTTAGATCAAGTGTGTTTCTATTTCAACTACTATCAATATTTCATGTAAATCATAAAATAGAGTTATTCAATTGAATTTTTTGTTCGCAGTTATTTTTTATTCGATAGAATTATTCTGGCTTAAATATACAATAGAATGTCTATTTATACATTTATTCTGCCTTCAACCGCATTCTTTCATATTTTAAGTTTCGATTAAGCGTGTTTTTTTTAAACTACTATCAACATTTCATGTAATTTCAAAGATAGAGTTATTCAATTGGTTATTATTTTCGCAGTTATTTTTCTAATTGATAATTTATTTTGGCAGGATTATACAATAGAATGTTTATTTATGCATTTATTCTGCCTTCAATCGCATTCTTTTATATTTAAAGTTTCGATTAAGCATGTTTTTTTTATCTACTATCAACATTTCATGTAATTTCTGAAAAATGGGTATTCAATTGGTTATTTTGTTCGCAGTTATTTTTCTATTTTATAAATTATTTTGCATAAATATACAATAGGATGTGTATTCATGCATTTATTCAACCTTCAGTGCACATTCTTTTAAACTAAAAGTTTCCATTATGCGTGTTTTTTTAACTACTATCAACATTTCATGTAATAAAAAAAAAAAAGAGTCACTGAATTGATTTTTTTGTTCGCAGTTATTTTTCTATTTGATAGAATATTCTGGCAGAAATATACAATAGAATGTGTATTTATACTTTTATTCAACATCCAGTCCACATTCTTTTATATTTTAAGTTTCGATTAAGCGTGTTTTTTAACTACTATCAACATTTCATGTAATTTCAAAGATAGAGTTATTCAATTGGTTATTATTTTCGCAGTTATTTTTCTAATTGATAATTTATTTTGGCAGGATTATACAATAGAATGTCTATTTATGCATTTATTCGGCCTTCAATCGCATTCTTTTATATTTAAAGTTTCGATTAAGCATGTTTTTTTTATCTACTATCAACATTTCATGTAATTTCTGAAAAAGAGGTATTCAATTGGTTATTTTGTTCGCAGTTATTTTTCTATTTTATAAATTATTTTGCATAAATATACAATAGGATGTGTATTCATGCATTTATTCAACCTTCAGTGCACATTCTTTTAAACTTAAAGTTTCCATTATGCGTGTTTTTTAACTACTATCAACATTTCATGTAATTAAAAAAAAAAAGAGTCACTGAATTGATTTTTTTGTTCGCAGTTATTTTTCTATTTGATAGAATATTCTGGCAGAAATATACAATAGAATGTGTATTTATACTTTTATTCAACATCCAGTCCACATTCTTTTATATTTTAAGTTTCGATTAAGCGTGTTTTTTAACTACTATCAACATTTCATGTAATATCAAGGATAGAGTTATTCAATTGGTTATTATTTTCGCAGTTATTTTTCTAATTGATAAATTATTTCGGCAGAAATATACAATAGAATGTCTATTTATACTTTTATTTAACCTTCCTCTTCATATTCCCTTATATTTAAAGTTTCGATCAAGTGTGCTTCTATTTTAACTACTATCAACATTTCATGAAATTTCTATAAAATAGTTACTGAATTGATTTTTTTGTTTGCAGTTATTTTTTATTTAAAAGAATTATCCTGGCAGAAATATTCAATAGAATGTGTATTTATACATTTATTTTGTCTTCAGTCCACATTCTTTCATATTTAAATTTCCGATTAAGCGTGTTTTTTAACTACTATCAACATTTCATCTAATTTCTAGGATAGAGTTATTCAATTGGTTATTTTTTTCGCAGTTATTTTTATATTTGATGAATTATTCTGGCAGAAATATACAATAGAATGTTTATTTATACATTCATTCTACCTTAAACCCCATTCTTTCATATTTAAAGTTTCGATTAAGCGTGTTTTTTTAACTACTATCAACATTTCATGTAATATCAAGGATAGAGTTATTCAATTGGTTATTATTTTCGCAGTTATTTTTCTAATTGATAAATTATTTCAGCAGAAATATACAATAGAATGTCTATTTATACTTTATTTAACCTTCCTCTACATATTCACTTATATTTAAAGTTTCGATCAAGTGTGCTTCTATTTTAACTACTATCAACATTTCATGAAATTTCTAAAAAATAGTTACTGAATTGATTTTTTTGTTTGCAGTTATTTTTTATTTGATAGAAATATTTTGGCAGAAATATTCAATAGAATGTGTATTTATACATTTATTTTGCCTTCAGTCCACATTCTTTCATATTTAAATTTCCGATTAAGCGTGTTTTTTAACTACTATCAACATTTCATGTAATTTCTAGGATAGAGTTATTCAATTGGTTATTTTTTTGCAGTTATTTTTATATTTGATAAATTATTTTGGCAGAAATATACAATGGAATGTGTGTTTATACATTTATTCAACCTTCAGTCCACATACTTTCATATTTAATGTTTAGATCAAGTGTGTTTCTAGTTTAACTACTATCAATATTTCATGTAAATCATAAAATAGAGTTATTCAATTGAATTTTTTGTTCGCAGTTATTTTTCATTCGATAGAATTATTCTGGCTGAAATATACAATAGAATGTCTATTTATACATTTATTCTGCCTTCAACCGCATTCTTTCATATTTTAAGTTTCGATTAAGCGTGTTTTTTTTAACTACTATCAACATTTCATGTAATTTCAAAGATAGAGTTATTCAATTGGTTATTATTTTCGCAGTTATTTTTCTAATTGATAATTTATTTTGGCAGGATTATACAATAGAATGTCTATTTATGCATTTATTCTGCCTTCAATCGCATTCTTTTATATTTAAAGTTTCGATTAAGCATGTTTTTTTATCTACTATCAACATTTCATGTAATTTCTGAAAAAGAGGTATTCAATTGGTTATTTTGTTCGCAGTTATTTTTCTATTTTATAAATTATTTTGCATAAATATACAATAGGATGTGTATTCATGCATTTATTCAACCTTCAGTGCACATTCTTTTAAACTTAAAGTTTCCATTATGCGTGTTTTTTTAACTACTATCAACATTTCATGTAATTAAAAAAAAAAAGAGTCACTGAATTGATTTTTTTTGTTCGCAGTTATTTTTCTATTTGATAGAATATTCTGGCAGAAATATACAATTTATACTTTTATTCAACATCCAGTCCACATTCTTTTATATTTTAAGTTTCGATTAAGCGTGTTTTTCAACTACTATCAACATTTCATGTAATTTCAAAGATAGAGTTATTCAATTGGTTATTATTTTCGCAGTTATTTTTCTAATTGATAATTTATTTTGGCAGGATTATACAATAGAATGTCTATTTATGCATTTATTCGGCCTTCAATCGCATTCTTTTATATTTAAAGTTTCGATTAAGCATGTTTTTTTTTTATCTACTATCAACATTTCATGTAATTTCTGAAAAAGAGGTATTCAATTGGTTATTTTGTTCGCAGTTATTTTTCTATTTTATAAATTATTTTGCATAAATATACAATAGGATGTGTATTCATGCATTTATTCAACCTTCAGTGCACATTCTTTTAAACTTAAAGTTTCCATTATGCGTGTTTTTTTAACTACTATCAACATTTCATGTAATTAAAAAAAAAAAAAAAAAGAGTCACTGAATTGATTTTTTTGTTCGCAGTTATTTTTCTATTTGATAGAATATTCTGGCAGAAATATACAATAGAATGTGTATTTATACTTTTATTCAACATCCAGTCCACATTCTTTTATATTTTAAGTTTCGATTAAGCGTGTTTTTTTAACTACTATCAACATTTCATGTAATTTCAAAGATAGAGTTATTCAATTGGTTATTATTTTCGCAGTTATTTTTCTAATTGATAATTTATTTTGGCAGGATTATACAATAGAATGCCTATTTATGCATTTATTCTGCCTTCAATCGCATTCTTTTATATTTAAAGTTTCGATTAAGCATGTTTTTTTTATCTACTATCAACATTTCATGTAATTTCTGAAAAAGAGGTATTCAATTGGTTATTTTGTTCGCAGTTATTTTTCTATTTTATAAATTATTTTGCATAAATATACAATAGGATGTGTATTCATGCATTTATTCAACCTTCAGTGCACATTCTTTTAAACTTAAAGTTTCCATTATGCGTATTTTTTTAACTACTATCAACATTTCATGTAATTAAAAAAAAAAAAAGAGTCACTGAATTGATTTTTTTTGTTCGCAGTTATTTTTCTATTTGATAGAATATTCTGGCAGAAATATACAATAGAATGTGTATTTATACTTTTATTCAACATCCAGTCCACATTCTTTTATATTTAAAGTTTCGATTAAGCGTGTTTCTATTTTAACTACTATCAACATTTCATGTGATTTCTAACAAATTATTTTTTTTTAAACAGCTCTTTGTTTATTCCATTTCAATTGTGAATTCTCCAATTTGAGTATATATCATCCGTTCAAAAAATAAAATCCTTTGTCAAGCCAATACTGTTATAACGAAATTCTACTGTTCTCATTATTATTTATTAGTTGATTTTTTAAAGTAATATTTTCAAAATATATCAATTCACACAGATATATTTTTGTTCCAAATGTGCTGTTCAAAATTCAAAAACAAACAGTTTTTATATAAATATGGCTCAAATTATTTTCATTTTATTGTGAATTTGCTCCCTTTTAACACATGTAATGATGAAACCTTTATTTCAATAAAACATTAATTTCATAATAATATTCATAATATATGTATATTCAATTATTAGGTCGAACTTGATATTCGTAAAATATAAAATTTCTCATAAAGAAATATTACATAAATTATTCGAATAAAATAATAAAATAAAATAATAATAAGATTCTTTTTTTATAACTAAATAATAAAAATCACTTTTTAATATATAATCCTGTATTTTCCATTTGTTAATATTTAATATTGTAATTCTTTATAACCTTTGTCTGATTGGCATTTTATTACGAATACTTAGAGATTATTCGAAATATATATATATATAAAATTGGCTAATTTCAAAATAATTGATTTTTACATTGGAAAAAAAAATTAAATTTGTATATTTAATTTATTCATCAATATTTTATATCATATGATGAAAAGAGGAGATTTGAAATAATATTTTAATGAAAAATATTTTCAATTATCAATATTTATATATATTTTTTCTTGATATCTTCGAAATATATTAAAATATATAAATGGATTTTATCACATTCATTCAATTTTTTCTATATACAAGAAATGATCTTTTAATAAATGATATATTCTAATATTGATAAATTAAACTTTTAAATTTATTTGATATAAGATCCTACCTATAAATATGATTGAAATTATTGATATTTACTTTATTTAAAAAATTTTATATTGATATAAAATAAGATAAGGTTAGTGGTAAGAAATATGAGATTGAGCATAAAGTGAATAACTTAAAAAAAAAAAACTTCCAATGGAGCATTCCATACATTGGGCTGGACGACGTACCAGATGCAGCGCCGCCTGCTACCCAACGGGTCCACGGGTGGTGGATAGTGGGGGGCCACGTGGTGGTCTGCTGTTGAATAAGTCAGCAATGGACTGGCGAATAAATGGCCCCGAACCAAACGGATCATTTACATACATCAACAAATACTAGGAGTTATTGAATCAAGAATCGAATTATGAAATAAATCCTAAAAAAACAACAAAAAAAAAAAACACTAAAATTGATATATTCTGTCCTCATTTCATTTTATATATATATAAATATACCTGAAATAAAAAACAGCAAATTCATTAAATACCTTAAAATATTTACGCACTTTTCAATATATTTATTTGAAAAAAATGTTTATATTACAGCAATTTAAAATTATAAAATTGAATATGATTTCTTTGATAATATGTATCTTAATCATATGTTGTGTAATAATATATATATATATATAAATTGATTATATATTTTTTACAATTTTGTGCCTCATTTACTTCCATATAACATTTACACTCACCAATATACAGAAAGATATATGTGTTCTATTTTTATCTATGTTCTCTAAGCGAACATTTGGTATCCACCCCCATTAAAACGGCTCAGGGAGTTTGTACATTTAAGAAAGGTTTCTCTACATTTGTCTATACATCATTCGATCGAGGATAGTTCATTGTCAGAACAAAAGGGGGCTACCTTGCCCAACAATTTTACAATATTTCTATAACTTACTATTTTTGTTAATGTTGTGTGTGTGTTTCAACAATGCTGAAATTGATACCATCATGCTCTTATTTAAGATAATCCTTAAAAGAACGAAGAGGTAGGCTCTCAAACGCTGCTCATCCTGTATCCCTGGATTAAGAGCGCTCACAGGGTACTATCAGCCGGTCCAGCTCAGCCCAGGGTTTTTAGTGAGCTTGTTACTGCTCCCCCTCCTCCTTTTTCATCCGGGCTTGGGATCGGCAAAGGCGGAGTTCTGAAGTGAGCACTAGATTTCACTGTATCAATTTTTTTGCTTCTTCGAATGCCTTTTCCTCTTCTTCTTTCCATTTCCAATGGAATTTTTTATTTAGTAACTTGTGCAATGGTTCAAGTATGATGATTCTGTCTTTCATGAATTTACTATAGAAATTTAAAAGTCCCAGCAAACTCTTTAACTTTTAGTGTTAATCTCATTATTTGAATACTCCTTAATACTTCTCTTAACCTTTGGCTATGTTCTTTTTCATCCCGGCCTGTCACGAGAATGTCATCCAGATAAACAATTACTCCAGCAATCTTGGATAGTATACTCTCCATGCGTCTCTGAAATATACCCGGTGCACAGGAGACGCCAAACGGTATTCTATTTACCCTGAATATTCCTTTAAGAGTTGATGGTCAACAGCTCTGCCGTCTCTTCGTCAACTACCATTTGTTGATATGCATCCTTGAAGTCTAGTTTTGAGAACACTCTTCCTCCTGCCGAAACAGCCTGCAAGTCAGCTGCTGCGGGAACTGGGAATGTACGAGTATCTGGCTTTACAATGGTGTTAATAGTACTTCTGTAGTCACCACATATTCTTATCGTACCATCTCTCTTCTGTACTGGAACGATGGGCGTTGCAAATTTTGAGAACTCAATGGGGGTTAATATTCCCTGTTCTTAAATTTTCTTTAATGTCTTTTTCACATTTTATTTGATGGCATATGGTAATGCTCTTGCTCTAAGAAAGGTAGGTCTTGCTTTTGAGATGAGCTCTATTTGTATGGGTGGACCTTTATATTTTTCAAGTTTATCTTCAAAAACACTTTCTTAAACTCTTCTAAAATATTGAGTATACTGTCATGGTAGTTTATCAATTCTAATTCAATCACAATTTGGTCAAAGGCTTCTCTTCCTATCAAATTCGGACTTGTCCCTTCATACGAGCATTTTCATGGATATTTTCTTTTCATTTACTTTAACTTCTGTGATTATCTTCCCCCAAATTGGTAGCCTCTGTTTATTCCACTGCGCTAAACTTGTGGTATCCCTCTCTCTCCAGGTGTGGTCTTTCTGCCTCTGTCCACGTCTCCTGGTATGTTTTTTTCGGATATGATACTCTTTCCAGTTCCTGAGTCAATTAGCATGTCTATGGCTCGTCCACTGGTTTGCACCCTTAACATGTACTTATGATAACTATTCATATTCTCCAATTGATTCACATTGAATAGTCCATTTGTTTCAACAATATCCTAATCTTTTTTCGAACAGTTTTCTTTATGTTCCTTTCCCCGGTTGCTCTTACAAACTCTAGCAATCTGTCCAATTTCCTGACACTGGTTGCACCTTTTTTTTCGATAGAAACATTTCTCTGATCTATGATTCGTCTTCCCACATCGAAAACATATTTTAAGTTGGTTTTCATCTCTTTATTTCTTCATTGTGCTTCCTATTGCATTGACTTATTCACGGGGTTGTTCTAGTTTCATTTCTGCTACATCTCTTGTTGCTGCTTCGTATGCTGTTGCTATTTCTTTAGCTTTCTTGAGTGTTAACCTGTCATTCGTTAGTAACATAGTCTGCAACTTCTCATCAATGATGCCACATACTAACGCATCCCGTAATCTATCCTCGAGATCAATAAATTCACAGTGCTCTGATAGCTTCCTTTGGGTAGCTATAAATGCAGCTATGGTCTCATTTGGTTTCTGTTGTCTTTTAATGAAATTAAATCTCTGAGCAATCGCGTTGGGTCTAGGATAGAAATGATTCTTTATTTTGTCAACAATCTCAGCCCAATCTGTCTCCAACGGCTTTTTTGGCGAAGTCAGGATTTTGTTATTTCATAAGTATCTTTACCACGCAAGGTAAGAAATATTGCTCTCTTTTTCTCTTCTTTGGTCACCTCATTTGCAACAAAATAACATTCTATTCTTTCCAAATAACTTGCAAAAGAGTTGCCATTATTTTTAGAGTTAAATTATTCAATACTTGATAACTTACAATCCATTTTCTTTTAATCCTCGTCGCCACTGTTATGTACTCTTCAACCTAAGCTTTACTAGCGTTTCGTTCCTTTAAAGGTATTCGAAGCGGTAAAGTACCCATGAGTTGCTATTCTATAAGGCGAATGATCAAATATTTTGAGGAAACTGAATCTCTGGAAGCAAAACCTCGGAGTGGAAGACCATCGACATGCAAGTCAGTGGCTCTTACGGTGTTTCAGATTGCTGAAGCTATTGAAACGTTATCCACGTTGGAGAAGAAGGTGCTCGACAAGTTTCTCGACAAACGGGGTTTTCGCATGGAACAGTTTGGAGAGAACACACATTAAGAATTTTTCTATACGAAATTCAAAGATTTGATGAGCTGAAAGTCGGCGATTTTGAGAAGCGTCAAGAATTCGCTGCATGGGTTTACCGGCAAATTGATATGGATTAAAACTGGCTGTCGAATGTTCTGTGGACAGATGATGCACACCTTTCTCTAAACGGAGAATTGAACATAAAAAAATTAAAAAAGCCGCATTTGGGCAACAGAAACCCTAGGAATTTTACAGAAATGCCACTTCATCAGCCCAGAGTTATAGTTTTGTGTGGTTTCACTTCTTCTTTTATTATTCGGCCTTTTTATTTTTTAAATCAATGGAAGAACTTTTAAAACCGTTTTTGTAACTGGTGAACATTAAGTTCAACCTTTGAGAGAAAAGGGTATTCCCATATTGCAGGACAGACAAGCACTAAGCGAAATAACTTTGAAGCAAGATGGAGGACCTCCTCATATCTCCTGCGGCGCCAAACAATTTCTTAAGAATACGTCCGGTGAAAATCGGGTGATAAATCGCCACTTTATACACCAGTGGCCTCCAAGATCACCAGATTTAACGCCTTGCGTTATTTGGCTATGTGGGTACATTAAATAGCATGTTTATCATTGCCGGCCTACCACATTAGCCATGTTGAAGGCTTCTATCAGATGGCACGTTTTATCAATTTCAACAGAAAATTATTTAATGCTGTCCATTCTGTCATCTATCGTCTGCAGGCGGTGTTTGAGAATGAAGGGCGCCACATTGAGCAAGGATTGTGACCTAATACAAATGAGAAGGTAGTTACCTCATGTGTTATATAAGCTGCCATGTATTATATTATATACCAATATTTTGCAGCTCTTTGTGCTGGGTTATGGGGATAATAAATGCTGTCCTCACATCTTGACTCTTTTTTTTTGTGATCAGTAATTTTTTGTTTGTAATTTGCTCACATCTTATATTATGTCGTGCAGACCAAAGTGTTATAACGTCTCGAATAACACTGGTACAAACAATTTTACCCCTTATGTTTAGTTTATAGCTTTTCGCTCATTAGAAGAAATAGAATAAGGAATGTTCTCTGTACCCCCCGAACTTTAGAAATTTTGCGCAAAAAATAATACAAATTGGTTTTACTGCCACGTTTTTCAACGCAAAAGGTCGATCTAAAAATAATTTTTATTTGAGGGGACACATTTTTAAAATTGTGTACAGTATAATAAGCAATGATAACATTTGAAAAGCCCATAGGATATTTGGAATAAAGTAGGACAAATATATTTTGTCACTCCCCTCTATATTTCATTTGTTGGATCATGAGAAATCTCCAGTTAAATAGTCAAGTGTCGCCACTTAGTCAAGAAATTACACATTTCTTTTAGCAAGAAATCCTATTATAGTAGTGCCGTAATAATTTTTGGTCCTATATTAAACTTTCAAAAAATCGTGTATTGGTATCAGCAGTGTTTTCAAACATTCAATCTATTTCATAAAACCCCATCTAAAATATAAATATTTTTGCTACATGTTTTAATTTGCATTTACCTATTTTACATATTTCGGATTGAATTTTGAAATTGTCATCCAATTCTTCTACTTTTGGCGAAATGGTGTTTTATTAATTTTTGATATTATTAGGGTTCTTTCCTGGTATTCAAAAAGGAAAACTACATGTCGATCAGTTATATTTTTCAATTTATTAAACAATTTGGCCGCTGAATCTCTGATTCTGGTAGAGCGCCATCTGGCGAACGAAGTTGTAACTGAAATCAATTTCGAATTTTCACTATTTGCCATAAAGATTCCCATTGCATCCTGAACACAATGGTGTTTACCGCATTGCTCTAGCGCAAATATTCGCGGAGTTATTAATTTTTAAAGTTGGGCAAGACTTTTGAATCACCCTGTATATCTTAATTTAAACAAAACTATATAAGTTAATAGTCCTTATTTAAGTTTGTACCATATTAATAATCATTAACTCTGTCCTTATCTGCTTTCATCAAATATTTCTTTTAATTAATTATAACTTTATTAATATAATTTGAATCATTATTATTTTGTACCATAGGACAGGCCATAGTTAAATTAGTATAGACCTATATAAATTATAACACTATTAATCATATATAATCACTCAATTTCTCTAAAATATCACAATCTGCATTATGTAAGTATTAAAGTACTATGTCATCCCAGTCGTCTCAGGATGGCCTCAGCTCGCAACCGGACCGCAGGGGAGGGGAGGGTGACTTGCATAAGTCACTGACCAATGAGAATCTATCCCCGGGGGCCCGGGCAGGACAAAAAGGGAAGGTTTGCCGGCGGTCGAAGTTACGTTTGGGGTATTTCTGACAGGCACGCTCAGTATTAGGTCCGTTGTCATCTCACGGGCGCCATCTTGGCGCGCACGCGTCCACGGCCTCAGGCCGGACGCCGGGCTTTCCTCTGGTAGTCCTCGACTTCCCCCCGGACCTGGTGCCACTTGAGACGTCCTGGGAGAGCACCTTTTGATCCCACACTTTGTCCTTACTGTCCCGTGCGGACTTCCCACTCTGCACGACTTGCCACTCAACCCCGACTGCTTCCAACTCACTTGTCGGCTCAACTGGGTTTACGCGCGCGCGCGACATATGTATATAAGATTAAATAAGAATATATATGAATGAATAAATAAATATATATATATATAATTGATAAATATATATATATGAAAAACAAAAAAAAAATAAATAAAAGATAAGTGGGTCAGGTGTTGATATATATATAAAAATGAATGTCTGTCTATGTGTGTGTGTTCTCTATAGATTCAAAAACCATACATCCAATCGCCGTGAAATTTTGGGATATTATTAGGTATATTCCCGGAAAGGTTTTCGAAAAATAATTTCTTGAATATCTTGAATATCCTTAGAGTTATTTGCAGATTTGTAGCTTTAACTCGCAAGCAGCGTCACCTTGCGACGGAGATAGGCTTAGGTCTGCCCCACCCCCTGTCGAGAGAATGTAATCGTCCGGCCGCCGGCCGGATGTACAGTCCAAGTACCCACCGACCAATCAGAGGGGTCAAGATGTCCTGGCGCGCGGGGGCAGAGTTGGTGACACAGCTGTGCCAAGTAGACAAGAAAAAAAGTCTCGGCGGGAACTTCGTCCATCTTCCATAAACGACCATGATTTTATTCAACTTATCGAGTGTTTTTCAAGGGACCGGGAAAAAATGTTCACTAGATAAAACGATGATTTTGTAATGTAGAAAATTAGGAAAGCCAAAATTCAGAATGACACGGCACACATGGACCGGGAAAAAATGATCACTTTATCGAGAGATTCAAATATACGAGTTTCAAATTATCAAAATATATCTATTATTTTCGAGTATTTTTCAAGAGACCGGGAAAAAATGTTCACTAGATAGAACGCTGATTTTGTAATGTAGAAAATTAGGAAAGCCAAAATTCAGAATGACACGGCACACAGGGACCGGGGAAAAATGATCGCTTTATCGAGATATTCAAATTTACGAGTTTCAAATTATCAAAATATATCTATTATTTTTTTATAAGTTTATAGAGAATTGTTTTAACAAATGTTCGTTAGACAAACCTTTACGATGATTTTGTAATGTAGAAAATTAGGAAAGCCAAAATTCAGAATGACACGGCACACAGGGACCGGGAAAAAATGATCACTTTATCGAAAGATTCAAATTTACGAGTTTCGAATTATCAAAATATATCTATTATTTTTTTTTATAAGTTTATAGAGAATTCTTTTAACAAATGTTCGTTAGACAAACCTTTACTCGGGTAAAACCCGGGCAAAGCCGGGTACATCCGCTAGTTAAAAATAAAAAAGGCATCTCCTGACCACGAGCACATGTGCTTTTTAGATGGCAGAGCGCCATCTAATGGAGCAAAAATAAATTAAACGTTTATTTAGCTTGCTCCGTGATATTTGGCCAACCCAATTTCTTTATTTATCATGAAAAGCCATCCACGAACGCGTTTCGCGCTGTTGGCGCTCGTCAGCGTGGAGAAGGCTGTAACCACTGCGACCAAAAAATATTTTTGGTCTCAATGGCTTCCTGAAAAATCAGAAAATGGCTATTTAAGGCTAAATTTGCGTAAAGACGCTCTGCCATCTAAAAAGCACATGTGCTCGTGGTCAGGAGATGCCTTTTTTATTTTTAATATCAACACCTGACCCACTTATCTTTTATTTTTTTTTTCTATTGTTTTTTTTTCATGTGTTAAGCGTCTTTACGCAAATTTGGCCTCAAATACCCATTTTCTGATTTCTCAGGAAGCCATTGGAAACAAAAATATTTTTTGGTCGCAGTGGTTACAGCCTTCTCCACGCTGACGAGCGCCAACAGCGCGAAACGCGTTCGTGGATGGGTTTTCTTGATAAATCAAGAAATTGGGTTGGCCAAATGTCACGGAGCAAGCTAAATAAACGTTTAGTTTATTTTTGCTCCACTAGATGGCGCTCTGCCATCTAAAAAGCACATGTGCTCGTGGTCAGGAGATGCCTTTTTTTATTTTTAATATACATATATATGAAAAAATATTGTTTTCATTGTTGGCGCCCACCGCAGGAAAGACTATTCCACCGATGGACTAAGAGGGTTCTCTCCCACAGAGTGGACAGATCGATGAGATGGCTGGCGTTACCCACCTCAAGACCAAGATGGTACTTGAAGATGGTAGCCTTCGAGGGAAAGACAGATTGAAACATACTTTATTGAATTCCATTCAACATTGAAACAAAGTTACAACAAGATTACAGCTATAAACAAAACAATAAATGAAAATAATGATATTTCTGTTGAATTTTGATCATATTGTGGATTATGCTATGTTAATGCAGTCGTGGTTAAAATCTTGAAAGTATAATAATAAAAATAGTTTTGATCAATAGTTGCTTTGATTGAACTGAAGAAATATATATAAAACATAATTAGGTAAAGGTACTGCCTGGATTAAGGCGTAAGAATAAAAAAATCAATAACTTATTTACATAATGTACAAAAGGGTGAGCCGGCCATCGAGAACCAACAACAACGAGTTTTTATAGGGGAAGCGTGACCTCTGGCGGTCGATTTAGCAGAGTATTTGAGAATCCATGAAATATAATCCCAAATAAAACATTTTAATATAAAATTCCCCCCTGTGAATAAAATAATACGGGTTCAGAGAGAAAAGTGTAAAAATATAGTAAAAAAAAAAGATGAAATGATTGATGGAAAGAAAATAACGCGTGAGAGATGATATTCACTTATCATATTGTTTTTTTTTTATTGTAACCAATAAACAGGAAAGTACAAAATGATGCAAAGTGTGAATGATAAAATATTGGTAGAAAGTGAAAAATGTGATATTCCATTATCACAACACACACATACACACATAACACAACACACACATTTTGGTTTTTGGATGGTAACCAATATAGACAGGAAATGGCAAGGTGATACTTAGTGTGAATGATGATAAAATTAATGATTATTCAAAAAGTAGATAAATGAAAAATATGAAGATAACATTGAGAATAAAATAATTGCATTGATAAAAGATAGGTGGCACATTAATACATTGAATGATTACAAGAAAAGGGCATTTATGAAAAAAAGCTACAAGCAGTAGGCAAAGGGTAATTATGTACAAAAAGGAAAATGTGAAAACAAGGAATGAACATGTAAATATTTAAAAAAAGGTAATTTTGAGAATAAAGAATGGTCATTTAAATAAAAAGAAACAAGGTGAATAATTATAAGAGATAGAATTTACATATGTTGGTATCGCTAAATGAACATATTGGCAAGAACGCTTTTAGAAATTAATTACATATGAAATAAGTAATGGGGTAAAAATGCAAATTTTGAAAATAATAACGTATTAAGAAATGAGATTAAACAAGAAAACATCAAAATAATAAAAGTTTGGGAATTTCAGATATAAGATAGAAATGTGAATCTATAGGGTATTGTGGTTATTAACGAAAAAAATATAGTGGAAATATCATAAACAATGTTGAAGATAGTTAATTCTTAATAAAGAGATTGATTATGTGAGAAATATATAATATTTTGTTGTTGTCCTCTTGGCCGACTGTTTTACATATAGTGTGTTAAAAACTAATAGTTGTAAAAGGCTGAAAGGTAAAATATGGAATTGGGAAATATTTTTAGGTACAAATTATGCAGAGCAAAATAAGGTGTAAAAAGAATAAGAGGTGTTGTGCAACTTAAAAGGAAAAAACAGCTATGGCAAAATTGGTATCTAAAATTAATTTGAAAAGGGGTATAACTATAATAGGCGATTTAACACTATTGCAAATCATGGACGAGATTTAAAAAAGTTAAATTGGAGAAAACTACGAGGAGAGTTGACTGTAGATGACTGGAGTTGCAGAGGATGGTTGGAGTTTATTTTCGGAGATGTCTGTATGGAAGAAGGCTATGTTGCTTGTGGAGAAAGCTATGTTTGCTTGTGAAGAAGGCTATGTTGCTTCTGGAGAAAGCTATGTTTGCTTGTGTAGAAGGCTATGTTTGATTGGGGATGGCTATGTTTAGTAGAAGATTGTTATTTTTGATTGTAGTTGTCTATAGTAGGTGGAAATGGCTATTTTTGATTGGAAATAATTATGTTTGATTCAAGAAGAATTTGCATATTAGAAAATTATCTATTTTTGGTGAAGGATTTGCTTAGTTGAATATTTTGCTTCTGGTATATTGAACAGGTAAATATCCTGTCGACTATTGTTATAAAAATGAGAAGATTTTCTGTTGATTTTTGAATTATTATTTTTTAGAATTATTAGCTTTTGATGGATTTTGGTATACATGAGTATGTGTTACGATATTGTTTTGCAGTCGTGGGAATTATAAAATAGTTTTGATCAGATATTTCTTTATATGAGCTAAAAGAAAATATAAAAAAATGGTAAAAGCACTGTCTGGCTTAAGGCGTAAAAATAAAAAAATGAATAACTTATTTACATAATGTACAAAAGGTTGAGCCGGCCATCGGAAAACAACAACAATGAGTTTTTACAGGGGAAGCGTGACCTCTGGTGGTCGATTTAGCAGAGTATTTGAGAATCCATAAAGTATAATTCCAAATAAAACATTTTAATATAATGTATGTATACATATATCAACATCAGACTCGAAGCCTTTTGCGAAGGGACGTCTAGATTATATCAAAGGTTACATGCCGCCCTGAGTCCTGATAGGCCCTTAACTATAATGGTGTTTTTGTCCCCAACATGTTTATTGCCATGTTGAGGAATTAACACAGAATTTTCTTGTTTCCTAGAGAGAGCTACCCGAGGAGTGGCTCCCTTTCAGGACAGTATAGGACCGCTTCCAGTACTTCATCCTCAGAAACGTCCCCATAGATGAGGGATAGGAGAGATTAAGCGCCTAGTATATAAAGTTTCATCAACTGCTTCTCCTGAGGGGTCCGAGAGGGAAACATGACTTGGGCCACGGGTGTAGAAGACTGGATGGATGGTGCAGTCATAACTTGGATTTATTTTTCAGTACCCGCCGTTGACTCAGTAATGGCTGAGGGCTCTAGTCCTGACAGCAACTGGCTGTTGCTAGGCGCTAGAACAGGAGGCTGAGGGGTTGAAGTCTTTTGGGGATGGATAGGAATGTTTACTCCGGACAAAGACGCGGCAGGGCTGGAGGGTGTTAACGGATGTCTGCTTGATGGCCGCAGATAGATCCTCGGCTGATGTAGGGAAAGTAGGGTTGTTGGAGAAAATGGGCTTTGAGGAAGGAGGTTTCGACACCGGGTCCTGTCGGGTGTCCTGATGACGTCTTCCATTGATCCCCAAGGGGGAGGTGGCTCGTCGATGTCCTTGACGGTGACATCTACTACACCCAACGCCGTAGGTGATATAGGTAGGTGTCGATTTTCCTTTCAGGATGTTCACCAGCTTGGCAAAGAGCTGCTGGAGTTTCTGTCCTTCATTCAGAAGGATGAAGACCTCTTTGTGCCGGTCGTCCAGGTGTAGCCGTCACATGTCACTACCTCATAGGCCAGGGAGACAACTCGGCAGTATGGTTGAAGCGCTCCGACGATGTCCTCCTCCCTCACTGCGATCAGCGGGTTTACGATTACGATTTTCTCCGCCTTTCATACGGGAATACCCTGAAGAAGGTGTTTTTGATAGTGAGTCTTTCCTCCACCTGGCGCTCCGCCTTCTCAATGATGTCCAGTACGACCAAAACATGGCCAGACATTTTCATCTGCATTTCCTCCAAGGCTTTCATATAGTTCACGGGATGGAATTCTGCGCAATATCCGATGTGGCAGCACTGGTAAAACGACGCTGTCGCGGACCTGGTCAGGTTCAGCGTTTGCTGCTCTCTTGCGCTCTTGACGATGGCCACGGAATCCCTTTTAACCTTTCGTGCCTGTCTAGTTAACTTTGGGCTGATTGCGTCCGCTTTCACGATCTTAGTTCGCTGGCTTTTTGGGTCAGACCCTGTCCTCTTCTGCCGGGTTATTGAGATGAAAATATCCGACTTCCCATCTTTTACCTCGGCTTCAACGCAATCCGCCAATTTTTTGCTTTTTTCCGCAACTTATTCGCATAGTCGCTGCTCAACATTGTTATATTTTTCTCGATTGTTTCAAAATTAGAACAAATGCTGCTCAATACTTTTTCCATCAATAAATCGACTTTCTCTATTGCATTCTTGATAGAAGCATCACCGTCACGTAGGGCGTGATCTCGGGTTTCGGCCAATAACCATAGGGGTTACTTATCTCCAACGTCTCCAGTGCCGAAATACGCGGAGCTTGAGCGCCGCGTGGTCGCACGGCCAAAAGAGATACATTTGAACACTTTTATTAACATCTTGTCAATTAGGTTTTACATATAAATGAAGAAAAATGGGAATATATACAATGAATTATGAGTGAGGGAGACTCCACCATCTTAGTCAGGAAGTGCCTATATATACGCGCCTTTGCAGACGCGAGGATGGCCAGGGCGTCGTCCTCCAGTTCATGCCCGAAGATCCAGGCCTGCAGGTCAGGGGGCTGCTGGATGATAGTGAAGGCCTCCACGATGATTGGCCTGATCCGCCTACAGGACCAGTAGCGGTGGGCCAGTGACAGGTCTCCGGACCCACAGGCGATGCAGGACTCCCGGGCTGAGGCCGGATGTGCTGGATGGGGAAAGCGTGCAGGGCCAACCGCACGGCAACGTCAGCATTGTGTCCCGAGAAGGCACATCGCCGGAGAGAAGGCCAGCTAATGGAGATGGGGATGCTGACGTGGGGAGCCACCGTCCCAGCAGCTGGGTGATGGGTAGAGCAGCCAGGCGTGGGCGCTCTAACATGCGGCGGGCGGTGCGGGTGGTCAGTCCCTGGAGGGGCGTAGCCGTTCCGCGAAGCACGATATCCTCGCCCATACCGTTGACCCGGTAGGAACCGCGGCAGTTTTCTTCCAGGAGTCGACTGGTGTACCTCGACAGAGCAGCTTTGTCCGCGAGGGCAGCGCGGGTTACGCGAAGATGGGGGGGACCCATGGCCGATGAGGTCTCCAACCCGCGCTCCCACCCACTGTGAGGCGGCGAGGAGATCAGGGGGACGGAGAAACCTGCAGCCTCCGATGATGGCGAGGCCTAAAAGCTCATTCGGCGGCAGCACCCTGTGGTTCAGAGCCAGGATCTCCAAGGCGGCCTCCCAGATTCCGAGCAGCCGTCGACGTCGAGCTGGTAGCCAGGTCCCGGGTGGAAGAGGAGTCAGCCAGGCACCACTTTTGGAGAGCCAAGAGTAGGCGCTTAGGCCTCCGCTCAACGCAGTCCTCACCCCCTTGAAGCACGCCAACCGCATCTGCGTGCCGAGATCAAGAAGGCCAAAGCCACCCAGGGAGACGGGTCTAGATAGGAGGCCAGCCGGCAACCAAGCGGTGCGTTCGGAACCCCAGACAAACCGCACCAGACGGACCTGTAGCTTAGAGATGGAGGAGTCGGCTGGAATATATCCATGGAGGTGGTGCATGAAGAAGGAGAGCACCAAGCAGTTGGCGGCTCTGGCCCACCGACGAGGGAGAGCCCGCGGGTGAAGGGAGCCCATCTTCGGAAGGCCGCGTCCACTAGATCCAGAAGATGTCCTTCCTGCATGGTGGCTGACGCTCTGGGCCGGATGTCACAGCCCAGTATCCTCAAACTGGTGTCAGTCCAGGAAATATCTAGGGGAGAGTCGACGCGTGCACGCCAGGCGCCGCACCAGAGGCCCTCGCCAAGGGCACTCTGGATGCGACGCAGGAGCGGAGTAGTAGCGAGGCTAAACAGCGGGGCGCTTACGGCGCAGCCCTGTCTCACGCCGTTTAGAAGTGGAAAGGCGGCAGTGTGGTTATCTTTAATCCGGACGGCCGCGTTCGCCACGGCGTAGAGGAGCTGGATCCACCTGATGAAGGCTGGCGGCAGGCCCAAGGAAACCAGGAGCGACATCAGGAATCCTCTGTCCAGGGAGTCAAAAGCGGACTCCAGGTCCACAGAAACGACCGCCAGTGGCAACCTCCCCACAGTTGCTATTTCTACCTCGTCCGTGACCCGGGCGATGTTCCAGAAAGGAGACCTCCCCGGGATAGCGTAAGTTTGACAGTCAATCGCCAGTGTAGGGAGGTGGGGCCTGAGACGCCGTAGAAGGATGGGGGCAAGAATCCTGTAGTCTGTAGAGGGCAGGGTGATGGGGCGGAAGCAAGTTAGACCAGGACCGCTACGGGCCTTGGGGACCAGGCAAATGGATCCGCGGCGTTTAGATGATGGCAGGGCGCCGCGCACCAAGGAAGCTCCGAACACTCTCCCCAGAAGAGCCGGGAAGAAATCTTCATAGGCAGAGAGGAGTTCACAGGGCAAGCTGTCCCATCCCGGTGCCTTTCCAGTGGGAAGCGTGCGGATGGTTGCAGCGATTTCCTCCCTGGAGATGTCTGACCGGTGTAGAGGATCGTCTTCTTCGAGGATGATGGGGATGGTGGTTCCTGCGATGAAGTTGTCTACCTCGGCAGGGTCGGTTGGGTCCTGAGCGAAGCGGCGCCTGAAGAAAGAGAGCGCCCTAGATCGTTGTAATATATCAGCGTGAAATATTCTGTGAACATTGTTTGCTTCTATAATTCTCAAGTTGTTATCATCATAGTTGTTTTGAATATATATATATAGTGTAAAAACTATATAATAAAAATATAACAGTGATTCTACATTTAAAATCAATCTATACTAAATAATAACAATTTACAAATTTTATAATTTGAATTTAAATAATCAAAATAATGAAGATAATTTTAATAGAATACTTAACTATAAAACTATACAACTATTTATATATATATATATATATATATATATATTGCATTATTTTCTTCTTTATTGCATTCATTTAATTTAATATTTTTGTGTTTATTTCTTTTGATTAATTATTCAAATATATATATGATAATTTAAACCAATAACCCTATATTATGTAATACGTATAACAAGATTGACATGATTGTATATAAAAACACATCTATAAATAATTATACACATAATTGACATGTCTCCTTGCATCACCATATGTAATGTACTGAGGACGAATAAATAAAACTATATAATAGATTAAAAGCTGAGTTAAAAGCAAGATTGAGAGAATTACAAAGTAACTTCTAAAGATAGATTGGAAGCCGACAGACCGTCGCCAGTGTCCGGTGTCCATCGACACGTGTGACACGTGCATGACCCAATTCTCGTAGTATAAAAAGGCCCGTAGCAACAGCAGTCAGTTCAGTTCCAGTGAGTTCCCCATCCGCGTGTCGCCGGTTGTCACCAACTCATCGACCATGTAAAACAGTAAGAAACCTTCTCCATCTCCATCTTTGCTTTTGGCTCGACTTTTTATCTATTCAAGGAATTTTCCTTCGACAACTGTGTCGCTTCGTTTTGTGTGTGTGGACATTCCCAAGCTTTTCCACTCTGCCTCGACCACGACTGCCTGTACCCTGTGAGAACTGTTAAAGGTCCTACAAGGTGCAGAGAGGTACTGGAAAACTCTCCACGCCCTGACTGTCCCTCTCGGTTACTACAGGTTTGACCCTCGGTTGCCACAACTTATAGCGAGAGTCGACGAGGTTCTACAAGAGTCAACCAGACTTTCAACATATTATTACAGAGAGTCGACAGGATTCTACAACAGGCTTACCAAACCCCAACCTATTATTACAGAGAGTCGACAGGATCCCTAATCACAGATAAGTCGACTCAGCACATTATTACATATATGTTATATTGAAATATTTTATTTAAAAATGTTATATGTTAAAATGTTATTTTATTTAAAGTTATAATTTCATAGATATAAATACTCTGTTTCAATCGACCGCCAGAGGTCACGCTTCTACTATATAAACTGATTGTTGTTCTTCCCCGCTGGCCGACCCAAAACTTTGTAATTATGTAAATAATCTTTTCATTTTTTTTATTCTTACGCCTTAAGCCAGGCGGTACTTTTACAGAATTATGTTTATCCTATAGCTCAATTAAACCAATCTTTTATCAAAACTATTTTTATTATTATTCTTACAATTTTTATGCCACGACTGCTCAACCAGATGATCCAAAACAACAAAAATATTATCTTTTTTTAATTGGATATAATATATATATATATGACATAATAAAAATATGATTTTTATTATTCATTAATATAATTATATTTTAAATAATCATAGAACCAAACACAGAGTTGATTTTTAAAATCCTCAACAAAAGGAGTACAACCCAAGATGTTTTTTTGTTTATACTTAGATTATATTATTATAAAATTGAATGTATGCAAACTGTTTTGTTCTTAAAATATAATCATTAAAATAAATACAATTTTGGAAATAAAAGTTATCATTCACTTCAATCCACGACTGCATGAATGAATTGGTAACGTACCTAAAATACATCTTTTTTTATGACATATATATATATATATGTTCATAAAGGGCACATCTTGGATTCAATAAATAATCTTTTATTTCCGATATTTCAATATCAATATATATATAATAAAAATAAATACCAATAAAAGTTTTCTTTCTTCATTTCACTAAAGTTATTGCAAATGGCGACGAGGATCTAAGCGTAAGTACCCGAAGAAAAGAATATGTTTTTGGATTTAATTTTTGATACTCTTGCAAATGGTTCGTTTCCAATTTAGTGAAATTAATGAAGAGGTTGAAAGTTTTAGCTTGTTCTTTGAACGTTTAGAACAATTTTTAATTTTGGAAGACGCTAGCGAGGACAAAAAGAAGGCGTATCTCCTGACACTTATTGGAACAAAAACCTATGAGGTTTTAAAAAACTTATGCAGTCCAGAACTTCCGAAAAATAAGACCTTTGATGAACTTACTGAAAAATTAAATACTCATTTTTGCCTAAAACGTTCGATCATAGTCCAGCGGTTCATTTTTTTTAAAAGGATGCAAGAAATGGAAGAAATTGTTTCGCAGTATTTGGTAGCGATTAAGCGGTTGGCAGCAACTTGTGAATTTGGGAACTTTTGGGAGGACTCTCTGAGAGACAAGTTTGTGTGCGGATTAAGCGATTCAAGAATCCAAAAGAAAATTTTGTCTGAGGGAGATGTTTCCTTGGCTCGGGTGATGGAAATTGCTTTGTCCATGGAGGCGGCAGAACAGAATATTAAATTATTTCATGCAGAGGAATTGGAAAAAAGCGTGGATAAGTTGCGCATTGAAATGCAAAAAGAATAGAAAATGGAAAAAGAAAATGCAAACATTGTGGAAATTTGCATAGAGACTCTTGTAGATTCAAGGACGCAGTGTGTTTCAAGTGCAGAAAAAGGTCACATTGCCCCAGTATGTAGGAATCATTAAGTATGTCTTATTAGGGAACAGGCGAGCCAACAGAATAGGATACATCAGATGGATGATCAGGGAGAGACGGAGGAATTGATCCAAAAAATTACATGTATGAGGACACCACACGATTATAGAATAAATACTACGACAAGTGACCCTCCCTATACCATAAGATTGAAAGTCGAGGAAAATTTTATAGATTTTGATTGGATACGGGAAGTTGTCTAACCTTGATATCGGAGAATGATTTCAAGAAGTATCTTCCAAATGCACAGTTAAAAACTATCGGAATGATCGTCAAGACATATGACGGGACAGTAGTACCATTTCTGGGCGAAGTTATCGTTAAGGTGGAATTTCAGGGCAAGACTTCAATGCTTCGAGCAGTAGTAGTCAAAGGTGAAAAAAGGCCCTGCTGAGGAGAGAATGGATTAATTTGTTGAAAATTGATTATTTTGCGGTGAACCAGATACCTTCGGAAATTGCTATTGCTGAATTTTTGAAAGAGCAGCAAGTTTTGTTCAATGACACAGCAGATCCCATAAAAGGATTCACATTTTCAATGAATTCGTGACGTTAGCCCAATATTCCATAAGGTCAACCGGTGCCTTTTGCGATTAGAACGGCGGTTACAGAAGCTTTAGAAAATATGGTGACAAAGGGATACTTATTTAGGGTGAGGAGTAGCCAGTGGGCAACTCCAGTAGTAGTGGTACCAAACAAAAAAGGAAATGAGAATTTGTTGTGATTTTAAGGTTACTTTGAACAGATTCTTGGATACAGCAGCTTATTCGCTCCCCACTCAGCAAGACTTGTTTGCTATCTTGGCCAAGGGAAAATATTTCTCAAAATTAGATTTGAGCAGCGCTTACCTGCAACTAGAGGTGGCAACGAGCACCCAGCCATTTTTAACTATCAACACACGTAAGGGACTTTTCAGGTTCAGGAGAATGCCTTTTGGGCTGGCTAATGCCCCTAGTTTTTTCCAATCTGTGATGGATAGGGTTCTGGCTGGAATAGAGGGCGTTATTTGCTATATTGATGATGTCCTCATAGCTACAGTTTCAGTGGAGAAACACTTAGCTGTATTGAAAACTGTGTTTCTGCGTTTGGAAAAATACAATATTAAACTGAAGAAGGATAAATGTTAATTTGTGCAAAGAGAAATCGAGTATTTGGGCCATCTTATCAAGGAAGATGGCATCTGGCCTTTGGATCACGAGGTGCAAACTTTACAGAAGGCCAAGAGTCCGACAAACATCTCTGAGTTGAGGTCATTTCTTGGATTGGTGAATTATTATGGAAAATATTTTCCAAATCTACCGGATCTATTGAGGCCTCTTCACGAGCTGCTTCATAAAAATAATTGATGGAGCTGGACCAAGGAGTGTGAAGAGGCTATTGAAAAGTGCAAGAGTAGTATTACCTCTGAGAGGGTTTTAGTTCCGTACGACACCACATTGCCTTTTTTGTTGGCCACGGATGCATCCCAGATTGGAATTGGCGCGGTTCTGTCTCATGTCATCGGAGGCCAGGAAAGACCGATCATGTTTGCCTCTCGGACCCTATCAGGAGCCGAGCGCAACTATTCTCAGATTGAGAAGGAAGCTCTCGCCATAATTTATGGAGTGACCAAATTCCATCAGTTTATTTATGGGAGACGTTTTACCCTGATAACGGATCATAAGCCGCTAGTGTCTATTTTAGGCCCAAAATCGGGAATTCCTACTTCATCAACTTCGAGATTACAGAGATGGGCGATAATTCTATCTGCTTATACCTACGATATCAAGTTTAAAAACTCAAGATCATGGAAATGCAGATCTTCTGTCACGTCTTCCAGTTGAGAGTGGGGAAACTTCAAGACTGGATAACATTTATGCACTGTCCTACATGGAGGATTTGCCAATCACGGCTGAAGAAATTAGAATTGAAACTCAGAAGGATGAAGTGCTATCAATAGTGAAGTGCTATACCCAGCATGGCTGGCCTGAGAGGGTGCCAGACCACCTCAGACCTTACTTTCAGAGAAAACTGGAGCTCGGCTCTTTCCGCGGGGGGAAGGCCCTTAAGGTGGCGTCCTCGATCTCGAGGCCTTCTACAATTAGCTTGTCGGCCAGTTGCACGCTGGAGAGGCCGACCAGGATATGCCCCTCCATTTTTGTAAGCTGGTAGACGGAGCCCTTGCCCAGCTTTCCCTCCAGCGCCAGAAAGTACTGGGACTGGCTGGAGTCTGGGCAGTTTTCAAGATAGACGTATTGCTCTGCCTTGCCCACCGCCGAACCTGGCTCTGAACGCCGCCTGTTTTTGCCGAGTCGTCGTACATTCTTATACCTTTGACTTAGGCATTGGACGTTCGGTTAGGACTTGCTTCGCGGCCGCTGCCTGGACGCAGCCCCTCTTGGCTTTCCGTCTTGCCGCTTCGGAGTCCCCTGATCTCTTCCTCCTGTGCTCCACTTTGGTGAAGCTCACATCTTGTCTCTCGATAAGATGGTCGTTGAGTTCAGAGCAATCAGCCCAATTGCGGCGAGAATTTGCATGTCCGCCCCCCGCCGCCGGCGCAGAATTAGCATCTTTGTAATTGTTTGAATCAGAATAGCTTTCAGCCATTTCTTAATCTTTTGCCGATATTTCGGCGGAGACTTGGCCGATTTTGGTGAGGTTAACAAGAGCTTGCAGCCCATTTTCTTGGCTTTCAGCCAATACCTCAAAGGAGTTGCTCAACTCCATTTTCTACATTTCAGCCTAAAAAAAAAACGCGGAGCGCGAGCTCGGCCGAGAGAGAGAGAGTTAGGCTTGTTTTCTTTTTTATATATATATATAATTATATAAATTGGCCATATTTTTTGTTAAGTTTGGTAATCTACATTTAAGATGCCTCAATTTTCTATTACTATTAATTTATAAAACTTTGACTATAGGTTACCGTGAATAAACCAGCCAGTAATATTCACTAAAAGATCATTAATATACATATATTTAGCTTATGTTTGAATATTATTTGATGGTAAATTATTTTATTCAGTTAATTTGTATTAACTATTGTTTAGGCATAATTATTCAAATGATATAAAACAAGATGCACTAACCCGGAACAATTCATCCTTCACACTCTCTCTTTTCTTCTTTGTTAATTAAATATTGCCACGTAGAAAATTAGGGAAGACATAAACTTCAGGATGAGACAGCAATTTACGAGTATTTAAGACAAGAACAAACTAAAAAGGATAAACAAAAGATAAGGAATGAGGAAAGTTTACAGAGTAGTAAAATATAAACATAAAAATGCTACTCTGTTAATAAAAGTTTAAAATAATAAATTCTTGTAAAATAATGAATACAGGGTGATCCAAAAGTCCCGCACATTTTAAAAATTAAAAACTCCGCGAATATTTGCGCTAGAGCAATGCGGTAAACACCATTGTGTTCAGGATGCAATGGGAATTTATATGGCAAATAATGAAAAATTCGATATTGATTTTAGTTACAATATTATTCGCTAGATGGCGCTCTACCAGAATCAGAGATTAAGCGACAAAATTGTTTGATAAATTGAAAAATATAAATGGTCGACACGTATTTTACATTTTTAATACGAGAAAAGGACCCTTATAATATCAAATGATAAATTAAAAAATCACCATTTCTCCAAAAGTAGAATAATTGGATGACAATTTTTAAATGCAATCCGAGATATGTAAAATAGGTAAAGGCAAATTAAAACATGTAGCAAAAATATTTATATTTTGGAAGGGGTTTTGTGAAATAGATTGAATCTTTGAAAAACACTGCTGATATCAATACACGATTTTTTGAAATGTTAATATAGTACCAAAAATTATGATAGCACTACTAACAGGATTTCTTGCTATAAGGAACGTGTAGTTTCTTGACTGATTGGCGACACTTGTCTATTTAACTGGATATTAGTCATGATCCAACAAATGAAATATAGAGGGGAGTGACAAAATATATTTGTCGTACTCTTTTCCAAATATCCTATGGGCTTGTTATCATTGCTTATTATACTCTACACAATTTTAAAAATGTGTTCCCTCAAATAAAAATCATTTTTAGATTTACCTTTTGCGTTGAAAAACGTGGTATAGTAAAAATATTTTGTATTATTTTTTGCACAAAATTTCTAAAGTTATTGGTGTACAGAAATATTCCTTATGCTATTTCTTCTAATGAGTGAAAAGCGAAAAACTAAACATAAAGGGTAAAATTGTGTGTACCAGTGTTATTCGAGAAGTTATAACACTTTGGTCTGCACGACATAATATGTGAGGAAATGACAAACAAAACATTACTGTTCACAAAAAAAAAAGAGTCAAGATGTGAGGACAGCATTTGTTAAACCCATAACCCAACACAAAGAGCTGCAAATTATTGGTAGATAAAATAATACATGGCAGCTTATATAACACATTAGGTAACTTGCCTTCTCTCTTGTATTAGGTCACAATCCTTGCTCAATGTGGCGCCCTTCATTTATAAACACCGCCTGCAGACGATAGAAGACAGAATGGATAACATTAAATAACATATATGTTGAAATTGATGAAACGTGCCGTCTGATAGAAGCCTTCAACATGGCCAATGTTATAGGCCAGCATCGATAATAACACGATTTAATGTACCTCCATAACCAAATATCGCAAGGCGTCAAGTCTGGTTATCTTGGAGGCCACTGGTATATAAAGTAGCCACTTATCATACGATTTCCACCGAACGTACCCTTCAGCAATTGTTTGGCACCTCGGGAGATATGAGGAGGTCCTCCATCTTTCATGAATTTTATTTCGCTTAGTGCTTGTCTGTCCTGCAATATGCAAAACCCTTTTCTCTCACACAAACACACACAAAAGTTGAACTTAACGTTCCCCAGTTACAAAAACGGTTTTAAAAGTTCTTCCATTGATTTTTTAAAAGAAAAATGTCCCAATAATAAAAGAAGAAGTGAACTCACACAAAACTGTAACTCTGGGCTGATGAAGTGGCATTTCTGTAAAAATCCTAGGGTTTTCTGTTGCCCAAATGCGGCTGTTTTGAATGTTAAATTCTCCGTTTAGAAAAAGTGAGCATCATCTGTACACAGAACATTCGACAGTCAGTTTTCATCAATATCAATTTGCCGGAAAACCCATGCAGCGATTACTTGACGCATCTCAAAATCGCCAACTTGGGGATCACATGTCCAGAATAACAATGGTCAGTAGGTTGAGGACATGCTAACCGACCTCGACCTTACACCGTTGAATAAGGGAGAGAACACCTATCTATCCAAGTCCACAGGCACAGAATCCGCAATAGACATCACAGCGTTAAATTACAACATCGCACCCACAACACAATGGAAAATCCTGAGAGGTACAATCAGTGACCACAGCCCAATTTTAACAACCCTAAACTTTAAAATTGAGAATGTCCAACAGAATAAAAGAACATGGAACTTAAGGAAAGCCGAATTTAAAAATTCACAGAAAAATGCTTGAAGAACTGTGCAACGAAGAATTGAATTACAGAACGTTTGACAAAAACTTGCAAAAATTCTCTTCGACATATCCAAAGCTGCAAAAGCATCGATACCTTGAAGGAGACGTAAAGACCTGTGGATTCCTTACTGGAAGGACCACAACATCGAGGCAATGATTTCAGAGCGAGAGACAATATCAATGAACTTCTTAAAACGGAAGAAAACAGAAAGTAATTCATCGAAATTATTCACAATATAAAACAAGAAATTTGGATATGCAAACAAGAAAATGGCAGAATTCTGCGAAAAAATGGATCTAAGAAAGGACAGCCATCACTGGAATATAATTAGAGTGTTAGAAAACAATCAAAACCAACACCAATCCTCCAATACTCTAAACGATATGAATAGAACAGCGAGAACGAGAACAAACAGATGGCTAACTTAATTCCTGAATATCTCTCAAGCACTTCCAGAATCAACTACACGAATGAAGACAGGACTCTAAAAATAATATAAACAAGTTAGTTAAACAAGCAAGAAACTACCATCAACAAGATATTTTCTCGAGAGACTTCACACTGAATGAGCTAAACTCATCAATAGAAAAGTTAGATCCAAGAGCTCAACAGGAGATGATCTATTCTTTGGGGTCAAATGATTAAACACTTTGGAGACAAAGCTAAACATCAACTCATACGAATACTGAACATATAATGGCAAACTGGTAAACTACCAAAAATAGGAAGATATCAATTATAGTGCCAATACTGAAACCAATCAAAGTTGCCAAGGAATACAAGAACTATCGGCCAATTGATCTCACCAGCATGCTTTGCAAAATAACAGAACGAATTATCTACTCTAGGCTCATAGTCTGGCTGAATAACAATAATAAAATAAACTTCTACCAAACTGCCTATAGATCCCAGCACTGTTCTACTTCTACCAATCAACAATAGATTCTTTCCAGGAAAAACTGCCAAAGAAGAAAACGGCCGTATTCCTGGATATGACCTCAGCTTTTGATCGAGTGTGGCGGGAGAAGTTACTTGAAAGGCTGCACAATATCGGAGTAAGAGGAAAAACCTTAATCTGGATTGCAGAATTCTTATGGGGAAGAAGGATAAAGGTTCGGGTCAATGGAGAATTTTCCAAGGACCGAAGAACATTGGATGGTGTACCTCAGGGATCTGTGCTCAGTCCTCTACTCTATCTGCTATATATTAACGACATTCATCCTTACCTCACTGAAGACAGAATGGTTGCTTGTTATGCAGATGATATAGTCATATTGCATACAAGTAGCAGTATAGAAAAATCAGAAAAATACTGAACACATCAATGAGAGGACTGGGGAATGACCATAAACCCAATAAAACCAAACCTATGCGTCTTCTCCACTGACAGGGGAAAAAAGGCATAAATATAACCCCAAAATAAGCATAAACAAAAAATTAATTGTTAAAATTAGAAATCCAAAATACCTAGGTGTGATACTATAGTCCTGGGTCTTTCCAGTTGGTCTCGAGGACCACGCCATCACCATCACCTCAGCGGCGAAGTACGCGATCTACGTATCCATCGTAGATCGCAAAATGCGTGGTGTCGCTGGAGACCCACTGGCGATTCTCCACCAAACCCTGCAGCGCTGGCAGAGGCGCCATATTTATTGTACATAATGTATATAATCAAATAAAGTAAAACATGAAGGAAGATGAGTTTCTTTTTTAATAAACGCGAGCGAGCTTTCGGGCCACACGCCCTTCTACTGACTAAAAGGCTAAGAGATTCCAAAAGATACAAGCTTTTTTATACTATGGTAGGCAAAATTTTAGCATATTTAAATTTTTTTATAGACGGAGAAACTAAATACAACTATTATTACAATTAAGATATGTAAATATATATATATAGGGAAAAGACAATGAAGCAAATTCTAAATCTAACACATCAGGGGAGAACCGGGATATCACTATTAAGGGAGGACAGTAAAACATCAGGATAAGAATACTTTATAAATATCTGGTATGTCTATTTTCCTATTAAAACTATTCAGCTTGGCAGAGGTTATAGCTTCCAACACCAATCTTTGGTGTTGGTTTGGAACGTGATGGTAGTGGATGGTCGGCTGGCTGAGGTTGAATGTGTGTCCTGTGGAAGACATGTGTTGCTAGATTAAGGAGCAGGGGTCACTGTTTTTAATATTCCTTGTGTGTTCTGACATTCTAAGAGCCACGTTTCTACCTGTCTCACCCACATATGTGGCACCACATTGCGCGCATGAGACAGAGTAGACCGCGCTGGTACTATGGAGGAGATCAGGGGGCGAGTCTGATCTGGTTATGGGATGTCTAAGGTGTGTGGAAAAATTTAGGGTATTGCTGAAATATGTATGGATGCCATATGTTTTAAGGAATCTTGAGATGTTAACTGTGTGGGAGAAAAAAGGGTAAAACACATGTCGATCTGTAAACTGTTGGAGGGTTGGGGGGACTAAGCCTGTAAGAGTGTCTATTAATAAAAAGGAGTGGGAAATCTGCTAAGGTGAGATTCGAAATTATATATTTTTTTTCTATAGATTTAAAGATGGGGAGGGAACAATGGGTGTGGATGCGTTTAGTTAGGGTCTTTACAAGGTTAATTTTGTGTGCTATTGGACAGAAAGAACTGAAGTGGGTATAATTAGAGTGATTGTTTTTCTTGTAGTAGACTGTAGTGTGAAGGGCGTTGGGGGTACGTAAAGTTAAGATGTCTAAAAAGGGGATGGCCTGACTGTGTTCCTTTTCTATGGTGAAGGATAGATCGGGATGATAACTGTTTAGATCAATTTGAATTAGGTTTTCCTGACTGTTTTTGCATATGAAGAAAATGTCATCGACATATCTGCGCCATATGAGTATATCAGATAGATGCTTCCGCGGGTGGAGAAGTCGAACCTAGAGAAAAAGATTATCAGTCCGACCACCCTGCAGTATGGCATAGAGAGGGGAGTTGCAGCGGCTCTTTTAGAGTCGCTGAAACTAGCTGAGGTCGAGGTATGTACTCCCAATGACGCTTCCCCAGTCCTCCCTAGACGAGAGACGCCCCGAAACGAGAAGACGGAGGAGCCCGCAAGGGCAAAGGCCGGGAGTTACTGCCCCGAAGTAGAGGGAGACCCGGTCCAAATACCAACTAGAGACGAGAAAGCTGTTCCGCCATCTTTCCCAATACAACCTGTTCACACTAGGAACAGCAAGATGGCGGTAAAGAAGAGAAAGAAGAAGAAAAGGGTCAAGAAGCCTTCAGCAAAAGAGGAAGAGAGTAGGACTGAGGTGACAGCCGGATCAAAAGAGGACTCACCGAGAGTGACGCCTACAGAGGAGGTGAAAGAACCTCCTCCGCAGAAGAAGATCAGGGCTAAAGAGGTTAAGGATCCCCCCAAGGCGGCCAAGACTACCAAACCAGAACCCCCAAAGGTCAAGGGCCCCCCTAGATGGAAGGAGGACCTGACCCTATTAGTTGAGTGGAGTGAGGATGCGGGGTCCGGGTTAATGCTCGCGGTGCTGAAAAGCCTCGCTGGTAGCATTCCTAGGCACCTAGGCAATGATTCGGAAGGGGAACTGTGGCTCTCACATTGAAGAACCCCGATGACAAGAAACTGGCCGTGGAGGCCATAGAGAGGGAGCCTGAACTGAGGCTAGGAGGCCTCAAGAGGGCCAGGAGGGAGCTGATTCTCTTGGGTGTCAACTATGACATCAAAGAGGAGACGCTAAGAGAAATGGTGGGGATCCAAAATTCGGGGTGTGGGGACTTCTTGGAAGGATACATGATATTGCATCCAAAGAGTACAAGGAGGCACTACCTAACGAATTGGATCATTTCGGGCCTAAAGGAGGCCACCATGAAATCCCTCTTTGTCAAGAAGAGGTTGAAGATGGGTGCCAGGATGGTACCTATCAGGGTAAATGAGGCAGTGTCAACTTGCTTCAGGTGCATCAGGCCCGGTCATATCGCAAGGACCTGCGAACATCCTAAGAGGTGTGGGAGGTGCGAGGGCGTGTACTCCCAAGAACAGGGATGCGATATGAAGCTGGGTTGTTGGCTCTGTTTAGAGGACAACAAGAGGTACGGCAGGAAAAATGACTCTAATCATCGCCCCTGGAGTACGCAGTGGTCGGTGAAGGCCTGGTACGTGAACGGGAGGCGATGGTAGAGGGGACAAACAAGGAGGTGTGGAGGTTCGTGCAGCTAAATTGCGCTAGTACGAGGAGGAGCTCCGAGGAGCTAGACCAGATCATTAAAAGTGATCGTCCTCACGTTATCCTGTTCCAGGAGATGTACCTGGAGGATGACGGGAGGATGGGTCTATATACTCGTTATAGTTTTTTCTCTAGCGAGTGCAACAAGGCCGCCTTACTGGTCCGGGGAGATATTCCTTGTTTGGGTTGTGGGTCCTGGGAGGGGGCGGTGGCTGTACAGATCGAGGCGGCGGATCTAAAACTGGTCTGCCTCTCTACGTACATACCACCTCAGGACAACGACCTCGGTAAGCTAGACTTTCTAAATTATTTTTTGGTTGGGAAGGAAGGGCACGAGATCGTGATTGGCGGGGATTTTAACGTGCGCACCCAGCTGTTTGGAGAAAGGGAGGAAGATTCTAAAGGAAAGGCGCTGGTCGATCTTGTTATTGGTCAGAGTCTGGAGATTTGGAACGTCTATGGTGAATCGACGTTTGCCACGGCAAACGGTGAAAGCATCATAGACTTCTCCCTGGCAAGAACGAGCAGGATGCGGCGTTTGAGGTGGGAAACGGACCCCACGGACGTAAGCGACCACAAACTCATCAGGTTTGAGGTCAGTTGTGAAGTGGAACCGCCATCAGTGGAGAGAGTTCCTCGGTACAGCATCAGGGGGCCTAACCTTAAAAGATTCAGACCCGGTTTGCTTGCACACTTGGGGATAGATTGGCTGGAGCAGTTGACAGATTTTCTATTAATAGCATGGTCAAATAGCTCCAGCAGGATATAACCAACACGTGCAAAACCTTAGGGCCTGAATCTGGAAAGGTTACCACATTTAAAAGGCTTAAACAGCCTTGATGGACCGAGGAGCTGGAGATCGAGAGGAAGAGAATCAGGGTCATGAGGAAGCTATTCCAGAATAGTATGGGCGAAGAGAGTGTACCTAAGAATATATTTCCAGAAGGTCCTAGCAGGGTACAAGAGACACACCAAAAGGGCGAAGAGGAAACACTCGAGGGAGCAGTGCAAAACCTTACTGGAGATTAATCCATACGGCCTCCCTTACAGGGTTGTCTCTAGGAAGATAAGGTGCTCCGCTAACTTGACGCTACTTGAAGGGGAAGATGGGTTCAAGACTCAGGACCTGAAGGAGACCCTGGACCTCATCTTGGATCGGAACTTCGGAAACGAGGAACCAGAGGACGAGATCTGTCTGACCACTTGTGGTTTGGTGGATCCGCGCTTTTCTGAGAATGAGGTGAAACGAGCGGCTTTCAAGTTCGGGAAAAGGAAATCTCCTCGTCCCGACGTGATCGATAACACGTTCGTGGAAGCCCTGGTAAGAATGCAGGTTATTCAATAGGTGCCTGGAAACTGGTACTTTTCCTGAGGCATGGAAGGTTGTCCAAGTAGTGCTTCTCGAAATTTCTGGTAGAAAGGGTAATTCTCCTAATGATTATCGTCCGCTTTCTCTACTAGTGTGTCTAGGTAAGGTCCTGGAGAGCCTACTAGCTCAGCGACTGAAGCACTGGCTAGAGAGTAATGAGCTCCTTTCCTCTTCCCAACATGGTTTTAGGGAAGGAAAATCCACAACCACAGCTCTAAACGAGGTGTTAGAGGGGGTTGAGATGGGCTTTAAAAAGAGTGCTTGAGTTCTTCTCGTGGCCCTGGACATTGATTGCGCATTCAACTCCATGAGCTGGAGCAAGCTGATGAGAAATTGGATGGACATGGGTTGTCCAGATAATTTGTGCAGCTTGGTTCCTGATTTCCTGAGGGATAGACCGGTTAGCCTCAGTTTTGGTGGGCTGAAATTGGAAAGAAACTGTGCTAGGGGTTGCCCCCAGGGCTCTTGCTGCGGACCTATTATGTGGAATATCCTGGTAAACACCGTTTTCCAGGAGGAGATACCTGCTGGAGCCAGGCTGGTTCTTTATGCCGACGACCAGTTCTTCATCATTGGGGCTGCTTCGAGAGCGAAGGCTTAGAAGTGTGTTGAAAATTTCTCCAAATCCTCTCGAACTGAGCACATGACTCTGGCCTTAAGTTCAATGTCTCCAAAACTAAAGCCTTCAGCTTTAAGTCTAGGGACATAAGAACTAAAAGGAAAGGGATCAAATGGGAACACCAGCCGGCTATCCGGATGGAAGGATGGAGGGTAGCGTTGGTCAATAGGATGACCATCCTGGGTGTGGTCATTGATGACAAGATGGGTTGGCAATACCAGGCGGAGGAGATGGTGGCGAGAGGCAGGGGGGCGTTGTGCAGGCCTGCCCTGGTTGGCTCTCAACATCGGGAGAGGGAAAGGAGGGTACTATTTTTAGGAACCACTGCCTCTCCTGTGTCGAGCCAATCCTGCTATATGCTTCCAGGGCTTGTTGGCGCCGAAACAGGCATCAGAAGGTGGCAACAACTCTAGAGAGAGTGCAGATGACAGCTGCACACAGAATCACAGGGGGATATCGCACTACCAGATGTGAGGCATTATTGCTCCTCGCCTGGCTTATTCCCCTGGGATTGAAACTAGAGGAGGAGACCATCAGACAGAAGATATGGGAAAACAGGGAAGATGCCCTGGGACTTGAAGCGGGTGCCCTGGAATCGAAGAGGGACCCAAGGAAGCCTTCGCAGTGGTTGCCAAAGTGGAATTGGAGTCCTGGAGGGCCTACACAGATTGTCACGGAGGTTTTCAATGATGGGAGTAAGTCTGGAACCAATATTGGAGCTGTGGTAGTGATATTCACTAATGGAGAGCTGATCTTCCAAGAAAGCTTAACACTCAGAGTGGACGAATTGGTCTATTCAGCCGAGCTGGTTGCGATTAGGGAAGCCCTCAGAGTGTGTGCCGAGAAGAACTTCAGCCCGGACCGCCTCTATTCAGATAGTATGTCGGCCCTCGTCGCCATCAATCTGGAGAAAGGGCAACTCGCGCATGAAATAATCCAGGAGCTGGAGATGATGACGCGGGCTCCGGAACTCCCTTGGTTTAGGGGACACAGCCTCATCGGAGGTAATGAGTTCGTAGACAGGCTCGCTAAGGCAGGATGCTTTAGAGGTAGCTCAGTGAGGACCCCAGTTACAAAGAAAGAAGTTTATAGGAGTATTTATGGTTGGACAGATGGAGGAACAGTGTGAAGGGGAGAGAGGTAATTAAATTGGGTAAGAACACCCTAGTATCTCTGTAAGGTAATGTCCCACAAACGTATTAGGGTAGTTCGGGACATGGGCCCTTTCCCAGGAGGCTCCACAGATTTAAAATTAAGAGCAATCCTGATTGCGTCTGTGGAGAAAGGGATGTGGATGCACGCCACTACGTCTTGGATTGTCCAAAGGAGGGCGGGGAGCGCGATCGAGAGAAAGCTGCTGAGAAATCACAGCAAGCTTCTTGAGAAAGCCCACGACGTGGTAGCTGAGCCTTTTCTCAGCTGTGAGTGAACAGAGTCGACCGGTGACCGGTTCCCCGCGGTCCCCGCTGGACACAGTAGATAATTTCCTAATTTGCTGTGACCAAAGGCCACCGGTATAGAAATTCTTCCAGACACGTTGTCTGGGAGAAGGTTTTTCCAGGTACAATGTCCAAGCACTATCTTGGATACCGTTACTTGGCTTATGAGTTAAACAGGATAGCAGCGAAAGGCATGCTTCGCTTGCCGGCTTGTAGACCGAAAGGATTGGGTGGCCATCTCCTTCTAGGGTGTACCAACTGTGCTTATGTGAGATCCTCCAGTTCTTGTTTATTTTTGTTTTGGCTACTGTTTCAATTTCTTTAAAAGTAAGATTATTTTTCTGTAGCAAGGGTTCTTTTGAGCCTTTTTTCGCTAGCGCATCAGCACCTTCATTGCCTTCAATGCTAACATGTAAGGGTATCCATTGAAGGTGAATTTTTGAGGTTTTTTAGAGTTTTGGAGATAACCAATTATGTTACTGCTTACTTTGTCTCTAAGTTCCCTGTGTGAATCAAGCGTTGTATGGCACTTCTACAATCAGTAAGTATCCATATACATATATCGTGATCCTTAGTGTTTCTGATGGATTTTAAGGCTTCATAGAGGGCTATAAGTTCTGATCTGAAGACTGAGTAAAAATCTGGGTTTCTTCTGTTTATTTTCTCAATGCCATTTGTGGTTTTAATGAGAGATCCACTGCCAGTGTGTCCCAACTCGTCTCTGCTACCATCGGTATAAATAGTTATTGCATTTTTAGAAATTTTATTAATTATTTCTAATGATAAATGTTTTAAGTGTATTCTGGATTTTGGTATTGTTTGTTGGTGGGTTCATTTAAAGTGGAATTTAAAATAACATTTTGTTAGTGGTTCGCATGTAGATATTTTTTCTGCCTAATAATTCTTTTTCACTTTATATACAAAAATCCATTTCTATTGGCCAGGTGGAGAGGGCCTTCTTTTTTAAGTCTTATATTGGATTCCCACTTAAGTATGTAATTGGAAGTTCTGTGTTTGTTTCCATAACTCTTGATTTTGTTTATATATTTTGGCAGATTGTAGCTTCTATCCTTTAAGGGCATAAAGTCTGCCTCGTAGAGTACAATATCATTAGGGCAGGTATTTCGAAGACCTGTAATAATTCTAGTTGCACTTAGTTGTATCCTATCCAGTGTTTTTAGATTTGTTTCAGATGCTGTACCATAGATTTGATATCCATATTCCAAGATAGGTCTCATTAGAGATGTGTAAGGTAATTTTAGTGTTGTTGCTTCAGCTCCCCACTCTCTTCCTGAAATATATTTCAAGATTTTTAGTAGGTCTCTTCCTTTTCTAACAACTCCTTCAATATGTTTACTGGAGTTAATTTCTGGATCCAGGTTATAGCCGAGATATTTAGTATGTTTATTATATTATAATTGTTGTACTTTCAGAATAATATTTGGTCTTATTTTGTATAGTTTCTTATCGGTAGTAAAAAGACAGGTTTCAGATTTTTGAGGGTTAAATTCTAATTTATGTTTATTAGCATTTTTTTCTAGGTGGAGAAGAGTCTTGTTCAAATCCCTTTCAGATTTTTTACAGTTAGTGTTGCTGCTCATATAGTAAAACTGTATTTTTCGACACTTTCGATAATACAACTCTTACGATAATTAGAACATTTAAAAATTCAAATATTGACAGTTGATTGTTGCTTAAATACATCCTCGCCCCTAAAAAGGTATTACAGAGGCGGGAGGCGCCGGATGAAAATGTACAAAATTTATATAAAAGAGCAGTGGAAAAAATAAGTAAATAAAAATAATTAAAATTAAATAGTTTATGAGAGAGAGCAAACAAATAACACAAAAATGCCTTTCTTGTGAGAAACTATAGGTACTTTACATGTATGCTATCCAAAGTTCGCACACATGAAAAAGCCACATAGAGCTGTCCATGCGTAAACACAGGCTCTTGTAGCAAGAACCCAAATATTTGGCCTGTAGTTATAGCAAAAGGCAATCTTAGTGAAAACTGATGCCTCTTCAGAATGAAGGGAAGGTTGATATCTGAAGGAGCTAAAGATATTTTTGACACCAATACAGTGTGTCCAACATTGGACCCTGTCAGTATTAGTGCTTCAAGGACATGAGAGCACATGCGCTGTATCACCATACGTGTGCCATTGTAAAGACCCCCTGCTTAAGATAAAAATTTCTCAGAAACATAACTGGTGTGTAGGCATTCCTCTGGGAGTAAGGCTATTGAGTAATCCAGTAGGGAGTTATTTTGATCCTCCAAAATCTTACACTCCACACTGTCAACACTAATAAAACACTGGCTCGTGTTTGGAAAGCAATTTCAGGAAAGAAACTATAGGCATTGGTTGAAAAGTTTAAATAAATATATTCAGAGTGGAAAAAAAAGAAAATTAAACAAATCAGCAAATAAATTTGCAAACCACAACAATATTGCAGGTAAGACAATCTATAAAAGGAATGAATTCATTCAAAGGACCTTATTAAAAACTACACTTCTAGTTTTATATATACAGTATAACCTCGTTAATTCGACCCACGATAATGCGACCATGTTTTTGATGTCCTAAACAATGACCTATCATATAACAATCTGTAATTCGACACTATACTATAACTCGACCATTTTAAAATTCAAATTTAGACAGTTGATTGTTGTTTAAATACTCACACACAAGCCTTTATTAAGACATTCTCTCTCCTTCTTATACAGACGATTCTCGTGTAAGAAATGATTCCAAAAAGAAATTAGAAGCATGGGAAGAAATGGAATCCTCGCTCAGAAAAGAGAGAAAAAAAAAGGCCGAAGAAGATTTTAAATAAAAAAAAGGGAAAGAATATCTATGTACACAGAAGTTGGGACTATATACATTATTTTTCGTGCATAGAACACAGTGAGGAATTAGACTATTGAATGAATGGTTACATCTTGTGAAGAAGAACATATTTCCACACAGTTTAGTTACTTTGCTAGGTCTTATGCTAGGGTTAGCATCGGGAATCTTTTTGGTTGGTGAAACTGGTAGTATGTGTTTCAGCGGGGTAGTATCTTGGGTCTTATGTGTAGGCAGATGGATCTGTGGTACAATCTGTTTGTTATCAGTTATTTGTTATAATTCGTCACCGCTTGGTTTAGTGATTCAGCCGTTTGAGGCGTAGTAGTCTTTGCGCCGACAATTAATTTATTGTCTCTTAGTTTAGCCATAATTCCCCTAGTCAGGGGTTATTTTTTCTTGGTAATCAAAAGTCTTCTCTTATCTCTAATGTTTGCCGGGTAATTTTGTTTAGAAAAATATTTTTATCTCTCAGTCGAAACGAATTTTTAAAGAGAACAATTCTATCTATGTAATCTGGCACTTCAATGAGAATTGGAGAATTAGCTCTTTTAAAAAGTCTTCGGCATTGTTGTATCTTACTTTCTTCCGATATCTGCATTTTTTCCGAAATCAGTTTGTTTATCACGAAGCGACATTCATCCGGACTTTCATCCTCCGTTCCCTCGATTACTTAGAAAGCCAAGTTTCTTTCCCTTTGCTTCAATTCGGAAAATTCCAAACCTCGCTCATAATCGCAAATTCTTTCGGAGTTGGCCGAGGCAGCTTTCGCTGCACTTTCAAACGAGGAACCAATCTGTTGTGTTAGGTTATTTATTTTTTCTATCCCAGTTTCTAACGATGAAAACCTTGAATAGAGTCTTTCTCCCCAGTCATCAATTTTTTTCGTCAGCGCCGATACCAAATTATGCAAATCTGCTTCTTTGCATGTATCTAACGTTGTTTGTCTTGTAGATTTGGGGCCCGGGTTTTTCTCAATGCCCGACATAATTAGTAGCATCAGTATAATACTTCCAGGAGTAAACTTTCTAGCATGCGCATGGGTAACTAGTTTAGGTTTTGTTGCAGAGAGTATTGTACTTGTTTGAATTTACACACTTAGTTCTTGAATTCTTAGTTCGTCATTTTCCCCGCAAGAATTACTAGCTATATGATTCAACTCAGGGTATTTAGGAGACAGGAGTAAATAAGTATTATAAGCAACAAAATTATAGTTTGGGGAAAAAATACTTATCTGGAGACGACGTTATCTACGACGCCTTTCTTGGCCCCCTAGCGGAGAATCTGTAGTTTAAATACAACTTCACCGCCAAAAAGGTATTACAGAGACGACGGTGGCAACTGAACATGTACAAAATCTATGTATAGGGCAGTGGAAAAAAATAGTAAATAAAGAGAAGACCCAAATAGAAATAATTGAAAATAAATAGCTTATTAGCATATAAATAATACAAAAAAAAATTCTTTCAGGTGCGAAACTATAGGCATTGGTTAAATTTATATAAATATATTCAAAATGAAAAAAAAAGTAGTTTTTTTTGCTACTTCACATTCTTATGTAAGGTAAGCAATTTTTTGTGAGAAATTATAACCATTTGTGAAAAGTTTTAATAAATACATACAAAGTGAAAAAAAAAAATATATATATATAAATTCAGAAAATAAAATAGCAATTCCAGTTTTATATATATGTGGGTTCAACTTTACATGTATACTATCCAAAATTCGCACTTGTTAAAAAGCCACATAGAGCTGTCCATGTGTAAACACGGGTTCTTTTAGCAAGAGACCCTCTCTAGCAAAGGTTTGGCTTTGAGCCTTTATTTATATTCATAGAAAAAACCAACCTTAGTGGAAACAGAGACGCCTCTTCAGAATGAAAGAAAGGTTGTTGATTGAAGGAGCCAAAGAAGTAATAATACAAACATAACGTGTTTTAAAAACGAACAATTCGATGATAATAAATGCCAAATAAGATAAATAACAAATAAGATAAGATAACCAACATTTGAAGGCAAAATTTCTACGATTGCAAATTTGAATAAATTTAAAATAAATAAACATATTAATATTTGGAAAATCAAAATAAAACGGTCATGTGAAGCAGAAAAATAACGAAATTTTTGGTATATAGATGGCTATGTATAGTTAAATATCTTTGGAGGAGATAGCTTCCAACTTTACAACTGTAAACTCTGATAGCCTATTATCTATATAGATATATCTTATGTAAATTTTTCCATTGCAGTAAGGGCAGTAGAAATTGCTTTATTTCAAAAAGAATCATACGCGTCTAAAATAGTTTCGTATTTTGATAACAGATGGCGCGCTAGTGCATCGTAATATAATATATTTATATATAAATATATTAATTAAAAGGCATATTTTGGATATATACTTATATATGAAAAAACAATAGAAAAAATAAAAAATAACTGGGTCAGGAGTTGATATTAAAAATAAAGAAAGCATATCCTGACCCCAAGCACATGTGCTCTTCAGATAGCAGAGCGCCATACTTATATTTATACTTGTATTAAATCAAAAAGGGCATATCCTGACCACGAGCACATGAACTTTCTTTCATTTTTCTATTGAATTTTCACTTATACATGTATATGCGTGATGATATCGGAATCATATTTATAAATTTTAACAGAAAATTTGATATATATATTTTTTGGTAGTTTTTTGTTTATAATTACAAGAAGCGGTATTAGATAGGAAGCTAAATATACGGATTTCTATAACTCGTTTAATGTCTTTAACAATCTTTGAAAATTTTAATTAGCTACTTCCAAATGTTTTCGACTTGACTTCGTGCAACACATAAGATTTAAAAAGAAATATAAGAATTGGTTCAGTTCCGGCCACTCCGAAGTCTGAAAATTTGTATACTTGTAATGATAATTTGACTGAGCGGGTGTTAAAGGTTTCTTACTTCTATGTGACCTGGACGTATATTAAAATTAAATTTCAAAATTTGAGAGGCAATTTGGGAAATTGTCCGTTCCCGGCTACCCTGAAAACCCAGATTTCTTAAATTTAGTATTTCAACTTGCATTGTCATATGGTTTTAAGAAGTTTAAAAAGTTTCAGATTTATACCTACCCTGGAAATATATTAAAATTGATTATAAGATTTGTGGAAGTAAGTTAAAATAAAATAATTTAAAAATATTTGACAATATATTCATTTCATAACCTAAATCTATGGAGTGCATATATGTGATAATATTCTTTCAAATGATATATCTTGTTAATTAAATTTGGGTACATTTATTTTAAATTCGAAAATGTCTTGAGCATATATGAAGCTTGATCACTGATAGTCAACTATACGTTATTTCTAACTTAATTCAAACGGATCATATTTAAGACTAATAATAATTTAACGCCTATCGTATTGATATACCCTGCTAGCCACCCAAATTACAACACCAAGAAAGACAATAGATATCACAACAACAATATTTTGTAGAAAACATGTTGACCAAGTATCAAATGAATAAATGTATAGACTTCTTTGAAGTGTGGTTCCTGCCAGAATCAGTAGCCAGAGTAGCCGTCATTGTTGGAGATCACCGCTGCCACACGCCTAGGCATTGATACAAAGAGACTTTGGATGTGTTCTTGGGGTTCAGCAGACCAAGCAGCTTCCACTCGTTGCCAAAGTTGTTCGGGTGTGGCAGCTGGGGATGTAACCTGGGTCAATCGTTGAGCAACCATGGGCCACATGGTTTCTATAGGCGAAAGATCCGGAGAGCGAGCCGGCCAGGGAAGCAATTAAATCTGGTGATTTAGAAGAACCTTTGGACAATGCTTACCTCGTGTGGTCTCGCATTATCCTGTTTAAAAATTTCTGTGGGCAAGCCCTGAAGGTAAGGAAGAACAACTGGCTGCAACACCTCGGAGATGTAGCGTTGCCTGTTTAAAGTACTAGCAATGCGTACTAGAGGAGTGCGAGAGGGATATCCAATACCGCCCCATACCATAATACCTGGTGCAGGACCAGTGTGGCGGTGCATAACGCAGCTGTTCAGCATCCTCTCTCCACGGTGTCTCCAGACTCGAATCCGACCATCGTGGTGTTGCAGACAGAAGCGCGTGACTCGTCAGTAAAGACAATTTCATTTAATTCTGCCGTCCACATCCTTCTTTCATCGCACCATTGGCGGTGGAGACGTCTGTGGTTCTGCGTCAAGGGTAGACGAAGCAATATACGTTTTGCGGACAGACCACTCTGCTGTAAACGGCGTCGAATGGTACGCGCAGACACTGGATGATGCGTTAGAGACTGAATGTGCTGTGCTACGGTTCTTGATGCGACTGAGCGATCTGTCACTGCCATGCGCACAATTTGTCTGTGGCACGTGAAGTGGTGCACTGAGGTGGATGCGATCGAACACGTCGGTCCGTCCTACCTTCCTGCATCCAACGATCACATATCCGCATCACAGCTGTTTGGTTTCGTCCAAAGCGATTACCTATTTCCCTGGAAGATAATACACAATCTCGGTAGGCCACTATCCTTCCTCTGTCGAACTCGGTTACTTGATCAAAAGATTATTGCTGTTTTATACGATAAATAATTGATCGTTTTTTTTTTAAATACACAAGAAAAACACAATTGTCTAACTTGAAAGCGTCGGAATCTCCAAGCCTTAAATAGTGATTTGAAGTAGAGCCACAGCTAATGCATGTTGTAGATTTCATGTTATTTGTATACTTCTTTCAGGGTGTTGCATTTAAGGTGGCCAGCAGTTTATTTGTAAATAATAGGATATATTTGTTAAAAAAGGACCAAGTCTTTTGTACATTTATAGTTTATAGAATATATTTCGTCAGTTTTAGGAGTTTATTGTAATTCTATACCATTCACACATTCACATAAAAAATATAATATACTTAAAATAATATTCCGCAAAATTACCAAAAACAATTTTTCATATTTAAACCTCATTTTAATCTATCTTAGCGAATAATATAGGAAGTCAGCAACGGCTTCAAGAGTTTCTGAGAAAAGCAAATTGATGTGTCAATTATTCTCGTCATCAATGTCAACCTCCTTGTGCGCGCGCAAATCTGTGTTCTTGTCTCAGTCAGTCCCTGTCCCTCGGGGAACGATATCTCCTCTTCTACCTTCCCAGATGTAAGTTTATATAATCTCCATTCTGCACTAAAAAGTCTTAATAGAATATTGCTCTATTCACATTATTTCTAGAGTATCGTATTATCTTGAATAATAATGTTGTATGGGATAGTTTGGTTTGAGCACTTTATTCAATCTAGGTTCGATAAAATAATCCCTCGCATCAATATTGAGTAAAATATTTCAGGCCTCCAGGGAAAGGTATCTACTCAAAACATTTTTGTTCTCTAGATTTCGGGAACATACGCCCTTCTACAGGAGAAAAAACATGGTATAATAATTCGCCAATATAACACGAGTTAAATAAAATCGGATACTATTTTACATACTTTTCTAAAAATTGGGTAGATATAAAATTTTGATATTACTATTATATACAATTGGTGACAAAATATTTTAATATATATCTAATAAGAGGATAAATAAATAAATATAGGATTCTAGGGCATAACTAAGGAAGCAAGGAATACATATTAATCTGTAGTTATCATTAGGAGATGCCTATTCAAGGGAGATTTCACTATTTGGATGATTTGGAGAGAGCTCAAGGAATAGTATATTATAAATTTCCGAAATCTCTATTCTTCTGTTAATACTATTGTGCTTTCTTGATATTATGGATTCAATGATGAGTCTCTGTTGTTTATTGGAGATGTTGGAGTAATGAGTTCTTGGTTTTGATAGTGCGAAGGAATGGCCTGTTTCTCTTACCTGATGATATACTAGAGATCTATTGTCTTGGGTGTCAATATTTCGTTGATGTTCTGATATTCTTATATTTAAATTTCTACTGCTTTCGTCTACGTATTTGGTTTTACATTCGTTGCATTCTATGGAGTATATGGCATTCTTAATATTGGTAGAATAATTAAGGCTATTCTTTGTTATAGGGTTTCTTAGTAGCGAAGTAGCTACTAGTAGCTTAGTAGCTGGGTGAGTTTCAGAGGAAGGTTTTAATGCCGATTTTTTTCATATGACAGCTTATTGATATGGATACTTCTCTTTCTTTATACTCGGTAGATTTATATATTACTAGCGGACGTGTACCCGGCTTCGCCCGGGTTTTATCCGAGTGGAAATTTGCCTAACGAATATTATTGATAATAATATTCCGGAACACACAGAATATTATGATAATAATGATAATATTATTCTTTACATTATATATTTATATAAAATATATTTTTAGAGCAAACATATTCACTCTCTCTACTGAATAGATTTTTAATATATATAAAAATATCAAGAGATATATTACATGATTTTAGCCAAAAGGCCGAGAAAGGATATTTTATATATAGAGATGACCTGGCTTCGTGCGTCTTCTGCTCGAGTGAATGTTTCGTTGGTAGATTTTTTTTCCTGCCTACTAAAATTATTATCTGGCTTCGCCCGTGATCTGATTTAGTGAATATTCCGCTAAAGAATTTTGTTTATGTCAATCAAGAATGATACAGCAATATTGTCATCATCATTTCTGACAAAAAATAGTGTTGCACAGTACTTGGTTATTTATAATTTTTCTTGATTAAAAGTAGGACAAAAAACTCTTCCAGATTTGACTCTCTGTCCTGTTCGAATTTGAGCGAGATTAGTTACATTTTGAGGGCGTGCATAGCCGACAATCATATATACACTGTTTAACAAAATATCGACACACCAAGAAGGAGTTGTCAGATTAGGACAAAAATTGGTGTATGTAAAGAGCAAGTATAGGGAAAAAAATTGAGAATGTCAATATGTCGTTGGACCCCCACTGTCCTGGATGCATGCTGCCACCCGGCGTGTCATGGACTGATAAAGATTCCGGATGGTGGGCTGCGGGATTTCTTGCCAAATTGTCTCTAACTGTCGAGCTAAATAGTCAACATTCCGGGATGGTTGCAATTGCCTTCCCATCTTGTCCCAGATGTGTTCTATGGGCGAGAGATCAGGTGACCTTGCTGGCCACGGAAGAGTTCGGCAAGATTGAAGACAATCCATAGTAACACGTGCCGTGTGTGGCCGGGCATTATCTTGTTGAAAAGTAAGCCCGGGGTGATAGCTCCTTATATTTCTTGAGGACTGTATTTTTGTTCACTTAATAAGGCTTCACTCTGCTGCTGCTGCCTACCCGGTGTATTCCCATCAATCCAACACACCAACTATGGGACACACACTTTATTTAAAACAACAAAACTATTTATACACCTTGGCCCGCGGTCAAAAGAATTAAAAACAGAATAACTTATTTTACAAACAACATATATGCAAAACAGGCAGTATTAACAATTTATCCAGCCACAGAATAAATATTCACATAAATATATATACATTTAATTCTCAACATTCTCCCCGGTTGATAGACTCCATCAAATGCTGAAGGCGCCACCGGCAGCATCACCAGCTTAACTAGGGGTCTACGGAGTACTCCCAGTGACGTATTGACTGCAGCAACTCGCACCAGGCCATCCTTCTCAGGATCATATTGTTTTGCAACAAAAGAAGGCATCTGGCGCGTAGTGAATTCCTAGGTTTTACTACGATTCGAATCCGCTAGTGTTGGATCCAACGGTCGAGGGACGACATATCTTTCAGTTCTGGTTCGTTTGACTTCGGAATGATACAGTCGCTCACAAAATTCCTTCTCTGCCGAACTCCGCCGCTGGATGGAGATTTCTTCCACTTCCCAAAACCGTTTAAGGATGTCCTCCAAGCTATCCTCATACTTCACGCTAGTGTGGTACACCAGGTGCGGACTGCTCTGATCTACAAGAGGCAATTTTCCGGAAATAACCCATCCTAATCTTTTATTCTGAGCGCATAATTGGCCCTGTCTTTGCCTTTTGATGTCAGTAGCCATAATTGTCCATAGACATCAGCGCCCAGAATCACATCAATTTTCCGGCTACGCTCAAACTGTGGATCCGCCAGGGGCAGGGAATGCCAACTGGCTGGTATGGATAGACATAAGTCCTGGCTAGGCAACATCCCGGTCAATTTGTTCACTACCAACGCCTGAACTGGCATTGTTCAACCTGGTTGTGTCAGGGATTCCAATCTACAGGACGCGAATTCCCTGACCACCTCTCCCTTTGTTTCATTAATTCCATACACCTATGCATTGATTCCTGTAGTTGCAGTATTCAGGTGTTAGAGTACATCTCTACTGATGAATGACGACTGTGTGTGTGATCCCTGGTCCAACAACACTCGAACCACCATTCTTTCTCCCCTGTTATCGATTATGCGAACCAATGCTGTAGCCAATAAGGCTTTCAGAATTGCCGTGCGTACATGCATCCCTGTGTATGCAACCTCTTGCTCATTCACTGGGACCTTCCCACCTTCCAATCTAGTATTCTCCAATTTCTTTTCCAGTGAGTTCTGGGGTTTAGTTCTTGGTAGCTGTTGAAAACCACTATGAAAGTCTCGCCAACGTGGATAATGTTAGGGTCTTCTACAATTCCTGGCATAATGTCCCATGCGTAAACAATTAAAACACGCCCCCAGACTCCTCAACTCTCCGGTTCTTTGGGTTACTGGCATTGCACGCCATTTTGGACAACGCTGGATCCAATGGCCTCCTCGACAGATGATACAATGGGGATCCACCCTTTCGGTCTTACTCTTGACTTCCGCTGCATGCATCTTGGTAACATAGTGCCCATTGGTCTTCATGCGGGACGATTCTCCTAATCCATCCCTGATGTAGCCCAACCTTTGATCACGCTTGACCTCCCTTCTCATAAACTCCAGGAGCGAAGTTAATCTTTGGTCAACTGTTGGCGGTAGCTCCCCATATTCTATATCATACTAGCCGAATGACCCGGGCAACGCCCGTGTTTTACCCGATTGAATGTTTTTATTCAAATACTATTTGTTACAATTATAAATTGGAGCCGTGGATGGCACTCTTGTGAAACGTCCCGCTCCAAACTTTGTGTCTGAGAAGCGATATTTTTATAGAAAGATGATCTGGCTTTTGTTTTCTGCTCGAATGAATGTTTTTCTGTTAGAATTTTGTTCCTGCGTACAAAATAATGAACTGGTTTCACCCGTGGTCGCTGCTTTTTGGAATTTTTCCCGATATAATTTTGTATCTGATAATCAAACATGATACAGCAATATCGTCATCATCATTTTCTGACTAAAAATATATAGTTCTAATAATTGATTTATATATTTTTAAAATAGCCTATCGTCTTCCCCGTATTTTTTTTACCTATGTATGGAAATTTTGGTTTGAATTAGTGAACTACTGCGAATTTGTATACCGGACATATACAAACAAACATACAAACATTTATTTTTATATATATAGATAATCCAAATTGTACCTTATCATTAGATTAAGTCTTATTACCTTCTAATCTATAATCCAAATTGTGCCTTATCATTAGATTTAGTCTTATTACCTTCTGTTTCTAATCTATATTCCAAACTGTGCCTTATCATTAGATTTGGTCTTATTACCTTCTGTTTCTAATCTATATTCTAAATTGTGCCTTATCATTAGATTTGGTCTTATTACCTTCTGTTTATAATCTATAATCCAAATTTTGCCTTATCTTTAGATTTGGTCTTATTACATTGTGTGTATAATCTATATTCCAAATTATACCTTATCAGTAGATTTGGTCTTATTACCTTCTAATCTATAATCCAAATTGTGCCTTATCATTAGATTTGGTCTTATTACCTTCTGTTTCTAATCTATATTCCAAATTGTGCCTTATCATTAGATTTGGTCTTATAACCTTCTGTTTATAATCTATAATCCAAATTGTACCTTATCATTAGATTTGGTCTTATTACCTTCTGTTTCTAATCGATATTCCAAATTATACCTTATCAGTAGATTTGGTCTTATTACCTTCTAATCTATAATCCAAATTGTGCCTTATCATTAGATTTGGTCTTATTACCTTCTGTTTCTAATCTATATTCCAAATTGTGCCTTATCATTAGATTTGGTCTTATTACCTTCTGTTTCTAATCTATATTCCAAATTGTACCTTATCATTAGATTTGCTCTTATTACCTTCTGTTTCTAATCTATAATACTTTTTTCTTACTATCATTTATATAATTTCGAAAACAAGTGTAGCCCTTTCACCATTAAAATTTACTGCTTTACCTGATTGATCCGTTATTCTTATTATCATTTCGCTTATAAAATCATTCTCATTAATATCTAAATATGAAATGTGCCAAGTAGTTATATTGATTTGTTCACCAGGATCTACTTCGGGGGAAAAGGAAAATATTACATGAGAGTGATTGCTATCTAAATAACTACCTTTTACCAAACTATTATGAATTAAAAGACTATCAATACCGTTTGTTATATCTGGAGATGATGGAGAGATATGCTCCCCTTGTTTATAAATATTTTCTCGACGTTGTTCAAATTTAGGAAATCCTAATATTTTATGAAAGTTTCCCTCATTCAAATCAATTTCTGTTTCAAAAATTAAAATTACTCTAGATTTTGGTTCATGATTACCCAATTTTATGGGTATATCTTTGAAATCTTCATTTAAATTGTTAAAATTATATAGACCTTCAGGAATCACAAAATCTTTCCATTCAGAATTTGCAGGATCTTTATATTTAATTTTATTATTTTCTTCAGTTATATTATACCAAGAATATTATCCTCTAAAACCAATTAAAGCTATTTTTGACCCAGTTTTAATAGGAGGATTATAATAAACTCTAAAATCGTGCGGTTGATCTGAACTCACTCTTATTAGCATTTTTATTTAGTTTTAAATATTTATCGTATGCTTCTTTATGTATCTTTGAAGATATTTGTTTCTTCTTTTTCAAAATATCTAAAATATCTAATGCTTCATATTATTGTTCTTTTGAATCATTTCCAGCTTCTATCTCGCCGTCTAAGATTTTGAGCCTATCAATCAATTCTTTTGGTTTATTATAATATTTTATTACGCCCATTCCCTCTAAATGGCTTATTTGTTTTATATCTATTATAGCGTTATGTTCTATCAACAATTTTACTAATTTATGGTAATATTTTAAAGTGTTTGAATCTTTATAGGCCTCTAGTTTTATTTTTTCGTCATTGGATCTCTTTTTTCCGCTTAAAGATTGAATCGTTGGTCCTATTGATTTATCTAATTCTTTTAATTCATTAATATCTTTCTGTTCTACTAATTCTTCAACATTTGGAAGATCATAATCATCTACTTATATATTTGCCTTATTCTGTCTGTCTGAAGCTCACGGATGGGATTTTTCATAACCATCGGTGGTTCAGTGGTAGAATGCTCGCCTGCCACGCGGGCGGCCCGGGTTCGATTCCCGGCCGATGCATTTTTTTTTTTTTACAATTTTTAAAACTCATTTATATATTATACAAGAATGACATCCACGGCGCCAATTTATAATTGTAACTAATAGTATTTGAATAAAAGCATTTAATCGGGTAAAACCCGGGCGTTGCCCGGGTCATTCGTATCTACTTATATATTTGCCTTATTCTGTCTGTTTGTTTGTCTGAAGCTCACGGATGGGAATTTTCATAACCATCGGTGGTTCAGTGGTAGAATGCTCGCCTGCCACGCGGGCGGCCCGGGTTCGATTCCCGGCCGATGCATTTTTTTTTTTTTTACAATTTTTAAAACTCATTTATATATTATACAGTAATGACATCCACGGCGCCAATTTATAATTGTAACGAATAGTATTTGAATAAAAGCATTTAATCGGGTAAAACCCGGGCGTTGCCCGGGTCATTCGTATATAATAATTGTATAAACGAATGCAAGACAAAATCACCGCGAATGTTTCTTTTTTTTTAAGGCAATTTCTTTTTAAGGCAATTATCGTTATTTATCGTTAATTTTTGTTTCGATTTTATTGAAAAAAAAAAACGATATGGTGCCTTTAAAAAATGATCTTTATTACTATGCAGTTTTCTATTTAGTCAATATACCTAAGTTCATGTTGCAAATGTAATTATCTCTATCGATTTAGTAGGTGAAATGCAAAAAAAAAAAATCGACATGATGAAATCTTTATGAAAATTCACTTTTTTTAATATATTTTCAAGACACACACAGTTTGGGGCGGGACGTTTCACAAGAGAGACATCCACGGGGCCAATTTATAATTGTAAAGAATAGTATTTTAATTAAAACATTTTAAAAACACACAGTTTGGAACGGGACGTTTCACAAGAGTGACATCCATGGCGCCAATTTATAATTGTAACGAATAGTATTTGAATTAAAACGTTTTTAAAATATATACGCACTCGGGTAAAACCCGGGCGTTGCCCGGGCCATTCGTCTAGTTCAAGATATTTTTTATCTATTTCCTTTTTATATCTAACAATTAAATAACTTTTCTTTTCTATTTTCCTAGTTTGACTTCCTTCTTCTTTTACTAAAGGTGGTAAAGAAAGGAGAGGAGGTGGGGGTAATATTTGTTCATTTTTAGTTGTAATAGGCTTTAGAAAATTACTCAGATTTTCTTGTGTATGTTGTTCATTTAATGTTTTTGTTTTTAATTTCTGTATTATGTGTTTTTCTTTTTCAAATATATAGCTTTGAGCAACGCTGCTTTTTCTTTTAATCTTTTTTTTCAATTTATATGGTCATAAATAAATTCCTTATGTTCATAAATAAATTCCTTGTGGTCATTAATAAATTCCTTATGCTCATAAAAAAATCATAATTAATGGAAATAAAAAAATAGATTCCTGAAACCGTCGATTGCTATAATCGAAATAAACATGCTCCTCAATGGCATTTTAGACTCTTAATTGTAGGTCAAACAGGATGTGGGAAAACCAATATGTTAATTAATTTAATTATTAAATACTAATATTTTGATAAGTTATTTGTCAATGCAAAAGATTTAGAGGGAAATATTATATTTTTTTAAGAATAAAAACGAACGAATTTGAGGAAGAGACAGATGAAAATATATCTACATATAGTACTGATGATATCATAAATGTTGATGATTTGAATCCTGAAGAGCAAATTTTAATTACATTCGATGATTTTATAACAGAGAAAGATCATAGTAAAATAATTGATCTATGCATAAAAGGCAGAAAGAAAAATGCTTCAATTATATATTTGTCACAGAGTTATTATCAAGTTGAAAGAATTATGAGACAGAACTTTGATTATTTTGCCTTATACATTATTTCTGATTTAGGTCAGATAGATTGAATATATAGAAATCATGGAACGATAATAAAGAAAGATGAATTCGTCAAGAGATTTAAAGAGGCTGTTAGTAAACCCTATAATTTCTTCCTTACCGATCATAGGACGAAAGATAAAGATTTAATGTTCAGAACAAATTTTGATAATAAAATAAATGACAAGAGGATTTAGAACAAAGATAAATGGAATAGGAAAAAGAGGACCTCCTGGAATTGGATATAAGAAAACACTTGAGGGTAATTATGATATTGAAGATAAAAGATTAACCAATGTCAAAGAACCTGAAGAAGATAAAGATGCAATTACATTGAACTATTTTAAAGAAAACACAAAAATATCAAGCGATGATAATAACTCTATAATTAGAAAAAATGATGTAATATATATTCCTAAAAGTTTAGAATTGGAAAATGATAAATATAATACATATAAAAAAAGAATCATAGGCTTAGAGAAATCAATATATTCAAATGAAGCAGTAAATAAAGAATATGTAGACCAATTAACCTCTATAGACGAAAATACACTAATTAGAATACCGAATCAATTAAAAGTAAATGATGTCAATGTTTTATCAGGAAATATATATTTGATGCTAAAAATAAAAGAATTGGTAATTTAAAAGATCCTCAAAATGAGAGAAATGCTGTAAATAAAAAATATATAGATGATTTAATAAAACCAATTGAAGAAATTACTAAAGAAAATGATAAAAAAAATAGTAGACATAAGTACAGATAACAACTGGTTAGATGTGAAAAATAAAATAATCACAAGCTTAAAAGATCCAAAATTTGATAATAATGCTGCAACAAAAGGATATGTAGATAGAAAAGGAATTTCTTTAGAACCACAAAATAATGCAATAAAGAAAACAAATAATGGATTATATGTACCAGATATTGACAAATCATATCCAAATAATATGATGATGAAAAATGATAATGGATATTTTGTAAAACCAACAGTGTGTGAAATAATATGTTTTGGTGATGAAACTCTTTTTGAAAAGAGTGCAGATTTTGCAGTGGCTGGAGGAATAGCTCTAAGGAGTAATCCAAATTTTAATAAGTCAACCTATATTTTTCCTTTTGATGGCAAGATTATAAAATCACAGCACTTAATAACCCTCCTTTTGTTTTTAATTTATTTATCAATTCTGAAATATATGAATATGATCCTACAAGAGGTCTAGATAATCTTATAGAATTTAAAAAGAATGATTGTTTGCAGATAAGAACTAAAGGATTAGTTTCTGGATTATTTGATAATATTTTTCAAATACTATTGATTCTTCTTTTTGATATATGAATGACAAGAGTTTTTAAGAAAAAATAACAAAATAACAAATATAATTTGAGATTATTCATTTTGGTTACGAAAGAAAACCCGAATTTGATAATCTAAGAAGTATTCCTTTACGTCTGTTCAAAACTGACAATGATTTTTTAAATAAATTTTCTCGATCAGGTAAAATTATTGATGTAAGTATAGCATATGACACAATAATATAGATGAAAATATACTTTGCGAAATAAAGTTAGATAATGAAAATATTAAACCAATAAAAAAACTGAATATTATTTTCAATAAAAATCAAAATTTGAGTATAGATTTAAGTAATTATTTTTATGGAAATCTTAGATATGCTACATATTTCCGTTTGGATGTTCTTGTTGTTTATGAAAATAAGAAGTTAACCTTTCCTCATCAAAAGGTTTTATAAAATTGAAAAAATTACTTTTAAAATCAATATAATTGAAGAGTTCTTCTTTGAATCGATTGTACAATGTGATGGCATTCGGATCATATTTTTTGTTCACAACGATTGTTGCATTTGGAAAGTCTTCTCTGATTTTTCTGATTCTATTATTGATACTTCTCTTTTGTACTCTTAAAACATAAAAATTATAATCTTCTTCTGGTTCGTTCAGCTTAAATATAAAATATTTGTGTAATTTGGATTTATCTAGAGTTTTATTCGATACATCTTCTTCTATTCTTTCTAATTTTATATTAAGTTGTTCAATTTTCGATTCTATCTTTGTAAGTTTGTTTTTAAGTTTATCATTATCTTTATTATATTCCCTGTTGAATTTATCGAAATAGTATTTTTTAATAATATTATTAACTTTTAAATTAAATTCAGGAGATATCCAACATGCTATATCTGTAATCAAATCATCAGAAACATAGGTCCCTGATATTTGTTCATTATATTGATTTTCTCCTTTAATTTCAATCAAAAGTGGTTGCCCGGAATTCCGGCCACCAAAAATGAAATTAATTCTTTAGAATGTTTATTTTCTAACCAGTCTTTAAATCTTTTACCTCCATCATTACATAGTTTTGTAGCGTTGAAATATCCTTAGGTTTAATCAATTATAAGTTTGAAATCTCCGAATAGGCCATACCAATAATTATCTTTGATTTGTTCATAACAGATTTGTTCCATTTATATAGAAATATTTTTTCGAAATATTTTCACCCAAAAGTATAACATCTATAAATACATTGAATATTCTCCATTTTGCATATTTATATTCCAACCCTCGCTTTTTAGAGTGTATTTTTCTCTTTGACATTTGATTACATAATTGGAATCTTCATCGTTTTTCTTTATTATTGCAAACATATGTAATTTTGAATATGCGTTGGGGACTTCTTTGGCCATGTCGTTCTCCTCACATGAACAACACGCTGTGCCCTAGCTTACTCCGCATCGCTGACCAGTTTCTGCCGTCGTATTATCGACGAATATCTGCGCGGAACCTTTAGAGTAAGCAACATTGGCGAGGCCATAGTGTTGCTTGGGACGCCCATGCCGTTCACGCAAGTCATCACCCGTACAGCCCGCCGCTTGTTAGAGCACCCACGCCTAGCTGCCATGCCCATTAACCATTCCTTTAGACGCTGGGAAGAACATACGAACCTGCCAACCAACATCGGGTAGTCGTCTCTCCATCTCTGCGCGTTTTCCGGGTACAACGCGGACGTGTCAGTTAGGTTGGCTCTACACACCTTGCCCCATCCAGCCCACCTGGCCTCGTCCCGACAGTCGTGCTTCGCGCGCGGGTCAAAAGCCTACCGCTGGTTCACTGCTACTAGTCCTGCTGCTGCATAAGTGTCGTCCTGGCCATCCTGGAGCCTGGGTGGAACTGGAGAGGAACCAAGACGACTCCTTCCTTTTCTGAAGTACGACCCTCTCAAGATGGAGGAGCCGCCTTAGCTCAATAAAAAGTTATGTATTGCTGTATAAATCTTTCATTTTTCTTCTAACCAATGACTAAGAGTCAATAAAGATGTTATAAATTGTCAAATTGTCTTTAAAATATAGAAATGTGATGAAGTCCTGGTAGATTCTTGTAGAATCCTGTCGACTAAAAATGTGATGAGATCCTGTTGACTCTCGCTATACTGTGTTAACCGAGAGAAACAGTCAGGACGGGGAGTTTTCCAGTACCTCTCTGCACCTTGTAAGACCTTTAAAAGTTCTCACAGAGTACAGGCAGTCGTGGTCGAGGCAGATTGGAAAGCTTGGGAATGTCCATACACAAAAAACGAAGACACAGTTGCACTAAGGAAGTTCCGCGAACAGATAAAAGTTGAGCTAGGAGCGAAAGATGAAGATAGAAGAGTTCTTACTGGTCTACATGGTCGATGAGGTGGACCTGGGGTACAACCGACGAGGGCTCACGCAGATGGTGAACTAACTGTCAAGTGACTGTATTTTTGGCTAGGACGGAGGCTTTATATACCTTTTCTGAGAAAGGGAGCATTGCATTTCACCAGATGTGAAGAGGGTGGATCGTCTGGTGAAATTCTAAACTGGCGCCGTCCTGACAGTTTCCAATTTACCTTTAGATGTTGTTTTGTGACTTCCATCTATCTCGAATTTAGACGTTTCTGACTTCTATCTCTTTAGCTCAACTCTTAATCAATTACAGAGGTTTATTTATTTATCCTCAGTTTGTACAAAAGATATTACATATTGTTACATCATGATTAATGGCGTATTTCTTATATTATTTTTAATATATTTGAAATTTAAATTATATATTTATTTATTTTTATATTCTATGATATTTATTTAAAACAGATTATTTTTAGATTATCATCATTTGTATTTAGGTACACGTGTGACTTCACTGCTCTCTTTGATGTGAGAAAATAAATAAATGATTCTGGAGGCTACTTAAAGTAGACTTATCTCATTATTCCCTTATATAAATTTGTAGGATGGTTGAAACACGCTCTGGTAAGATGCAAGACCCAGCACAGGAGAGAATCATGGCTGAAGAGTCTGCCAAGCCGCAACCTGGTGTAACAATTGGTAGAGATGCTAGTTCCGACCCAGTTGTCCTGAATCCCAACATCGACATCCCCAAGTATGATGGAACAGAAGACCCTCGCCCATGGATTGAATCTCTTGAAGAAATTGGCTTCCTGTACCATTGGGCAGACTACATTATCTCTCGTTATGCCGCCATGAACATGACGGGAAGCGCTAAAACCTGGTTGAATTTACACAAAGCTAGTTTCACGAGCTGGGAAAATATTAAAATCCGCCTCATTCAGGATTTTTCTTTGGACGCGAATAAAGAAGAACTTAGAATGAAGCTCAACAGAATGCAACACTGGAATGAACCAGCAATCAGGTTCGCGGAAGACATTCTAGTGTTGTGCAACAAGGTTGACCCCGCAATGGAAGAAGAAACAAAAATTGAACATGTTATTGGAGGACTGAAAAAAGAGTACTCATTCGCGCTCTACCTGAACCCTCCTAAAACGACCGATGACCTTCTTGTCGTGTGCAAGAAAATGGATTATTTTGAAAAGAAGTATCGGGAACGTGTGGAGAAATCCAGAAACCTATATAACGGTTCACGCTATTCTAGACCCCAACAACAATCGAGGTACGTGCCGCCGACTGCCGCACGAAACTACCAGACCACTTCCAGGCCCCAAGCCCCTGTTTCCAATAATTACAAGAACGACTCCCCTCCTACTCCCAGACAGTATCGAAACAACTTCCCCCAGCCCTCTACCCCTAGACGTCCTTATAATCCTAACTTTGTGCCGAAACCAAACCTTCAGAGAAACACCTACAATAAAAGCCAAGAAGTGAGCAAAAATAGGACGGAAGATGGAAGACCAATCTGCTTTAAATGTAACAAGCCAGGGCACGTGGCCCGTTATTGTAGGGTTAAGTTTATAAGAATCCTAGAAGAGGATCCAGCAGATACCCAAGAGAAGGTCGAAGAGAAATGCAAAATGGATGAAATATCAGAGAAATCAGGACCTCGGCTTTATGCTGATGTATGTCATAGCACACAGACAAATATTCCTACCCGGAATAGATATTCCGTGTTGGAAGATTTAAACTAAGCGTCGCGCCTGAATCTGTCAATCAAAGCAAGTCGACCATAAACGGAATCAAGAAGTTGGACCCTAAATACAAATTAAAAATTAATGTAGACAAGATAGGGACTTTTGAAGCTTTGGTTGATACAGGTGCTGACCTCTCAGTGGTCGACCTCAGAACGGCCCTCGATACAGGCCATGGTATAAATAAACTCGCAAAAATTTGTGCAGGACCCGATGGAAAAAAATTGGACATGGTAGGAAGTATATTTTTAAATATAAAAATTGATGACGAAACATTATCACACAACTTTGTGATATTGAAAACGCATTTACGGACATTAATTCTTGGGAGAGATTTCCTTAAGAAAATGAACGCAAAAATAGATTGTAAGCAAGAAACTATAAAATATGATTTGACGAATAATCATGACGAAATCAATTTTGAAATGTTGAAAATAAAGAGTGCCAAGGATTCCATTGTACCGGAATGTTCCATGAAATTGATCAAGGCATTGGTAGAAACAGAGGATGGAGAATATATTATCGAGGAGAGCAGCAAAATGTTTCAAACAAATGGACTTCGTCTAGCAAGAAGCTTGATCAATGTTATCAATAGGGAAACACACATCTGGATAACTAATCCGTATCCTCGACCGTTAAAAATAATGAAAAACCAAACATTGGCTTTTGGAAGTAGTCCAGCGAAAATAAATGTGAGTCGAGAAAGAGAGGTAGAAGAGAACGAAGAACCTAGATTCCAAATAAACGAAAATCTTTCACCGAAGGAACAGAAGGAGTTAAAACAAGTTTTAGAAAGGTATGGAGATCTTTTTTCGTCGAGATTAGGGAGAACCAATTTGGCAAAACATCGGATAGACACAGAAGACGCGAAGCCAATTAAACACAAGCCTTACCGGGTAAGTGCTAAAGAACGAGATATTATAAAAGAGCAAATTGACGAGATGCTTACAGAAGGCATAATTAGGCCATCTTCTAGCCCCTGGTCTTTTCCAGTAATATTGGTCAAGAAGCGAGATGGTAAATACAGATTTTGTGTGGACTACAGAAAACTGAATAATGTGACAGTGAAAGATGTCTATCCGATCCCTAGAATAGACGAAGTTATGGATACTCTCCAAGGATCTACACACTTCTCAGCAATAGACCTCAGATCTGGATATTGGCAAGTTGAAGTCGAAGAAAGAGACAAAGAGAAAACAGCTTTCACTACAGCGCATGGATTATATGAATTCAACGTGATGCCTTTTGGACTTTGTAACGCGCCTGCTACCTTTGAGAGAAATATGGAGAATATGCTTGGAAACCTGAGATGGCAAATTTGTTTGTGTTATCTGGATGATGTTATCATATATAGCCCGGATTTTCCAACGCACCTCAAAAGACTTGAAGCTGTTTTTAGATGTTTTCGTGAATCTAATTTAAGGTTAAACGACAAAAAATGCCGATTTGCTTTTGAAGAATTGGAGATTCTCGGCTATATAACGAGCAAACATGGTATAAAACCCGCGGAACATAACATCAAAGCTGTCAGAAATTTTCCTCGGCCCAAAAAGGTCAAAGAAGTACAATCCTTTTTGGGAATGTGTTCATATTATAGAAAATTTATCAAAGACTTCTCAAAAATTGCTGACCCTTTGACCAACCTTATAAAAAAAAGTGTATCATTTACCTGGACAGAAAGACAAGAGGAAGCGTTTCAAACCCTAAAAACAGCACTATTAAGTCCACCAATTTTAGGTCACTTCAATCCAAATGCACCTACTTATGTTCATACTGATGCGTCCAACATCGGCATAGGTGCAACACTTGTCCAAGACATCGGTGGTGAAGAGAAGGTGATCTCATATTTGAGTCGTACCCTAAGTAAAGCGGAGCAAAATTATTCAACCACTGAAAAAGAATGTCTTGCCGTTGTTTGGTCAATGTCAAAATTACGACCCTACCTTTATGGAAGACACTTTAAAATAGTAACAGACCATCACGCCTTATGCTGGCTCAAAAACTTGAAGGATCCAACAGGTCGATTGGCAAGATGGGCATTGAAAATTCAAGAATATGACTTCGATATAATACATAAATCAGGAAAGAAGCATCTGGACGCCGATGGCTTATCTAGGGGACCCTTACCAGAAACTGATTGGGATGAGGATTTTGAAAGGCTATTTTTAAATCAAATAACAGACGAAGAGGATAAGTTTATCGAAAGTGTTAAGAAAAACCTTAATGGAAGCAGGCGATCAATTGCGCAAAATTTTAAAGTAGAAGATGGATGCCTCTTTAAGAAAAACCCGAACCCTGAAGGCAGGGCGTGGTTGCTTGTGGTTCCAGAGAAGAAAAAGAGAGAAATTATGAAAGAATATCACAATCATATGTCGAATGGCCATCTGGGTGTCGCCAGAACCATGTACCGAATAAAGAGTAAATACTTTTGGCCATCCATGCTAAAGGATGTCTCAGAGTTCGTTAAGACGTGCCACCTTTGCCAAAGTAGAAAAGGCTCAAACCAATTACCTTCTGGACTACTACAGCCCATTCCCCCAGCCAACTTTCCTTTCGAAAGAATTGGAATTGACTTTGTTGGTCCATTGCCATCTACGAAAAACAGGAAAAAATGGATAATCGTGCTGACGGACTACTACACTAGATATGCAGAAACAAAAGCAATCTCGGAAGCAACAGTGAAAGAAGTTTCAAAATTTCTAGTAGAGGATATTTTTCTCCGGCACGGAGCCCCACAATATCTTATTAGTGACAGAGGCTCTCAATTTACCAGTAATTTAATGAAAGAGGTGATGAAAACGTGCAAGATTAAACATTGCTTCACAACGAGCTATCATCCCCAGACTAATGGATTGACAGAGCGGTTAAATAGAACATTGATCAATATGCTCAGTATGTATGTGAACACTGATCAGAAGAATTGGGACGAAATACTCCCATTCATCACTCACGCTTACAATACTACAATTCAGGAAACCACAGGATATTCTCCCTTTTTCCTGATGTTTGGAAGAGAACCCACTTCTCTTTTGGACGACAGGAATATCTCGGTGGAGATTGACAAGGATGATTATGATGAATACATAAAACATCACTTAGACAAAATAAACAGAACAAGAAAATTAGTTATTAACAACACAATAAAGACTCAAGAAAGAATGAAAAAGAACTATGACAAGAAACACATGGAAAGAAGCTACGAACCAGGAGAATTAGTAGCAGTTTGGACACCAATTAGGAAAATAGGAAAGTGTGAGAAACTACTGAGAAAATATTTTGGCCCATATAAAATATTAAAGAAGCTGTCCAACGTAAATTACTTAATTGAACCAAAAGATAATCCTGGCCAAGACCCATTGATTGTCCATGTCTCAAGAATCAAACCCTATTTTGAAAGAATTGATGAGGTCAATCACGAGGACGTGACGACCTCTGGAGAGGGGGAAGTGTTACATCATGATTAATGGCGTATTTCTTATATTATTTTTAATATATTTGAAATTTAAATTATATATTTATTTATTTTTATATTCTATGATATTTATTTAAAACAGATTATTTTTAGATTATCATCATTTGTATTTAGGTACACGTGTGACTTCACTGCTCTCTTTGATGTGAGAAAATAAATAAATGATTCTGGAGGCTACTTAAAGTAGACTTATCTCATTATTCCCTTATATAAATTTGTAGGATGGTTGAAACACGCTCTGGTAAGATGCAAGACCCAGCACAGGAGAGAATCATGGCTGAAGAGTCTGCCAAGCCGCAACCTGGTGTAACAATATGATGATGTAATGACACATGTCAATCATGCGTATAATCATTTACATATGTGTTTCTATTATACAACATGAAAATCTTGTTATAAGTTATATACAATATGGGGTTGTTGGCTTAAATTAATATATATAGTCACGACCGACTGTCGTGGCCTCTGTCACGGATAATATACAGTTATCATCTCGTTGATTTTTAATTATTCCAGAATTGGCCAAATACCCATTCTTGATTAATCAAGAAAAGCTAACCATTGTATTTGGCCATTATTCCGATAGATGGCGCCAGCCATCAGCAACTTTCAGTTGCACGATAAGGAGATGCCTTTTTCTTAATTTATGCACCTTATCCCAGTACAATGTTACATTTGTACTATTTTTTCACATTGTGTAGCGTCCTCACGCAATTCTGGCCTTAACTACCCGTTTCATGATTTTTCAGGATGCCTTAATGACCAATTTTTTGGTCGTTGAGGTACAGCTTGCACCACGCTGATGAGGGCCAACAGCCCGAAACGCGTCCGTGGTTAGCTTTTCTTGATTAATCAAGAATGGGTATTTGGCCAATTCTGGAATAATAATCAACGAGAATAGTTGATATTTATTCCGATAGATGGCGCCAGCCATCAGCAACTTTCAGTTGCACGATAAGGAGATGCCTTTTTCTTAATTTATGCACCTTATCCCAGTACAATGTTACATTTGTACTATTTTTTCTCATTTATATATTATACAAGAATGACATCCACGGCGCCAATTTATAATTGTATAAAATTATAATTGAATAAAAGCATTTAATCGGGTAAACCCCGGGCGTTGCCCGGGTCATTCGGCTAGTTACCATTTAAACATACCAGATTCAACGATAAATATTTGTTCCCAATATCATTTTCAAATTTTAATTATATTTTATATCCATGTATTTCGAGGAAGAATGTATCAATATAAATTTATATAGTTATACGAAAAGACAACAAAATATTTATTTATATCTTTTCTTTCTATAAAAAACTCTTAATTTAAAACTACTGGAACTTCTATCCTAGCAAGGATCTATTACGTTTGAAGTTTACATCGCAAACATATACATTCAGGTCAAATATTGAAACACTAAAAACGAAAGAAATAGATCAACTTAATTATTTCTATTGTTGAGAGAGGCTAGTAAAAAAGGTTTTTAAACATATTTATTTTTAATTTTTATGTTTTAAGTTTTTGAGTAATATATAATATTGTCATAACCCTGTGTGTGCATTTTTCCTAATCCAAATTCTCTATCATGAGAAATCCAACCTCAGCCAAAGAACGAAGAAAGTGCGTTAAATTTCCTATGTTGTTTATTTACCATAGGCAAGCTGACGCGCTTTCTTCGTTTTTACCCTCATCTACAGAGAATAAAAGGTAACGTTCACTTTATACTATTCTATCTACTTGATGCTCTATTCATAAATCATGTCGTATATATATATATATTATATCAGTTTTTGTTATTATTGGTAAAATTAAGTTCTTAATTTTCTAAATCGACATTTAAAAGCGGTAAAGTAGAAAGAAAATAGAGTCAATGAATAACTGAAATAAATTTCTGAAATAATTTTAATTTTTTCAATAGCAATGAATATCTATAACAATTTTCACGAAAATATTTGGCAGTTAAGCGTCAAATATGCGAAAAATAGAAGAAAAAAATAAAGATGCGAATATATATATTTAGAGTATAAAAGAGCTAAAGAAAGAACCAATATATATTTATATATATATTTATTCAAACAAATGAAGGAAAAAAGAGTTTAGATGATTTTTTTAAAGTATTTCTTTATTTTATAATTTTTAAAATTTTTGTTATATTTAGTTTTATATTATATACTAGCGGACGTACCCGGCTTCGCCCGGGTTTTACCCGAGTAAAGGTTTGTCTAACGAACATTTGTTAAAACAATTCTCTATAAACTTATATATATAAAAAATATATATATTTTGATAATCTGAAAATCGTAAATTTGAATCTCTCGATAAAGTGAACATTTTTTCCCGGTCCCTGTGAGCCGTGTCATCCTGAATTTTGTCTTTCCTAATTTTCTACATTAAAAATCATCGTTTTATCTAGTGAACATTTTTTCCCGGTCCCTTGAAAAATACTCGATAAGTTGAATAAAATCAATATTAATTGGTTCCCTCGGTAATTGGAAGTTAAAAGAATAGTATCTTTGCTTTGGAATTGTATCATTATTCTTGTCTCAAATAAATTGCCGTGTCATCCTGAATTTTGTCTTTCCTAATTTTCTACATTACAAAATCATCGTATCATCATGATAATATTTAGAGCAGATTGTTGAATTATAACAGATAAATTAGAATATTTATCTTGATTATTTTAAAGCGAAAAGTTATTTCAAAAAATTTATTTGCTAGAAACCTTCCCAGTACTATACTAAATAACTTCCCAAAGTTTCATGGCGTTCCAATGAGTGGTTTGGTCAGGCATAAAGGACAAACAGACCACACACATACATTCATTTTTATATATATAGATAATAAGAATTTCTAGCGAAAGTTAGAAATAATATAATTGTAATAATAAAAAAAAAACTCTTTACCAGAATTTTATTTTATTCTTCCTTTTTCAAATAATTGTAATATATTTGTTTATTTTAAAATGGAAACCATAATGGTTCAAAACCATGGTGTCAATAATTTTGAAGAGAGTTTGGTACCGGGCGGGGTCTTGTCAAAAGTTCACCTTGCGACCGTTTCGACACTAAGCTTTACGACCATTCCAATCTCTTAGACTTTATGGAGCTAAATAGGAAAAGTCAAGGATTTTGAAAAAATGGAATTGAAGCTTTGTGTTTATAATTTTAAGTAGTGTTTTATGTGATTAATGTTCAATGCGTGTGTGTTGTATTTTGACTGTGTTTTTGTATGAAATAATGTGAGGTCTTGGTAATGACTTTGTACAAACTGTTGCACTTAATTAGTCAACTCCTACTCAAATGCAACCATTTATACCCAAAAACCTGTTTTTCTAGTAATGAACTTCTGCTCAAGAGCATTGCATAATTTGTAAACCGACTCACAGAAAACAGATCTGCCACAGTACAATAGCTTCCATCTCATGTTGAATTTCTGTAAATGACCTGGCAGATTCTGGAAAATTCTGGAGCTTTTGGTTACCCCGAGACCCCGCCTACCAATTATTTTCCCTCTTTCCGCCCGGTTGAACTATTATGATTTCCATTTTGAAATTCAAAAATATATATTACCATCATATCATCTCTAAATTTCACTAGGAATTCTCTCTCTTATTGAAATTCAAAAACTATATTTGAAAAAAATATATATTTAGAAAATTAAAACAATTACTTTAAAAAAATATTCTGAGTATTTTATATTTTATTTGTTTAAAAATTTATTATCACGGTTTTATCTTTAGCTCTTCTTCTACTCTAAATATCCTCACCTCTTCCTTTTTCTCTTCTTACTATATTTCGCATATGTGAGGCATAACTGCCGAAGCTTTTGCGTGAACCTTTTTATAGCCCTTTATTGTTATTAAAAAATCAAAAATAATTTTTGAATTTCTTTTATTTATACTTCATATCTTCATTTTTCCTATTTCCTTTCTACTATACAGCTTTTTAATGTTGATTTAGATAAATTAAGAAAACTTAATTTACACGAATGATAAAAAATGCCACTTTAATTGTTCAGTTTTAGCTTATTTTAAAATAATTTTCACAGTGGTAATTAAAATATTTTCATTTTATAACATTATATATATATCGTATATTTTAAACTGTATGACACTTTTAGTTTATGTCACAAACCTTCCAATTAGTTAGGGCCGATACCTTAAAAGATCCTGCCCTTCTTTTGGAATGTACACCGTTTCTGTTTGCTGCCACCCCCATATTTTGTTTATATGCTATATCTTTATTGATAATACCTGTAAACCCCTATTTGTCCTATTTGTATGTAAAACAAAAAATGTTGACGTCAAAATAAAAACTAAAGAGCGGTCAGCTGGAGACAGCTGGGGTGAGAGGAGGAAAGTGCCAAAGCACATGTGGGCCCCCAGGGACTCTTTATAGACGACCCCTGAAAACAAGACAGGTTTTATCAGGGGGTCAGCAGTATGTTCTAGAGGGTGGCCATCGACCCTGTTTCGGTGATAAGCATCCAAGTTTGTGTCATGGCCTCTACCTCTGTCCCGTGGGCTGTTCCCGATCACTCTCTGTGTTAACATCTAGCCCTGCCTCTGCTTCTTTTGTCCGCGTGTGGGAAGAACATCAACACTCGCCTCACGTACACGACTGCCAGTTCATCCATACGTCGGCAGGATCACATTTGCAACAATATTACATATATATATATATATATCTAATCAACAATATATATATATATATCTAAAGAGACATAGGTCGCTTCTCCCGTCAAAATAGACTTCAAAACTAGACGCCATCTATTGACCGTCACCGCAAATTAACGGTCTCGGGTCGGTGACAAAGCCACAACACCAGCTTTGGCAAACTGAAAAGCGTCCACCTAGAGACCATGGGGTCGGGCTAATGACCGACGTCTAAAGTTTTGACGTATATTTTGACGGGAGAGGCGACCTTTGTCTCTTTTATATATATCAACATATATAGTCACGACCGTCTTTCCACCGTCAATTCCTCATGTCACGGATGCGCGCGCATCATCATTATGATCATTATCATTATCTAATGATAATAATAATTATTAGTATATTATCATTATCAACATATATAGTCACGACCGTCTTTCCTCCTCAATTTCTCATCGCTGTCACGGATGCGCGCGCACAGGGAGGTCACGTGCTCGCTGGCAGCCAACGGGCGCGCGCCACCGGCATTACGTCATAGATTATAAACACAAGGTAATAAGGCCAAATAAAAAAATAGTGTGTGGTAAGGCACAATTTGGATTATCTACTTATAAAATTGCCTTATTCTGTCTGTGTGAAGTTCACTGTGTGAAGTTCACGGATAGATTTTGGTCAGAATGGATAAAATAAAAAAAGTGTCAAGGGATGGGAATCGAACCCACGACCTTCCGCTTACCGGGCAGATGCCATGACCACTAGGCTACCCTGGACATATTTTTCCGTTCACATTTTTATTTTTATATTTTCAAGACACACACAGTTTGGGGCGGGACGTTTCACAAAAGAGACATCCACGGCGCCAATTTATAATTGTAACGAATAGTATTTTAATTAAAACATTTTAAAAATATATACGCACTCGGGTAAAACCCGGGCGTTGCCCGGGCCATTCGTCTAGTATATTATAAAAATGAAAATGTTAAGATTTCTGTTGATTTTTGATAATTAGTTATATAAAATTAATACATGATGCTGATTAATTTGAGAATAGAGATATTTGTTGAGCAGTCGTGACAATGATTAAATAGAATCAGTTATCAAAATAGATTTAATTGAACTTATGGAATATATAAAAAAAACATGGTTTGATAAAAGTGATGCCTGGCTTAAGGCGAGTAGAATAAAGAAAACAAAATATTATTCACATAATGTACAAAAGTTTTGAGCCGGCCATTCTGATTTATTTATTTATTTCATCTCAATTTGCAGGTGTTACATTCGAGCACAGCTCGCGAGTCACCTTGTCCAGATTATTTACACATTGCGAGTTGTAATGCTGGAGTAGCCCCCGGAACCTTACAGGAGGGCAGTTGTTGGGTGTTTGGCTGTCAGCTAGCCATTGGGTCCAGGTCGTCGGATTCGGTGGCTGAGGTCACCTTGATTTTGAACAATTTCTTGTATAGTTGGATTTGATGATTTTTGAAATTGAGAGAATAGTCTTGTTGCAGAGTCTTGGTAAATCTCTTCTAGATTAGGCTGGTTGAGATCTTCTTTGAGAATTTTGTTTGAAAGATTGAATGGGGCTCCTATAGTGGTTCGTAAGCAAATCCTCATGAAGGCATCTATTCTTTTTTTATCCGTAGGTGTGATATATTTGCCCCAGACTGGTAGTGCGTACGTGATGATGGGTAGAATACAGGTTTTGTACAACGTGAATTTATGCTTTGTTGTTAAATTACTTTTAAAATTGAGCAGGCTTGATAGAGATATTTTGGCTATCTTTGCCTTTCTTATGGTGTTTTGGACATGTAGGTTAAATTTTAATTTCGAATCCAAAGTGACACCAAGATACTTGGCATGGTCGGCCCAACTAATAGTGCTTGAGTTTACTGTCAAGTTGGTTTGTGGCTTGAATTTTTTGTTATCTCTTGGGGGAAAAACTATTGCGCTTGAGTCTTAGTTGGGTTAATGTCTAGTTTCCACTCATCGCACCATTTGATTATGTCATTTAGGTAATTCTGAAGCTGAGTAACCAATAGGTTGACTGATTTGGAGTTGAATAAAATTGCTGTGTCATCTGCGAAGAGCTTAAGTTTACATTTAGAGTGCAGTGGGATGTCATTAATGTAAATATTGAAAAGGTAGGGTCCGAGGATAGAGCCTTGAGGTACTCCAGTCTGGATTGGCTTTGGTTCAGTTATAAAATTTCCTTGCTTGACTGAAAATGTCCTGCCCTGTAGATAATTCTGCATAAAATTGATAATGTCACTTGGAAACTGGTGTTTTGTGAGTTTCTTTATAAGGCCATTATGCCAAACTTTATCAAATGCTTTCGCAAAATCTAGAAAGACAGCACCTACCACTTCCTTGTGGGATCTTCTTATCTGGATGTAGTCCATAACTGCAATGAGTTGGTGAGTTGTTGAATGCCCCCTTCTAAATCCGAATTGCTGCGGGATGATGAAGTTAGAGTTGTCCAAGTACATCTGAAGTCTACGTAAAATAATTCTTTCGTAAATTTTGCCGATGGTGGGGAGGAGGCTGATAGGTCTTAGATCTTCAGGGGATTTAGCGGATTTTTTTGGAATTGGAATTATGATAGCATGCTTCCAGACTTTGGGGTAGTAACACAAGTGCAGTGCGGCGTTGAATACTCCAGCTAGAAATACAATCCATTTGATGGGAAGATTCTTGGCCATTTGCGGAGTGATATTGTCATGGCCAGGAGCTTTGTGGTTAGCTAAGTATTTAATCACTTCTTTGACTTCATTTGGTGTCGTCATTGTGAGCATTTTTTCTTGTTGGTGATTATAAGTTATATTTGGTTGGTCTTCTTTTTCCTTGGAGAACTGGTTGGTGAAGTGTTCTGCAAGTTCATTTCCGATTTCTTTGTCGGTCAATAAGGTTTTGCCGTTCGTTACTAAGCTTGAGATCCTTTCCGTTTTTTTCCTGATGGGTTTTGTTTTTCTCCAGAAGTCCTTTGGGCTTGATTCAATCTTGTGTATGAATTGATTCCAGTTCTCGGTGGAGTCGGATTTGAGGGCTTTGTTAACTTTTCCCTGTAGGTTTAAATAAATGGCTCTATGGGCTGGATCCCAGGTTGCTTGCCATCTCTTACGAGCTTTATTCTTTTCTTTTATCAAGGCCTTGGTCGAGGGGTTCTGTTTTGATGAAGAGGCATCCAGGGTCTTAATCCTCGAAGTCCAGGGGATGTTTCTAAGAATTGCGATGTCTAGAAAGTCTGGATTACCCAAAGGACTGTAGTGCGTGGGTGAAGAAGGTGCGACAATGTCCAGGTTTTCTTTTTCGGAAAAATTATGAAGCACGGTTCCGCTATTATTGGAGGTTCTTGAGCCCCAAAGAGGGGCCATTCTGATAGAGAGAAAATATCTTTATTTACGGGCTACTAACCAAAAGTTATGATTTTTGAGCCCAAAATCGATGTCAGGTGGCAAGGGACCCTAGGATGTGGAAGCAGGAGATGTCTCGCAGGGGTGGTGGAAACGTTGGGCAAGCAGGGGAATAGCGCCAGGGTGCAGTGAGGCGGGTGCGTTGAATAGGCCAGGAATCCAGGAGAAGTGGCAGATGGAAATGGAGGCAGAAGGTCCTTGAAGCCTAGAACTTGAGGGCCCTAGACTTCAGGATGGGGCAGCTTGAGGCTCTCGCCTCGTGCTTGTCAGGAAGGCCCTGGGAGAAGCAGTTGGCACATTTGGAGGTGCGCTGGTCAGCAATGGATGGGCAGGTTCGGCCTTCATGGCCGTCTTCACCGCAGTGGAAGCACTTAGGAGCTCTGGTGCATTGGGCAGAGTTGTGGCCGAAGCCACAACAGCGGAAGCAGACGCGGGCGCGGATGGACTCCTCGAAGTTGAGGATTACTCCATCCACCACGATCCTCCCGCGAACGCCCAGGGCTCTAAAGGTCTTGAGGTCCACCTCGATGAAGGCGGTGCAGGTCCCGTTTCTGGGTGCAGAACGGTGCGCCACGCGCACCACCTTGTCCCCAGGAAGTTTTCTAACAGCAGCGGTTTCCAGGAAGGTCTCCTCAATTGTGGAGTTGGATGTCTCCTCATCCACTTTGAAGAGGCAGATCCGTGGCAGGATCTCCTTCTGCTGGCGGACCTTCATTCCATTCAACTTGCTGGCCAGGGAGGTTGTAACCTCAGGGATGGTGTCAGGATTGCTGGAATGGAGGACCAGCTTCCCCTTGGTGCGCAGGGAGGCCCAAACGCCTTGGGGAAGAGTGTGAGCAGCGCGGACTGTTTTCAGCATCTCCCTTGGGTCAGCCTGTGGGTCATCTGAGATGACCACTGTGTGGGCCGCCGATTTTTCTCCATGAAGGATCACTTGGGCGGCCGCAGGCTTGGAGACGTGGGAAGGCACAGGTTTTGAAGGACCATTCAGGTTTGTCCTCTTTGCAGGCGGGTTGGGAGCTTCAGACTGCTTCCTTTTGGTTGGAGCAGGAGCAGGCAGGGTGGAGGCAGGCTTCTTGGCAGGGAGAGCAGCAGGAGCAGGAGTGGCGGGCTTGATTGGGTCAGTCTGGGAGCTGGTTTCATTGTAGGAAGGAGCAGGGCAGGTTTGAGTGCCGCGGCAAGCAGTCTTGGGCTTGTTAGCCTCCTCAATTTCGTCCAACTCTGCGAAGGACTCGAGGGTGTCAGTGAGGTTCTCTACATTGGTAGCGAGGGCCTTGATCATTTCAGTCCGCGAGGCGATGTAGCGGATCAGGTCCTCATGCAGGGATTTCAGGGCAGGATGACCAATGGAGCTCAGGATGCTGCAGTTGCGTGAGATCACCATCTCATCTTCCCTCTCCAGGTCGGCGACGTTCACGATGCGGGTTGTAGGCTTGTAGGCCTTCTTTTTCTTCTTGGCAGGATTCATGAACCTCTACTAGGGCCATTCTGATAAAACAACAACGAGTTTTTATAGGGGAAGGGTGACCTCTGGCGGTCGATTTAGCAGAGTATTTGAATCTATGAAATATAATTTTAAATAGAATAATATTTTATATAACATATATATATATTTAGTTATAAAATGAAAATATTTTAATTACCACTTTAAAAATTATTTTAAAATATTATATTGTGTTAATATAGTGTCAGTTAGCAAGCTAAAACTGAACAATTAAAGTGGCATTTTTTATCATTCGTGTAAATTAAGTTCTTAATTTATCTAAATAAACATTAAAAAGCTGTATGGTAGAAAGGAAATAGGGAAAATGAAAGTTTCCATCTATATATATATATATATATGTGTGTGTGAATATTGAATAATTTGAAGTTTAGAACTATTTGTAGGAAATTATCTATTTTTAATATACATGTAATTTGTATATATTTTATATATTTTTACATTTAACAAGCAAAAATATTATCTCGCGTTAAAAGCTCTAAATTGCAAGAGAGAGGCCAACTCGCTGGTTGTGACGTTAATGCTCACTACCCTTACAGCTACCTTCCTGGCGACGCCACTATTGACATATTACAAGAGAGATAACGCGGTTCGTCTTGGGTTCCTGCAATTGCGTCGCCTGTTTTCCGTTGAGTGTTACTGAGAGGTTCTGTGTTCTTCGGCGGCGTAGGGGTATTGGATATCAGATCCTAACTCCAGCTATCTGCTTTAATTGGTTCAGGAGTTTCAAATGATTTTAGTCGTTTGTCTTGCATTTATGTAGTAGGTTTAAGTAAAACAAGTTTAATCTTGCTAGACTATACCAAATGCGAACTTAGCTGTCGTCAGTTGAACCATACACCTTTTGGTAGTCACAAAGAAAGGCTTGAACCACGCCTCAATATTTAATTCTTTCCTTGAATTTCATATATCACTATTACTAACCTTTATAGATAAATCAATATATTTATAATCGTTCCGCACAAGATTTCTCGTCTGAGAATATTTACGAACCTGATTATATATTAAATACAGTTCTATAGATATATATACCCGTATCTCTCTGGTTCTAATAGAGGTGTTTCCAAATAATATACATTGATCACAAAGAGGTGCCAGTTATTAATTTATCACTCCAACTTAGACAGGTTCTAAGAGACGTGTGTCAGGCGAGTGATAGAATTTAAGCAGGCGATAATTTACAATAACCATTTGTCTCCTTCTGGACAGGAATTCTCCATTATTCCTTAATTTGAAGTGACGGGATCTGTTAAGTGATTTCCCACTTCATATAAACATGCCCACAGTCCAATCAATTAGAAGGTTCCAGGGAAAGGGCCGCTAATTCCTAATATCACTGAAGTCCATCTTTCTCTAATTAGTTCCAATAATGACAATTCTATAACACCCACACACTATAATTGGATGTCAAGACGTAAAACCCATTACACTGAAAATGCATTATTATACATTATGTGGAGGAAATAGATATTTTCATACTATTGAGAATGTCAATTTAGCATAAAATATTTGAAAATTATTTTTATATATACACAAAAAGAAATTATATCAATTCATTAATAATCTAAAGCATTCTTTATGTTTCTCGAATATCAATAAAATATCCAATAAATTCAATATACTTATTAAAGAGCCAAATAATAAATATACTTTTAAAGTTATCCAAAATATCTTGAGACTTGAAATGTCCCTACCCTTAAACTAATTAGTCTGGTATTCTATCCCGAATGTTATAATTTAACTGTATGAAGGCTTCTACGACATAGTTGTAAATATAGTGGAAGAATCTTCCGACTAGACTTATTCGAAGTGAAGATTAGATTAATAACAAGAATAAACCATATAACCTATATATTAATGGTTTGTATTTTATTGTTACCTCCAGACTCGAGATTTACTCTGCGTATCCGCTATGACTTAACTTAGTAAAATCTTACGAGAAATATTTAGATTAATTCATATCTGGGTCAACATTTATGTTATACTCTTATAAACATCAAAATGCATTTTAACCACTTTAAATTTCCCTCTTCATAAATAGAGAGAAATAATTAAATATAATATAATGCCCGTTGAGATATAATCATATTTCTCTCTTTAACAGATTTTAAAGTTTTGTATTTTTTATGCCTGTTAACATAACGTGATAACTTTATAATATTTCAGACCACGCGGAAATCTGAAATATTTTAATCTAGCTCAATTCTGTCATCAATGTAGCTGGACAAAATCTTATATTTATATTAGGTGTTCGGGGTTGACAAGAAAGATTAGAGTCTAAATCAATATTTCCCTTCAAACGTAAGTAGCACTGCCGTTTCTTTCCCGTAATTGGCAGCTGACCTACCGTAAAATAAAGTCGACAGTATAAGACTATAGTTATATGGGAGGGCCTGTATCACCAGTTAGTATTGCAGTAAAGGCAGTAGAAATTGTTTTATTTTAATTATTTGGGTGGGTGTCTTTACAATGTTGTCAATATCTTTTATATTGGACACGCGATATATCTTAGTGATAATATTATCAACGTCTTGTATGGATATTTTTTCGATAGATGTTTTCCAATCAGCATCTTTTTCTATAAATTTCCATGTAGAGCTTTGAACCATCCTTTGACTGTTAAAATCATAATATATATCAAAATCTATTGCAACATGGTCTGAAATGTGTGTCAATATAGTTGTCTTCCAGTTTTTTACGAGACTTATTGATTTTTTATTTGATATCGAAAGATTTATAATGCTTGAGAATCAGGAAAGTGGGAATCTTAAAATTATGAATAATTAGACTATCTTTATCTACGATGGAGCGGAGCTTGAAACCGTTTGAGTTTGTAGCCGGATCAAACCAGACGGGGTGTCTAGAATTGAAGCCACCACATAGAATAATAAGTTGTTGTTTGTAGGTTTTCAGAAGATCCTTGATAAATGTTCGGTGCGTGTCATTAAACCGATTTGGATATATATAAAAGTTTGCTATGACAATATTTGATTTTTCTGAAAATATGGAGCTGATAGTACAAAATGAGTTTGTAAATTTGTTTATTTTATTGTGTTTTATACCTTTATTCATAAAACCTCGTTGCAGTCTATATTTGTGAGTCTGTCGTTGAATGAACTTTGATATTTTAAATCAATAACCACCTCTCTATTAATCAGGTAGGGTTCCTGTATTAAGAAGATATCTGGTGGGTTATTTCTTATTGCAGCTTGATGCTCACTCAGCGCCAAGCAACATTTTTTTTTTTACATTTTGGTGTGAACATTTAATTCCTTCTCCTTGCATGATTATCAAACCTAATAGACTATACACTTATGCTGTTAATCGGCTTAATTATCGGTTGAAAATACCTAGTTCGTAAAATAATTCTGTCTGTCTAATTTTTTTTTCAGTTGCATTGTAGTATCTGTTCATTTGTAGGAAAAACGCCGTTCTTTCTACAATTATTTCAAATTGAATTTTGTATAGAGAACAATAATTAGAATTGGCTCTATGGTTGAATTACGAGTTTATGAATTTTGAATATTTCGAAGAGTTGAGGCATTTTTCTACTCAAGAGCACTCGTGATCTTCTTGCGTTACACATATTTTGTATATCTTGCCCCTCGGCTAATTTATGACATTGGTTGAACTGCGAACATTTTTGGAATTGATTAACCAAAATTTTATCTTCTACGGAGCATCTATCATAATCAGTATAAATGATATTGTCGCGAGGAAAAATAATTAACTAGGCCTTCGAATTACTTTAAATATTTGCAAAAGTCCAACCCCACCAGCGAGTGCAAGTAACCAAACGGGGCTCTGGCACATTTGTAAGTGCAAAGTCGAACTGCTTTCACATGTGTAGACATGTGGTGCGCTTACAGTAAAAAAAGCAGTCGCTAACTACCTACCATGATTATCATGGCCTGTACCACGTGTACTAGGGATAAGCAAAAAAAAAAAAATTTAATGAGCTATATGATAGATTTTAAAATAAAAGAAGAGTTACGATTTACATGAGCCAAATCGACCCAGCCGTTAGAGCAGGAGGGCAGAACTCAGATCTTTTCCTCCTTCCCGTGGCGCCACTGTTTACCCCGACCGGTCTGTCCAGACAAGAGGGAATACCAGGAAGTAGTACCATATCCATAGTGGAGAAGTACCTGGATCCAGAGAGGGTGTCCAGCGCGTCATCGATACGAGAGAGGGGGTAGACATCTTTCTTTGTAATTTTGTTTAGACGACGATAGTCGACACAGAATCTCAACGAGCCATCCTTCTTCCTCACTAATATAACGGGAGAGGCCCATGGACTTGATGATGGCCGGATGATTTTAGTCTCCATCATTTTCTCCACTTCAGTCTGAATGACACGTCTTTCGGCGGGAGACACTCTATAAGGGCGTTGTCTGACAGGCGGATAATCACTCGTATCGATTTTATGTTTTATTTCGCCAGAGACAGGGAAGCTCTTTTTCTCAAAGTCGAATATATCAGCAAACTCATTTAGGCACGTGAGTAATCTGGTTTTCTTTGTTTCCTCCAAATCAGTAGAAATCATTGAAATTAAACATTCTCTCACATCTGGGGAAGTTACTTCGTCTTTTACAGCTATTTCAGAACAAGCGTCAAGATTAGATATGCTCCCTACTTCTAGATCTCGCATTGTTCCTACCTTCATGTCCGAAGGTATCACTTGAGACTGGTGAGTACTGTTAGTCACCCATAACACCGCTCTGCCAGGTAAGAACCTAACGAGGGAAGAGGGAATAAAAAGTCCTTTTTCCAACTGTAGGCGTTTGGAACCTCTAACGACTATATCTCTGCTACCAAATACATCCTGGTTGGTGACAACTATCTTGCCAAAAGATTTCGGCGGTATGACACAGTCCATAGCAGCACAAAGTTTCAGGTCTTTCCATTCGTAGGATTTTTCAGCTTCGCTTAAATACAATTTGTTTTCCCCACAATCTATAATGGCATCTGTGGCTTTGAAGAAATCCCAGCCCAGTATAACATCGTGGCTACATTCAGCGGCTACTACAAAATCAAAAATAATATCGAGTCCTTTGATTTAAACTTCTAAAGAGCACTTACCAAGGGTCACGATAGGCTTCTTGTCCGCGTCTCTTAGAAGTGGTCCATTTTCTTTAAAAACTGGGGCCTTTATAGAACGTCTGAAAGCTTCGGAAATTACTGAGTAATCAGCCCCGGAGTCCACAAGAGCTTGTACATTTCGTCCTTGTATGTTGACAGATATCCAGTTCTTTTCCGTTGTAGCGGCTATACGGCAGGGAGGATTTTCGTCTGTGGCGGCCACACCTCCAGAGGGCGCGCCATCTAGTTTTCCTCACTGCGGCGACTGGGTGAGCGGCTGGGACGGCGAGCAGGGGATTGTGAGGTTCTTCTGGGAGCTTGGAATCTTCCGCGGGGGGGATATGGCGACGGGTTTCTAAATCTTCCTTGGGATAGTTCGCTTCCTGATTCGCCCATGGTGTAATTTTCCGTTCTTGGTCTTCCGAAATCGACTGTTTCTCTTCCAAGTCTGGCATCCGCAAAAGCTTGGCGTCTGTCTCTGCAATAACGTGCAACGTGGCCAGGGCGCCCACAAAGGAAGCAGATCGGTCTGTCATTTTCAGTAAGCCACTGAGTCCTTTGATTATTTGGTGGTCCTTCGGTTCTTTGTCGGTAAACTTGATCGTTCTGGGGGAGGTATTGTCGCCGAGGGCGGAAGCTCTCGGGCTGACGAGGGGCAGAGATAGGAGCCAATGTCTGCTGGATTTCACTACGGATGACATCCCGTAGGTCGGGAGGTGGAGTGTCGATACCCTGGGCGGCAAATGTAGAAGGAGGAGCCATAAACTTCTGAATCTCCTCTCTTACTATTCTTCTAATCAGGGCTTCTGGGTTCTCAGGTTCAGCGGTCGAGATGGTGGTCACATTGGGCAGTCGGCTGAACCTGGGCGGTGCAACACGCATCCTCTTGAATGCCTCGAATCGGCGGCAGAACGCAACAAATTGGTCCACCGTGCCGATGTCCTTTCCAATAAGTGCCTGATACACTTCCTCCGCTACGCCTTTAATCAGGTGGCTCACCTTTTCTCCTTCCGACATTCTGAGGTTGCTCTGTTTACAAAGAAGGAGGACTTCTTGTATGTAGCTCTCGACGTTTTCCCCACTCGTCTGCGCTCTAGTTCGAAGAATGTTCTCGGCTTTTCTAGCCGTGTCTTCCTTGTTCCCAAATATTTCACAAAACTTTATCTTAAATTCCTCCCACGAATTCAAGATTTCCTCGAAGTTTTCGAACCAGAACTTCGCTGTGCCAGTGAGGTAGAAGATGACGTTGGCCAGACACATGGAGTTATCCCACTTGTTTTAACGTGCCACACGCTGGAAGTCGCTCAGCCAACGCTGCGAATCTTCCCCACGTTCTCCCGAGAAGACAGTAGGGTTTCTCCACCGATGGCAGAATGGTCGGTTTTCTTCTCTCTCCATTTTCTTCCGAGCAGGAAAAGCAAGCACTGTAGATAGCTCTGGTTACAATCCTTGAAGGCGACGACTTCGTCTGGTGACTGTCTCGTTACCCAGCTTTTCCACCACAATTGTCGCGAGGAAAAATAATTAACTAGGCCTTCGAATTACTTTAAATATTTATTTAATGAGCTATATGATATATAGATTTTAAAATAAAAGAAGAGTTAATATTTACATGAGCCAAATCGACCCAGCCGTTAGAGCAAGAGGGCAGAACTCAGATCTTTTCCTCCTTCCCGTGGCGTCACTGTTTACCCCGACCGGTCTGTCCAGATAAGAGGGAATACCAGTAAACTCTGTCCTCCTGACAATATTACCATTTTTTAAAGTATCTGGTATACTCTTTGAGAAACTCTTAATACTAAATTATTTTGCGGTGAATTAAATTTCATGCTAAATAGTACTTTTATATCATTTTCCATATATTTTTAACCAAACCTTTTAACATGCCCGCTCTGTAAATACCTCCAAGCTCACTATATGTAGATTTCAACATGCCCGCTCTGTACATGTCTCCAAGCTTTTTACGTGTACAATTTAGTATTCCCTTTCTGTATACTTTTTCAAGCTCTCTATAGGTGCATTTTAATACGGCCGTTCTGTACATTTCCTAAACTGTATAAACAAAATTTAGCAAGCCCGCCACACACACACACGCACATATATATATCCTTTATATATATAAAAATGAAATTCAAAATCTATGTATGTTATTGCATTGCGAAAAATCTACAGAATCAATCATTATGAAATTATGCATGTAGGTAGCTGATGAATTCGTTTAATATATAGGCTATTCAAAAATGTAAAAAGGCTAATGTGCTTTTTTTTTTGTAATTGTAAAACCTAGAAGCGTTAGTTCCAGCCTTTTAATGCTTGGCGCAGCACTGGTCGAGACGATAAATGAATTTGTTCCAAGTATAATAAATTTAATTTGAGAATTTATTAATATAATATTCCAATGACGTTGTACAGGGTGATCCAAAAGTCCCGCACAACTTTAAAAATTAATAACTCCGCGAATATTTGCGCTAGAGCAATGCGGTAAACACCATTGTGTTCAGGATGCAATGGGATTTTTTATGGCAAATAATGAAAAATTCGAAATTGATTTTAGTTACAACTTTATTCGCTAGATGGCGCCCTACCAGAATCAGCGATTCAGCAGCCAAATTGTTTGATAAATTGAAAAATATAACTGAACGACACGTATTTTTACTTTTTGAATACCAGGAAAGAACCCTAATAATATCAAATGATAAATTAATAAAACACCATTTCGCCAAAATTTAGAAGAAATGGTTAACGATTTTTAAATACAATCTGAGATATGTAAAATAGGTATATGCAAATTTAAACATGTAGCCAAAAAAAAAAAAGATATTTTAGATGCGGTTTGCTGGAATCCTCTCAGCTTTTTAAAAATTTCGAAAATAATAATTTTCTATTTTTTTTTAATTCAACTTTCTCTCAGTATCGATTATATTTATTTTAATTCACTTGAAAAATATTTATCTATCTCTGATGATTTATTTTACTCTGGAATGCCGTTGTTGTATTTGTCGTGTCCAATAAAGAGCCTCAGATTCTTTTCGTTTGGCCAACAAAAAAATGTCCAATTTATATACACATATATTCTTACATAATGAGACTTTAAAGAATGCATATAATCTTCATCTATTTACATACACAACACATCTCCCCTCTTAATAATACTCCAGTCGGTCTAGGGGTTTCCTGTCTCTCTGAGGTCTAGGACTGCGGATGGGCACTTGCACAGCGGCAGCCTCCGGTTTAGGAGTGCAAGAGGGCACGTGCACAGCAACAGGCCCTGGTATAGGAGTGCAAGAGGGTACGTGCACAGAAGCAGACTCCTCCTTGTTTCCTGATGTAACCTCTGGAACCTCCTCTTCACTTTATTTCTGACTTCCACCTACAGGCTTCTCTCCTGATGTTCGAGGAAGTATCAAATTCCTTGTCTCCACTTGTTTCTTTCTCACAGGTCGCAATTGATTGATATGCCTCTTATACACGACGCCCTCGCAACTTATAAGGTAGTGACGGTAGCTCAATAATTCCAAAATGGTACATTTTTACCGTTTAGGTCCAGTTGCATAGTTGCGGAAATAAACCTCGCAACCTGTAGTAAACTGCTCCTGCCTTCTTACGGCCTCATAAAATACCTCTCGCGGATTTCTCATATTGGTATTAAATTCGAGAATCTTGATCTTAAACTTCTCTACATTAGCAGTTCCGCCGGGGAATTCCTTTATTACAGTTTGGGGGAATGCTCTATGAGCAAATAGGAAACTTTGTAGATTCGTCTCTAAATCATCCGTCCCATTATTCTTTCTCAAAATGTTTTTAAACTCTCTTACATATCTCTCAGCTAAACCATTTGTAACTAGGATTATACGGACTGGTCTTAGTGTGCCGTATACCATTCATTTTGGTAAATTGCTCGAATTCACCGGAGACAAACTGTCTTCCGTTATCTGTAACAAAATATTAGGGAATTCCAATTCTGGCGAGAATTTCTCTAAGATGACTTATAATCGTTTTTCTGGTAATATCTTTGATGATAAAAATTTCTATCCACTTTGAGTATACGTCCACGAGAACCAAAAACATTCTTCCCATGAACGAACCCGCTAGATCAAGATGAAGTCGATGCCACGGTTTTTCGGCCCAAGTCCATTCCGAGATGGTAGCCGGGGGCATGCTTGCCGATTCTTGGCATACTCTACATTCTCTAGTTAACTCCTCGATGTTACTGTCTATTCCTGGCCACCAGAAAATACCGTCTGGCAATCATCTTCATTTTAACAATCCCCATGTGTATTTCATGCAAGTCATTTAAAATTAAAGATCTTAATTTTTGGGGAATTACCACTCTTTCACGCCATTGAAAACAATCAAACTCCAAACTTAATTCCTCATTGATCTTATAATAAGGAGCTAGTGGGTTTTCCCTCAGTACACCCTTGTGAATTTCCACACACACAGTTGCCTTCTCTAACATTCCTTAATACTATAGACAGTATTTTATCTCGGGACGTCTCATATGCCACCTCCCTGAAAGAGAACGGTACCTCATTCAACTTCCTGAGAAGAAGTACCTGGTCTTCATCAAGAGACTCCCTGACACTCGAATCTAAAGGAAGACGTGACAATGCGTCAACATTGGAATTATCAATAGTTTTTTGGAAATTCCACAATATAATTAAATGCAGCTAATTTCAAGGGCCATCTTTTAATTCTGGATGATGCACATATGGGAATTGGTTTCTGAGGTGAAAATATATGAATTAAGGGTCGGTTGTCAATACAAATTTTCGTTCCAGTAAGTATTGTCTGAATTTCTCAACGCAATAAGTTATGCTCAACGCTTTCTTTTCTAGTTGAGAGAAACGTTTTTTCGCTTCAGTTAATGTTCTAGAAGCAAAAGCTATAGGGCATTCTTCCTTTCTATCATTTCTATGCCTCAGATTTACGCCTAGTCCATAATAGTCCATAGTCCATTAATAATGATTTACATTTTTTAAATAACATACGATATTCTTTCGTCCAATTCAATCTACAATTTTTATTCAAAAGTTGATAGAATAGCGCTAAAATGTTTGCTATATTCTTTATGAATCTATAATAATAAATTAAGAGTCCTATGAAAGATCTCAATTGCGAAACATTCTTTAGGTTCAGGCGCCTCTATCACTGCTTTAATTTTATTTTATAAGGGATGCAGTCCATATTTATCCATTTTAAACCCTAAAAATTCCACCGATTACTTTTTAAATTTACATTTATATCTGTTTAACTTTAAACCTTTTTCTAGCAATCATCTCAACACTAGATCCAACTTTTGTTCATGATCTTCAAAATCTTTTCCTGCAACCAAAATATCATCTATGTAGCAGGCCACACCTGGCAAATCAGAAAATAGGCCTTTCATAATCCTCTGAAATTTATTTGGTGCTACCGCTACGTCATATGGTAGTATTTTATAAGAAAACAACCTCTTTTTTTGTGTTTATATCAACAACAGCTTTGGCTTCTTCCGCTAACATTACTTGTAAGTAAGCCTGTGATAGGTCTAGAGTCGAAAGTACGGTGCTTGTAGTTAATTTTGAAAAGATCTCATCGATCGATGGAATGGAATACCTATCTAATTCTATTGCTTTATTAGCTGTACATCTAGAATCACCACATATCCTTACACTACCATCCTTTTTTGATGCCGGTACTATTGGAGCGGTCTAATATGCATCAACTATAGGTTATAAAATGCAAGAATTCATTAAACGATCAATTTCATTCTCTACTTTGTTTTTTGGAGAGGAAGGTAAACTTCTGGCCTTACAAAACACAGGAGTCACATCCTTTTTTAAATTAAAATTTATTCCAACGTCCTTTAGACAGCCCAAATCTTTGTTAAACAAATCTGCATACCTACCATCAAATTTTTATATATTTAAATATATTTCTATTATATTCATTATTTAAAATTTTAATGCTAAACAATATAGAATAATCAAGTTTCAACTGTTTAAGCCATTCTCTTCCTAATAAAATTACCTGGATTTTTTCATTTACAACTATTAATCGTAAATATTGGTTGGCTTCTTTTACAAAAACATTTCTTTGATCTATAATCTCTATTGATTTACCACAAAAGGATTTTAATCTTATATTTGTTGGAAATAATTTTTACCTTGCCAATAATTCTTATAAATATCTTTAGGTATTAACGTAACTGGACTTCCTGTATCTATTGTAAAGCACAAAGAATAATCATCTACTTTTAAATTTATTGTGGCATCAGTTTTGTCCTGTACAGAATATATAGAGTCCTCTTGTACAAATTTACATCCCCACATTATTTTACTAGCTTTGCAGACCCTACTTAAATGACCCAGTTTATTACATTTTAAAACAAGTCTTTGTTCTATGAGGTAAAACAGATGCCACGTGTGAATGTCTTTCACCACATCTATAACACACTATTTTGCCTTTGCCACTTTGCCTGAAAGGCCTATACTGCGCCGTACTATTATTGTACTCGCCCTTTTTATCCTTTCAATTCACAGGGGATATCTTGGCCACTAATTTATCTTGTAATTCTCTTGTATTTATCTCCGCCAATTCGAACGAGATCGCCACTGCAAAAAAATTTATCCGGGGTGACATCGTCGTCCTCTTGTAGTAGCTTCTTTTGCAGGATTTCCGACTTGATTCCAGCCACAAAACGGTCTCGCATCATGGTTCCCAACATATCGACGAAATTACAATTTATTGCCAAATGTTTCAATTCTCTAAGATATTCCGAAATTGATTCTCCTTCCTGTTCAATTCTCTTTAAAAATCTGCATCGCTGTGGTATCACTTTCTTCTTTGGATCCAAATGCAGCTTAATTCTTTGAATGATAGTATCATAGGGTTGATAATTCATTGGACCAGGAAGAAAATGACGTTTCCCTGCTTCAAAGTTTCAGAATCTGGTAGCGAGGTAAAAATCAGCACTTTAATCTCCTCCTTCAAATGCCAAAAAGAAAGCCTCAAATTTTTGTACAAAAAGATCGAAGTGTCCTCCACTGGGCTATAGCATCTAAAAGGTATTATTAACTTTGAACTTGTCATGCTGATCTTTTCTACTCCTTTGTTTTCTTGATTCAGATAGTTAAAAAGATGTAATCTTAACCCATTTTCCTATTTTTCCTCTCCATAATCCGAGAGTCAGATTTGTTTAAAAGATGTAGCTGTTATACTTGCATAGACACCGTTTTCCTCAGCTTTTTACTGGCTCTGTAGATCGCGCATCCTCGTCGCCACTTTTGTTGTGTCGTAATTAGACATACAAGAGCTCAAACTTGACCATGGCCAACAACAAATGTCCAATTTATATACACATATATTTTTACATAATGAGGCTTTAAATAATACAAATAATATTCATCTATTTACCTAAACAACAGTTAATATATAGCGAGAAGAGTAGAGGACTGAGCACAGATCCCTGAGGTACACCAGCCCATGTTCTTCGGTCCTTGGAAAATGTTCTATTGACCCGAACCTTTATCCTTCTTCCCCTTAAGAAGTCTGCAATCCAGATTAAGGTTTTTCCTCTTACTCCGATGTTGTGAAGCCTTTCAAATAATTTCTACACTCGAACAAAAGCTGAGGTCATATCCAGGAATACGGCCTTTGTCTTCTTTGGCGGTTTTTCCTAGAAATCTATTATTGATTGACAGAAGTAGAACAGTTTATCAGTTGTACAGTGTCTGGATCTTTAGGCAGTTTGGTAGAAGTTTATTTTATTATTGTTAGTGAGCCAGACTATGAGCCTAGAGTGGATAATTCATTCTGTTATTTTACAAAGTATGCTGGTAAGAACAATTGGCCGATAGTTCTTGCATTCCTTAGCATCTTTGTTTGGTTTCAGTATTGGCACTACAATTGATATCTTCCAATTCTTTGGTAGTTTACCAGTTTGCGATGAAATGTTCAGTATTCGTAGGAGTTGATTTTTAGCTTCGTCTCCAAAGTGTTTAATCATTTGACCAAAGATTAGAGCATCTCCAGGTGACATCTTGGATTTAACTTTCCTATTGATGAATTTAGCTCATTCAGTGTGAAGTCTCTCGAGTAAATATCTTGTTGATGGTAATTTCTTGCTTGTTTAACTAACCTGTTTACATTATTTTTTAGAGTCCTGCCTTCATTCGTATAGCTGAGTCTGGAAGTGCTTAAAGATATTCAGAAATTATGTCAGCCATCTGTTTGTTCGTTCTCGCTGTTCATATCGGTTAGAGTATTGAAGGATTAGTGTTGGTTTTGAGTTTAATAACACTAATTATATTCCAGTGATGGCTTTCTTTTTTTGGATCCATTTTCTTCGCAGAATTCTGCCCATTTTTCTTGTTTGAATATCCAAATTTCTTGTTCTATTTTGTGACAAATTCAATGAGTTCTTTATGATTTCTTCTGTTTTATTTGTTTTAAGAAGTTCATTTTTATTGTCTCTCTCTGCAATTATTGCCTCGATATTGTGGTCCTTCCAGTAAAGTATTCACAGGTCTTTACGTCTACCTCTAGGTATCGATACTTTTGCAGCTTTGGATATGTTCAAAGATAATTTTTCCAAGTTTTTGTCAATCGTTCTGTGATTTAATTCATCGTTGCACAGTTCTTCAAGCTTTTCTATGATTTTTTTCCAGTGTTTTTTTATTCTGTTGGAAATTCTCAATTTTGAATTTTAGGGTTGTTAAAATTGGTCTGTGGTCACTGATTGCACTTTTCAGAATTTTCCATTGTGTTGTGGGTGCGATGTTGTAATTTATCGCTGTGATGTCTATTGCGGATTCTGTGCCTGTGGACTTGAAGAGATAGGTGTTCTTTTCGTTATTTAACGGTGTAAGGTCGAGGTCGGTTAGCATGTCCTCAACCTGCTGACCTTTGTTATCCTGGACAGATGATCCCCAAGTCGGTCTTTCGGCGTTAAAATCACCAAGTATGATTGCGATATCCGAAGACGCTTCACTTAATGTCTCTATCAGGCCTGTATTGATGCTAGTATTATCGTGGTGATAAACATTTATGATTGGAATTGTTTATCTGTAATATAGATTTCTATTGCCTGAGCTTCTGTCGTGCTTTCTCTAGGCTTACTCTGATTATAGGCGATTTCCTTAATTTCCTTATCAAAACGGCAAGTCCTCCTCCGAATTTTCCCGGTCTGTCCATTCGTAGTTTTGTATAATCTTTGATATTGAATCTCAGATTCTGATTCAATTTTGTCTCCTGAGGACAATTAATATTTACATTGTTGTCACAGAGAAGACAAGTCAGCTCTTTATTTTCCTCTGGGTACCATTTATATTGAGTTGTAGTAGATTGAAATGTGTCCTCGTAGTAGATTTCTCATCATGAGCTCGAGCTGCAGCTCCTGACGCGGCGGTTACCCCGGACGCGGTAGCATTACTGGAGATATCAGTTTTGTTCTTCATTTGAAAATGGGTGCCGTTGCAACGTTAGTCATCTTGGAAACGAACCAGAATTTGGTCAAATATTCCAAGGGTCCAGGAGGGACCGCAAGGAGGTGTGGTCGAACTTCTCCCCTTCCCCCTGGAATGCCGTCACTACAGGATAAAGCACTCTTGGTGAATTTTTTAAATTGTGATTCAGAATCTGCCACTGAAGCTTTACGAGCGTTTCGTTCCTTTAAAGATATTCGAAGTGGTAAAGGACCAATGAGTTGCTACTCTCTAAAGCGATTGATTAAAAGTTTTGAGGAAACTGGATCTCTGGAAGCAAAACCTCGGAGTGGAAGACCATCGACATGCAAGTCAGTGGCTGTTACGGTTTTCCAGAATGCTGAAGCTATTGAAACGCTATCCACGTATGGAGAAGTAAGTGCTAAACAAGTTTCTCGACAAACGGGGATTTCGTATGGAACAGTTTGGAGAGAACACACATTTAGAATTTTTCTATAAAAATATCCTAACAAAATTCAAAGTTTTCACGAGTTGAAAGTCAGCGATTTTGAGAAGCGTCAAGAATTCGCTGCATGGGTTTTCCGGCAAATTGATATTGATGAAAACTGGCTGACAAATGTTCTAAGAACAGATGATGCTCACCTTTATCTAAAGGAGGAATTTAACATTCAAAACTGCCTCATTTTGGTAACAGAAAACCCTAGGATTTTTACAGAAATACTACTTCATCAGCACAGAGTTACAGTTTTGTGTGGGTTCACTTCTTCTTTTATTATTGGGCCATTTTTCTTTTAAAAAATCAATGGAAGAACTTTCAAAACCGTTTTTGTAACTGGTGAACGTTATGTTCAACTTTTGAGAGAAAAGGTTATTCCCATATTGCAGGACAGACAAGCACTAAGCGAAATAACATTCATGCAAGATGGAGGACCTCCTCATATCTCCCGCGGTGGGAAACAATTGCTGAAGGATACGTTGGGTGAAATTCGTTGATAAGTCGCCACTTTATATACCAGTGGTCCCCAATATCACCAGATTTGACGCCTTACAATTTCGGTTATGGGGGTACATTAACTCGCGTTTTTATCGATGCTGGCCTACCACATTGGCCATGTTGAAGGCTTCTATCAGATGGCACGTTTTTATAAATTTCAACTATTTAATTGTGACCATTCTGTCATCTATCGTCTGCAGGCGGTGTTTGAGAATGAAGGGCGCCACATTGAGCAAGGATTGTGACCTAATACAAGAGAGAAGGCAGTTACCTCATGTGTTATATTTTGCAGCTCTTTGTTTTGGGTTATGGGAATAATAAATGCTGTCCTCACAACTTGACTCTTTTTTTCTGTAAAGAGTAATTTTTTTGTTTGTCATTTGCCCACATCTTATATTATGTCGTGCAGGCCAAAGTGTTATAACTTCTCGAATAACACTGGTATACACAATTTTACCCCTTATGTTTAGTTTATCGCTTTTTGCTCATTAGAAGAAATAGCATAAGGAATAATCTCTGTATCTCCCCCCCAAATTTAGATGTTTTGCGCAAAAAATATTACAAAATGATTTTACTACCACGTTTTTCAACGCAAAAGGTCGATTTAAAAATGATTTTTTTTAGGGGATACATTTTCAAAATTATGTGCAGTATAATAAACAATGATAACATTTGACAAACCCATAGGATATTTGGAATAAAGTACGACAAATATATATTTGTCACTCCCCTCTATATTTAATTTGTTGGATCATGACAAATATCCAGTTAAATAGTCAAGTGTCTACAATTAGTCAAGAAACTATACATTCTTTATAGCACGAAATCCTATTAGTAGTGCCATCATAATTATTGGTACTATATTAACATTTCAAAAATCGTGTATTGATATCAGTAGTTATTTTCAAACATTCAATTTATTTCACAAAACTCCATCTAAATATTTTATAAATATTTTTTGCTACATGTTTTAATTTGCATATACCTATTTTACATATCTCAGATTGTATTTAAAAATCGTCAACCAATTCTTCTAACTTTTGGCGAAATGGTGTTTTATTAATTTATCATTTGATATTATTAGGGTTCTTTCCTGGTATTCAAAAAGGAAAAATACGTGTCGTTCAGTTATATTTTTCAATTTATCAAACAATTTGGCCGCTGAATATCTGATTCTGGTAGAGCGCCATCTAGCGAATAAAGTTGTAACTAAAATCAATTTCGAATTTTTCATTATTTGCCATAAAAAATCCCATTGCAACCTGAACACAATGGTGTTTACCGCATTGCTCTAGCGCAAATATTCGCGGAGTTATTAATTTTTAAAGTTGTGCGGGACTTTTGGATCACCCTGTATATATATATAATAACTTGGCATATCAATATAAATATATATTTAATGAAAATATTGTAACGTTTTTGTGTTAAATATTAAAATGTTGTAATGTTAAAATATATCTTAAAATTTTCAATTTAATTTGTTTTTGATTTAGAATGATGATGATGCAAATTACATTGTTGTTGTTTATTATCGTTTGTTTATATAAAAAACTAGCGGATGTGTACCCGGCTACATTATATATTTATATAATATATAAAATATATTTATCGAGCAAACATATCCACTCTCTCTACTGAATAGATTTTGAAAAAAATATATATATATAAATAAAAATATCTAGATATATACTACATGATCTTAGCCGAAAGGCCGAGAAATGATATTTTATATAGAGAGATGATCTGGCTTCGTGTGTCTTCTGCTCGAGTGAATGTTTCGCTGGTAGAATTTTGTTCCTGCCTACTAAAAATTATTATCTGGCTTCGTGCGTGGTCTGCTTTAGTTAATATTACATAAAAGAATTTTGATTATGTCAATCAAGAATGATACATCAATATTGTCATCATCATTTCTGACTAAAAAAATATTGTTGCTCAGTGCTTGGTTAATTATAATTTTTCTTGGTTAAAAGTGCGACAAAAAACTCTTCCAGATTTAACTCTCTGTCCTGTTCAAATTTCAGCAAGATTAGTTACATATCGAGAGCGTGCATAGCCGATAAACATATATATATATATATGTTCCCGGCTTCGCCCTGTTTTTACCCGAGTAAAAGTTTACCTAACGAACATTTGTTAAAACGATTCTAGCAAACATCCAATCCCTACTGAATCTATAGTTGTCTATACTCGCGATAATTTGAAAATTTTCCCGCTCCTTTGAAAAACACTCGATAAGTTGAATAAAATCAATATTAATTGGTCCACTCGGTAATCTGAAGTTGAAGGAATAGTATCTTGCCACAAACAAACATTTGTAAATATCTGTATTCAGCGAATGTACCCGGTTTGGCCCGGTTTTTACCCGAGTAAAAGTTTGCCTAACGAATATTTGTTAAAACGATTCTAGAAAACATCTAAGCCACCTATATATAGATTTATAAACGTATATAAATATTGTTATATGCGTTTAAATATATTTTTAAAACATACTTTTTTTGAAAACATTTATTAAATTTTAAATAAAATATTTTCTCTAAATATTTATTAATATTGAAGTGCCAAGTGTTTTAAAACGTCATTGGAATATTATATTACTAAATCCTCAAATTAAATATTAAATTTATTATACTTGGAACACATTTTAGTATTTTTACAATTTATAAATGTTTTTCACCAAATGACGCTAGAGGCGCTGCTTACGAGTAAAAGTAGAAAATTTCCAAATTAAATTGCAACGAATATTTATTTCAAATCAAATTCAAACCAGAAACCTTCCCAGTAGTATAGTATAAATAACTTCCGAAAGTTTCAAGGCGATTGGATAATCTTACCTTTTAAAAATTTCACGTGTTAACAAACTAACAAACTACGTGTAAAATTATTATCCAATCAAATTCATTTATCGTCGCGACCAGTGCGGCGCCAAGCGGTAAAAACCTGTAATAAAGGCATTTTGGTTTTACATTAAAAAAAAGCACATTAACCTTTTTAGTTTTTTTAATAGCCTATATTTTAAACGAAATATTCAGCAACCTACATGCGAAATTTGATAATGATTGATTCTGTAGATTTTGCGCAACGCGATAACAAACATTGATTTTGGATTTCATTTTTATAGATATAAGGATTACATTGTATGTAAAGATGATAACAAAACGAATTTTAAAATTAATATACATAATTCATTGAGAAAAAAAGTGATGAGAGAAGCTTCGACACGAGCGCCGCTTGGAGGCGCTGCATGAAGATAACTGACCAATGGGAACGGCCCACCTCAACCGTCAGTCTTCTTCCTTGTATATACCAAAAGACTGCCTTTGTTCTACTGCTGTGTGCGGTTGTTATTCTTTTGTAAACATATGTATCCTTATATCTAATAATAATAATATATTTATAAAATCACTTATTTGGCTGTTCTTTTTGCAACATCGACCCACAACATGGTAGCAGAGCGTGGTTAGCTGCATAAAAAGAACGAAAGGTAAGTGAAACCAAGATGGCGTCGTCTTGCCAAGCGCTTGCCCTGAACATCGAGAAGCTCACCGGCAGCAATTATCGATCATGGAAGTTTAACATAAAGATGCTTCTGATCGAAAGATGTTTATGGGAATGTGTAATTAACACGAAGAAACGATCGACGCTGATGAGAATCAATGAAAATATGAGAAGACAAAAATTGAACAAGAAAAGGCACTGGCAACGATTGTTCTATCAATTTCTACAGAGCAACAAATACACGTTATCGACTGTAAGACTGCAAGTGAAGCCTGGACGACCCTGGAAAAAATATTTGAACCGAAATCAAGGGCGCGAATTCTTCAACTCAAGAAACAATTCGTGAACATCAAGTTCATCGAAGAAGAAATTATGATAAATTACATATCAAAATTGAATACCTGCAGTGATCATCTCAGAGAAGCGGGATGTGAAGTAAAGGATGAAGATCTGGCATACTCTATGCTAGCTGGACTGCCAGACTCCTATGATGGGATTATAATGAACTTTGGAAACATGACGGATGATGAGTTCACGTCATCCAAGGTAAAGCAGATCCTGCTAACGGAACACGAGAGAAGAACAACCAGAAAAGAGGATTCATCCAAGGAGGGGCTACAGGTGAACAAGCATCAAAATAATAGCAGCACCGACAGTCGAAGAAAATGCTACCGATGCGGGAAGATCGGCCACATCGCCACCAACTGTCGAGGAATGAAGCAAACAACTACTAGGAACCGCGATAATAAGCATTATCAGAGAAAGGTAAACAAATCAGATAACTTCCTGGCTGCACTCAACCTAACGAGCGACGAAGATTCGTGGCTACTGGACAGCGGAGCAACCCATCATGTGTGCAGAAACAAAGACTGGGTCGTTGATCTTCAGGAGGTGTCATCTGATCCTATCATGACTGCGAGTGGGACAACTGAAGACAAAGGATATGGACACATATTTCTCCAGACGTCTATCCATAATGAAAGCATCGAAATCAAGATAAACAATGTGCTGTACGTCCTAAATTTGCGAAGGATTCTTCTGTCAGTCTCCAAGATAGAAGAAAACGGCAACCGTGTAACCTTCCGCAATATGGTAGCTCGCGTTTTCAACCCAGAAAATAGGATTATAGCGGAAGCGACAAATGTAAATGGCCTCTACATTGTGAAAGGTAAGAACTTAAACTCCAGTAAAACAGCATTTAATAGTGAAAGGGACCTTTTTCAGAACAATTCCTTGAGAACGTGCCATCAAAGGTTATGCCATATTGACAGTAACGCCATTGATAAGATGGCGTGGAAGGAGCTGGTAATAGGCTTAGAAATTTACTTTAGAGACAAAGGCCTATGCGACGATTGTTGTATCGCCAAATCCCCTAAAGCGTCACATAAATACCTAGGCAATATTAGATTAAAACGGACCTTGGAGCTTATCCACACAGATATTTGCGGTCCAATGCCGGTAAAATCAACCGGAGGCAATATATACTTTCTATCTTTTGTTGATGATTTCTCAAGATGGATTACTGTGTATTTTCTGAAAAACAAAAATGAAGTATTAAAACATTTCGATATCTATAGAGCCACTGTAGAGAGACAAACTGGTAATAAAATCAAAGTGTTATGATCGGATAATGGACTTGAGTTTTGCAATAGAGAATTCCAAGACAAATTACAAAAACTAGGGATAAAGCATGAATGCACGAACGTGTATTCTCCGCAAATGAACGGTGTGGCAGAACGTGTAAATCGAACACTTTTAGATATGGCCCGCGCTTGTTTACATAGCGCTAATCTCCCCCAAAGATTTTGGGCAGAGGCGGTAAACACAGCTGCTTACATTAAAAACAAATGTTATAATAGTGCTCTAAAAGACAAAGTACCTGATGGACTTAGGTTAGAAAGAATTCCTAGTGTAAGACACCTAAAAGCATTTGTATGTTTGGCATATAGCCAAATACCAAGAAAAAGAAGGCGAAAATTAGACCATCGAGCATGTAGATGTATTCTGGTAGGATACTCCACTCAAACACGTGGATATCGTCTCTGGTGCCCAGAATCACAAAAGGTGATTGAAACAAAACATTTTAGATTCGATTAGTCTAAAATTGGACTAGAGTGGACCAAAATAGTCGAAGAGACAGAACCGGAAAGGTACAACAACGTTTGGCTAGAACCTGAGACTAATTTTGATAACGGCCTAGAGAATGAATTACCGAGTAATTTGGATTCAGTGGGGGTAGAGGACGCTTTGCCACAACCCTCCATCTCCAAAAACATTGTTCGAAATCCATATGGGAGGAAAGGTAAACCAAGAGTAGAGTTAAATCTTTTTGATGTTACCGAGCCGCAAAGTTTTGAAGAGGCAGTCCGATCTCCCGAAGCCGTGTATTGGAGAAAAGGAATGGACGATGAGCTTAGAGTGCTTCAGGAACGAGGCACCTGGGAGCTATCAACATTTCCGCTGGGAAAGAAACCGATTAGCAGCAGATGGGTGTATAAGGTGAAGACAAATGAGAGCGGAAATGTAGAGCGTTTCAAAGCACGTTTAGTAGCTAGAGGTTTCTCACAGAAACAAGGAATCGATTTTCAGGAAACTTATGCACCTGTTATTAACTTAGCTGTAATCAGAGTTTTGATAACGTTAAGTTTGAACATTAAATGGTACAATAGACATCTCGACGTAGATAACGCTTATCTATATGGCGACTTAGAAAGAAAATTTAGCGGAGAGATCAAGATTGTCTACATCCCTACAAAGGAGAACCTGGCCGACGTCTTCACCAAGACCCTGAGCAAAGTGGCTAACAAGAACGCCTGTGGCTTCATGAACTGTTCTCCTGTCCAGCGCTTCAGTGGGCGAATGATGAGAGAAGCGTGGACACAGGCGCTGCTTGGAAGCGCTGCATGAAGATAACTGACCAATGGGAACGGCCCACCTCAACCGTCAGTCTTCTTCATTGTATATACCAAAAGACTGCCTTTGTTCTACTGCTGTGTGCGGTTGTTATTCTTTTGTAAACATATGTATCCTTATATCTAATAATAATAATATATTTATAAAATCACTTATTTGGCTGTTCTTTTTGCAACATCGACCCACAACAAAAAGGAATAATCAATTATAAAATTAACAAACGTGCAATATCTTATTTAAAATTTAATAAATGTTTTTAAAAATATTATGTGTTTCAAAAATATATTTAAACGCATATAACAATATTTATATACGTTTATAAATCTATATATAGGTGGATTGGATGTTATCTAGAATCGTTTTAACAAATGTTCGTTAGGGAAACTTTACTCGGGTAAAAACCGGTGGAAGCCGGGTACATTCGCTAAATACATTTATTTACAAATATTCGTTTGTGGCAAGATAATATTCCTTCAACTTAAAATTACCGAGTGGACCAATTAATATTGATTTTATTCAACCTATCGAGTATTTTTAAAGGGTCCGGGAAAAATTTCAAATTATCGAGAGTATAGACAAGTGTAGATTCAGTAGGGATTGGATTTTTGCTAGAATCGTTTTAACAAACGTTCGTTAGGCAAATTTTACTCGGGTAAAAACCGGGCGAAGCCTAGAACATACATATATATTTGTTTTTCGGCTTTGCACGCCCTCAATATGTAACTAATCTTGCTGAAATTTGAACAGGACAGAGAGGTAAATCTGTAAGAATTTTTGTCGCACTTTTAACCAAGAAAAATTATAATTAACCAAGTACTGAACAACAATATTTTTTTAGTCATAAATGATTATGACAATATTGACGTATCATGCTTGATTGACATAAACAAAATTCATTAGGGGAATATTCACTAAAGCAGACCACGGGCGAAGCCAGATAATAATTATTAATGGGCAGGAACAAATTTCTACCATCGAAACATTCACTCGAGCAGAAGACACACGAAGCCAGGTCATCTCTATATATAAAATATCGGTCTCGGCCTTTTGGCTAAGATCATGTAGTATATATCTAGGTATTTTTATTTATATATATATGGTATATTTCTATTCTAGATGTGTGAAAAAGAATTTGCAGTCGTTTGTGGCTGTCTCGAACTCAATCATCTCTTTATTTTTTTTCAAATCTTTTTAAACAAAACAAAAATTTACATACACCATTTAGTTAAATCTTCAGAAAAAAAATGTACATTCTATTATTCAAAATGTATCACTACCCCCCACAACAAAAAAAAATTGTATTAATTTTTTTCTCAACGGAGGTTGGCAGGGGATGGAAGGTAAAGGATAAGATACATGGCAAAAAATTATATTACACAAGTAACCATATTGTTAGAGGTAAAAGGCGACCAAAGCCTGTTAGTTGGGGAAAATCACAGGAAAAGGTGGCCATACAAAACCTAACTAACAATAGGCAGGAAAAAAAATGATATGGACATTACATGTCTATGGAGACACTCTCCATGGAGAATCCCATTCCAGGGCAACTTTTTTGTTAATTTCCCGAAACCGGCAATAGTTTCTCCAGGGGCTCTGTGGGGTGATCTGGATTTTTTTTTATCTTTAATGGAAGAGAATAAAACCTGAGGACTATCGGTGGAAGCTTGCTTGTTAGGTTCGATACCCAAGCATCCTTCCAAATCCTCTTCTTCCTGAAATGGGAATGGTGGTTCAGTATTATCTTCAGTTACCGGATCCCAGAGCTTTACTTTAGAAATATTAACTATTGTTGCATGCTTATTTTCGGGTTGGCAAGGCTTATCTATTTCTATGGTTTGTGGTGAGGGTATGGAAATTATGGTGTATGGTTCTGGATAAAAGGCTGGCATGAGCTTACCTTGACCTGATTGGTAAGGGATCTTATAAAGGACCTTATCCCCTATTTTTAGATTAGGCGTTTTATGGGATTCAAAATATCTTTTTACCAATTTAAGATGTAATTTTTCGGTATTTTCATTTGCAATTTTCCTAGCCTCTTCTATGGGTGGCTAAGCTCTTGTTAATTTATTGATATATGATGGCGTTATGCCAAAAAGCAAATAAACTGGAGGCATTTTAGTTATGGAATGAGGAATACTCCGATATTCTTCTAAGGCCTTTTGTAATAATTTGGGCCATGGTATTCTGGGATTTTGTTGATGGCGAAGTCTAAGTTTTGAGATAATTGTTGCATTCGCCCTCTCTACAAGCCCATTACACTGTGGGTGCGAAGGGGATGTCATCACGTGTTTTATGCCCTTTTCTTGTATAAATTTGTTAAACCTTTTGGACACAAATGAGGGGTGGCTATCAGTAACGATAATTTTTGGTTTACCTACATTTAATAGCTGATTTATTATATTGATGTACGTTGCTATAGACGTACTCTTAGAAGGATAAGCCCAGATGTATCTTGAGTGATGATCAACTATCACATGAAGACAATTCTTTGTACTGTTATAATCCCCTAATCCTAAAATACTGTCAAGGGCAACTACATCAAATGGTTTCTCAGCTAGTGGTAAATTACCCATGAGTCCATACGAAGGTGTAGTTGGCTTCTTTACAGACTGACATATTTTACATTTCAGAATATAATTTTTTATTTGTCCTATCATTCCTTTGAAATAATATTGTGTTGAGATAACTCTAGCCATTGAACTTATGCCGGGGTGTCCTAAACTTTCGTGAGCCCTACTTATCAATTGTTGTTGTAAGGAGGGTGGTACTATAATCCTATCTCTATTTTTTAGCCTAATATAAGTAATACCGTTTTTAATGAAATATAGTTTAGATGAAGGCTTAAGTAATGATTTTTGTTCTTGTTCTATATTTTGAACAGTTAAGAAGCAGGTATATGGCAGTCGAGACAACATGTCGGCTTCATGATTCTCACATCCCTTATTATATTTAAATTCCAAATCATATTCTGATAATCTTAGCGCCCATCGTAATAATCTACCGTTAGTATGTTTGAAATTATTTAACCAAATTAATGCCTTATGGTCGGTATTAACTATCACATGTTGACCTGAAATATAGGGATGATATCTTTTACATGTTTCTATTATCGCCAATAATTCAAGTTCTGTTATTGTATACTTGGATTCTGCTCCCCTTAAAGCCCTACTATAAAACGCTATGGGTCTTAAGGTGCCATCAGGATACTCCTGTTTAAGTACGCCTCCTAAACCTGCAATACTAGCGTCGCAAAATATATGTGTAGCTAATAATGGATTATAAATTTGGAGTATTGGTTTCGAAACTAATGCTTCTTTAAGGGCTTCAAAACTCCTCTGACACTCTTCACTCCACGTGAATTTTACATCTTTTTTCAATAGATCATTTAAAGGCGCTCTCAACTTATTAAAATTATCTATAAATTTTGCATAATGCGTAACGCTGCCCAAAAATGACCTTAAGCATCTAACATCACGAGGAGGGGGCAAAGATTTAATTATACCAACATTAGTACTTGAAGGAGAGATTTGATCTCCAAAAATTTCGTAACCCAAATAATTTATCTTTCGCATAAAAAACAAACATTTATCTTTCCTAAGTTGGATACCTTCCTCTTGTAGGATTGCAAATATTTCCCCAAGGTGTTCTAAATGGGATTCGGTATCTTTTGAGAAAACCAATATATCGTCAAAGTAAGATATTATATTTTTAAGTTCATATTTCTGCAATATGGAAGTGAGGATCCTGTTAAAAATAGCAGGAGCTGTCCGCAATCCGAATGGTAATCTGCACCATTGGTAAGAACCTTCTGTGGTGGTAAAGCAAGTAATAGGTTGATCTTTTTCATGTAAACCAATAGTCCAGTATGCACTTAGAATATCAAGGCACGAGAATACTTTTGAGCCTTGCACCTTTTGGATGATATTTTCAACTAAAGGAATTGGGAAACTATCTCCTATCAGTTTTGAATTCAATTTCCTAAAGTCGATACATAGTCTAGATTTATCATTTTCTCCCTTTTTATGTGCTAAAGTTACTGGCGAACTATATGGAGAAGAAGCATGCCTAATAATCCCATATTTTAATAATTGCCTAATTTGTTCCTTAATTATTTCGGTGTCCCTGGGATTATGTCGATAAGGTCTGAGACAAACAGGAGTTTTATCTTTGAGTCTTAACCTGGGGGGATCTACTTTTAATGGTCTAATATTATATTTGTTTTCACCAAAAATATCATTATAGCGACTTAATAAAATGTAGAGATTATTCTTAAGTTTGCCATCATTATTTAGATAGCTGGCTTCTAGATTTGGCAAGGGTAAGGGTCGAAGGTTTGGTTGGTAAACGAGTTTAGATTTAAAACAAGAGGGGACATTTATGTTATATTGATCAATAGTTTTATCTAAAAGAGGTAATATTTTTATGTGATTACATTTTCCTGAAAGTTTTTAACAATAATTATGTTTTTTACAATATTTAACATTATTAGAAACACCAAAATATTTTTTTGAGTTATCACAATATTGCAAAGCATTGAGTTCATCTTTAGAAAATGTATATTGAAATTTGGATAAAAACACATTATTTTGCATAATAACATTCTCATCAAAATCAATCTTTAGGTTAAAATATTTCAGGTACTTAGTGGATACTATCAGAAAATTCAAATTTGGATTATCAATAATATAGAACAACATATTGTTAGTTATATCTCCATTTCTGATCGTTAAACAAATTTGTCCAAATATTCCAATACGGTTAGATACAGTGCTAATCAAATTAGGTGTGTTTGTGTGTTGTTGGCCAGAGTTATTTATCTTATCTAAAAGGCATTCAGGTAATAGGTGTACGGAAATAATACACTGCGTGACATTGAAAATGGAACACCAAGAAATAGTGGCCAGAAAATTATGCAAATTTCAGGGTAGACGCGCCTAACCGAGTTATGCAAATGATGTAAAATGCGCAGCTCTCGTGCGCACATGGAGTAAGATATAAGGGAAGGAACTTGCAGAAAGGACAGTATTCGTGTCGTTATTTCTTCAAGGAAAATCATTGTAGAAATTTTGTTCTTGTGTCAAAAGACACGTGTAATAACAGAGAATGCCAGGTCATCGTAAACGGAGGCAGTTCAAGCAGACAGACGCTTTTACGAGGGGCATGGTGATCGGACTGAAAAGGGCAGGTTGGTCCATACATCAAATCGCAGCTGATACACACCTTGGTGCGTCCACGGTGTACCGACTGTGGAGAAGATGGTTGTAACAAGGAAATGTGGCAATTTATAGGAATATCGGTGCAACCAGAGTGACGTCAGCACGTGTGGATCGGCGTATCCTTCGACAAGCAGTGGCGGCCCCACAAGCCACTTGTACCGCCATCCTGCAACATGTGCTAGACACCCTAGATCATTCTATCTCGACCAGAACCATTTCCCGTCGATTGGTTGCTAATGGCTTGCACTCATGCCGTCCGCTAAGAAGACTGCCATTGACCCCACCGAATAGGCGCCAACGTTTGGAATGGTGCCGGGCTAGATCGACGTGGATGACGGAATGGCACAGGGTCGTGTTCTCAGATGAGTCGCGTTTCTGCTTGTCCAGTGATAGTCGCCGTGTACGCGTATGGCGTCGACGTGGAGAAAGGTCCAATCCGGCAGCAATTGTGGAACGCCCCACCGGGCGACAACGTGGAATCATGGTTTGGGGCGCAATCGCGTATGATTCCAGGTCACCTTTACTTCGTATTCAGGGCACTATGACGGCCCAACGATACGTTGATGATGTGCTGCGACCGGTGACACTCCCCTACCTTCAGGGGGTACCCAATGCCCTTTATCAGCAGGATAACGCCCGACCGCACACTGCTCGCATTAGCCAACAAGCTCTGCAAGATGTACAGATGCTTCCCTGGCCACCGTACTCTCCTGATCTCTCACCAATCGAGCACGTCTGGGACATCATTGGACGCCGTTTGCATGCCTTTCCACAGCCGCGTTCAGAAGACGAACTGTAGCAAATGGTTGAGAGGGAATGGAGAGCCATCCCTCAGGACGCCATCCGTACTCTGATTGACTCTCTACCTAGACGTGTTGCTGCGTGCATCGCCGTCCGCGGTGGTCCTACTTGCTACTAAGCCGACGCCGTTCTCGCTCTGTATTATGACTATCATTTTGAAATAAAGATCACTTATTGTTCGTCCCTGTCTCTCTCTGTCTGCCGAGTTTCATCACTTTCTGGCCACTATTTCTTGGTGTTCCATTTTCAATGTCACGCAGTGTATTAATCTCACTGCCTGAATCAAAAAGTACTAAATAGGTTCCCAAGAGTAATGAATCTACCCCAACGTCACTCATCACTCCTGGGCACCATAATTGTTGCCCTACATTACCTCGAAAGTCTTGGTAAAACTGCTTTCGCCGGGTTTCTTGTCGGTCGCCAACCTCTCTGCTGGGGCGGGCACCTAAAGGAAGAGAATCCTGTGAAGGCGCTGCATTCCTTGAGTCGATATTTTGAAAGTCCCGTCGATATCTGGGGCCATTAAAGGGTGAAGATGTCTCTTCCTGACGAAATCCTTCTTCCAGGGAGGATGCAATCTTAATCCAGATGTGCAGATTAGCTGGATTGGCAGCGATCAAAAATGGTCTCAGCTTTGCGTTTATATTCGAAGAAAGCGCTTCCAGGGTCTGCTCCGAACTTATATTCAATATTTTTGCCAACTTCAGTTTATTAAAGTAGTAGTCCATAAGGGGTTGCGATGGTAGCTTCTTTTCAGTCCAAAACTGCCTCATCAATCCACTTGTCGATACCGGGAAAAATGTATTCATAGCTTGGTGAAGTTCATCCAACGTAACCACGTCCTGGCACATCGAGGCGTATATCTCTAACGCTTTTCCTTTAAAAAATGCTCGGGATCATTGATAGAGCATCATTTTCTGAAATATTTTGAAGCTTGACTGTTCTTTCAAAAAGATTTCGCCATTCTTGATACGTAAGGCCTGTATCCGGGTTGAAAATCGGCAAAATTTCTTTAATTGAAATGTCTACTCTCGCTCCGGTAACAACCTCTTCTTTCGGTAAAGTTTTCATGTCTTTCTTCGATGTCATTTCGAATTTATTCCCGTAGGAAGCGATCCTGTCGACTAGCTGATATATTTCTATTCTAGATGTGTGAAAAAGAATTTGCAGTCGTTTGTGGCTGTCTCGAACTCAATCATCTCTTTATTTTTTTTTTCAAATCTTTTTAAGCAAAACAAAAATTTACATATACCATTTAGTTAAATCTTCAGAAAAAAAAAACAAAATAAAATTTACATTCTATTATTCAAAATGTATCATATATATTTTTAAAAATCTGTTCAGTAGAGAGAGTGGATATGTTTGATCGAAAAATATATTTTATATATTATGTAAATATTATAATGTAATGAATATTATTATCATAATAATCTGTGTCCCGGAAAATTATTATCAATAATTTTAGTTGGTCAAACTTTCACACGGATAAAACCCGGGCAAAGCCGGGTACACATCCGCTAGTATATATATATATATATATAATTATCTAAAATGCAAATATTTTATTTTTTTGAAAACATGTATTTTAATTTCATCATTGACTATTATTTTATTTTTGGCCCTAGATTTAGAACATAACACTTTGAATATTGTTGTAAGTATGTATAGTTAACCTACCTATATTTTATATAATTCACGAATATAGAGGATTCATTAATAAATTCTATATTGCTGTGAAAAATAATTAATGTGTAATTCCTTTCAAGAAATTGAAAATAAAAACTACTTGAAAGGTAAATAACTATCTTTCCTATTTCAAGACTGCACCTACAATTCTTTATATTACCACATCAAAACATTATAATCATAACATATATATATGTAATAGGGTGAAGTCCTGATCAGTCTCTTGTAGAATCCTGTCGATCACTGTAATAAGGTGAAGTCCTGGTCAGTCCCTTGTAGAATCCTGTCGACTTTCAATGTGGCAATATAGTGGTAATAATGTGGTGAGGAGAGAAATAATCACACGACGAGTTGGTAGAGGAAATCATCCAGGCAGCCAGCCGAGAGAGAGAGGGAGCGAGGTTCTATATGCGCTGAACGACCGTTTGTTGTGTACCACCCCCAGACTATCCAAAAATAGTCCCCAGGTGTTGACGGGCAGCCCCCATTTGCCGCCCCTTTGGAATGTCGCTGCTGTCTCAATTGACAGGACTTTACATCCCATCTCTCTCTGGGATGGCTCTAGGTTTGTTTTATTATTCGTGGAAGAGTATATATTATGACATATATATATGAAAATTCGAAACTATTTTAGATGCCTAATATTCTTTTTGAAATTAAAATTTTCTACTGCCCTCACTGCAATGGAAAAATTAATGGTAGGGCCTGGCTCATCAGTGGTGAAACCTCCCAAAGGGTTCGCCAGTTTAATCTACCTTACCTCTGTTATATTGCATTTTTCGATCTTCCTTTTATAGTGATACTGATTCTAGACTCTTGGAATGAGTCTTTTAGATGAACTATGGACATAAGCTTTGAGGACAGCATAATTATATATAATACAGCAATAAGGGCAGTAGAAATTGTTTAATTTCAAAAAGAATCTTACGTGTCTAAAATAGTTTAGAATTTCCATAGCAGATGACGCGCTAGTGCATCATAATATATATATATATGTAATAATATGTTGAAGTTCTGGTTGACTCTTGTAGTACCTCATCGACTCTCTGTAATAAGGTGATGTAACCGAGGGTCAAACCTGTAGTAAACGCGAGGGACAGTCAGGGCGTGGAGAGTTTTCCAGTACCTCTCTGCACCTTGTAGGATCTTTAACAGTTCTCACAGGGTATAGGCAGTCGTGGTCGAGGCAGAGTGGAAAACTGGGGAATGTCCACACACAAAAACGAAGCGACACAGTTGTAGAAGGAAAGTTCCAAGAACAGATAAAAAGTCGAGCCAAGAGCAAGATGGAGTTCGAGTAGATTTCTTACTGTTTTACATGGTCGATGAGTTGGTCCTTGGAGACGACAAGGGGAGACGCTGACCGGAAGACTCACTGGAAGACTGACTGTCTGTTGCTAACTGGGCCTTTTTATATCTCCTCGGGCAAAGAGAATTGCATCACGGCACGTGTCGCTGTTACTCGAGACACGGCACGTGTCTGTTCCACTTTATTTTTAGAAGTTACTTTGTGATTCAATCTTGCTCCTAACTCAGCTTTTAATCTATTATATAGTTTTATTTATTCATCCTCAGTACATTACATATGGTGATGCAAGGAGACATGTCAATTATGCGTATAATTATTTATAGATGTGTTTCTATATACAACATAACAATCTTGTTATAAGTATTATATAATATAGGGTTGTTGGTTTAAATTATCATAGATGGGCCCCGGGAGTGAAAGGGTTTATCCGGGTTTAAGCGGGTAAAGCCTCTCTAACACAGGTAAGTAATTAAAATTTCTTTTAATTAATTAAAACTGTGAGGGTAAAGGGCTATAACAAGATGTTTATTTGGATATATCTGAAAATTATAAAAATAAAACTTATGTTTAATTTAAAAGTTATGATATTCATTATAAAAGAGAACTGTAGATAAAACCTTTGTTTGCAAAAAAAAATAATGATAATAAAAATTGATGTTCTAAAAGATTGTTGGCGGGCGTTGGAAAGGGTTAGGGGTTGAAGAATATGCAATTGTAAGTGTTGCACAGACAATCAAATACTGAGATCCAGGTGCAAAGCGAGGATATAGACTTGTGCGTCTTCCTAGGCAATGTTTCACCTGTTATCCTGTATAAGGTTACAGTGCTTTGTCACAATTGTAGGGTTATTGGGTTGAAAAGTTGTTGAAGAAAAGAATTAATATGATTGAAAGGGGTGGTAGAGCCATGCGATAAGTAGAATTGTTGTAGCGACAGTAGGTGGTCTGACTTGACTTGAAATCAAAGGTTGATTGTGGTCCGCTAGAGCTGAAAAAAAATTGAAAATTGAAAAATGTGAACGCTTTGTGCATGCGTTGGTGATGTGCTCTGCGGATGAAATTAAATAAACTTTTGAAACGTGTTCAGACCAGAAGTCGAGACTTGTAATTCTGGGGAACTGTGTTCAAAGAGTTTGTTGAATTACGAAATCAAAAAGAAAAATTGTCAAGCAGTACTGTCGTTTCTATGATGGTTTGAAGCAATGGCTGAAATAGATAGTGATGAAAAAGTATAGGGAAGTGGTTAGTGAGTAGGATTGTTGAAAACGATTGTTGCATGCCCGATAGTTGATGATAAATAAGCATTGTCATATAATAAAGTTTATTTAAACAAAAATATAGTGAATAAAAAGATAGAAATATGATTGCGGATAAAAAAAAGTGTAAGTGGCTAACATCAAACATGTAATATATATAAAAAATATATAATAATGAATAAAAAATGATTATTAAAACAATTAAATGTTTTGTCATACTAAAATAATATCATGAAAAATAAAATTGTTAAAATAAAGTTGTTAAAATAATGTTGGAATAAAAATTTGATTATTTAATTGAAAAGTAAAAAAATAAAAATAATTATTCAAGATTTTATACAAAGTTATAATATAATTAAAGGTTACTAATGATTAGATAAATGTTAAGTGGTGAAAAATGGAACAAAAATTGTCTCTTTGGAAGAAAAGTTAAAAGAAAACAAAAAATATTCGTTCCTGAAAAAAGGGAACATATTTACACACAATGTCTAGGTGTAGGTGCAAGATTATTGATGTCTTTAGTTTGGCCTACGGGGAGGCAATGTGGCCCTATGTCGCTTTGGTCCGGTCTGAGAAGTTGGTCTTTGCCAGATCTTCCCGATTATATTATGTGAGACCAGACGGGGAGCGATCTTGATCCCTAAAATGATGTCATGGTAGTGGAAGATGGGACTTTGGGTACATGAAATATGTAGTGCATGTCTTAGGCGCTAAAAAGATTGCAGAGCGTTTTATGCAGTTGGTCTGCAAAATTTTTAGGTGAGCCACCCAAACGCCGGCTTGTTACGTTTGGGGAATATCATTTAAAATATTAACTTAACAGATCTTTTCTCCATGTAACATTGCGTTACATATGGAGAAATGAGAGGTTAAAGCCTTTTTTATTCCTAACAAGAGAGCCGGTAATGTTGTGTATGTTCATTAAAAGCGTACCCAAAAGCCTTATAATTGAATGATTGACAGTGAAGAGTGTTGAAGATTGGAATATTGTCGTGGCGATGGGCGCCATTTTGGGGATTTAATTGTCCTTTTACGAGGGTATAATGTGGCGTCTCCTTTGGTCACATTGTAGGATCGATAACATTATAAAAATAAGATTTGCTATAAAAGGGATTTTATATAACTTTCCTATCCGTTTTAATCTGGTAGGTTATTTGGTGGACACGAAAGTCTAGCATACTGATGTGCCAAGGTACAGGCCTACTGAAACTGGAGGTGTCATGTTAACATTGGGCTGCAACTGGTGTCAATATCAACATGTGTCATGTCCTTTGATGCCGACCGACGCAGCTGGGTTGTTTGTTGTTGTTGGAGACGCGGTGAGTCATCCTGCTGGCTAGAAGTAAATCTTTCAGCCTCCACGGTGGTAATTGGTTTCTTGCCTATTTGAAAATATAGTTTTCTCTGTGTTCGCAAGCGTTGTGTCTCGACGATGTTGAGGACTTCAAAAAAAATGTTATTCAATGATGTCAGGTTTAGATGTGAGTAAAAGTGCGACTTTCGACGTGGACACGTTTTGGGGTGAGAAGTGTCACAGGCATGAAGGCGTCTTTGTGGCCTATTAAGTGAGAAAAATTGTTGTGATGCTCTGTGTGACACTAATGAGTGAATTGAATGGAAAGGTGTCACGTGAAGTCTTTGTTTTTGGTACAGCATCTAACTTGTTTCCGAATGAATAACAAATTTATTAGTCATTGGTGGTGGTTGTACAAAACACATCGAGAATTTTCAGATTGTTATAGAGGTGGTATGTTTATTGCGAAATCTTTTTGTTCGCGACGATATGGAGTTCGTGTGGCTCGAAATTGGATGTGTTGTTAAATCGCGTGTTAATAGATGGTGGCCAATTGGATAAAGTGATGTGGGAGTGTGTTGAAGTTCGTTCCGAGAGATGTGTGAATTATTAATAATTATGCATGTAAAAAGAAAAGGACGAGGGAGTGTAGCTATGTTGGAATTTTTAACTTGTTTTGGGGAAGGACAGTTACATTTCTAGTTGTGCTTTTGAAGATAGTGTATCTTTCGATTTTTGTATTAAAAAAAATGCGTTTCATCTATGTTTATTAAAATTTGAATATATTTTTTTAATCGTTGCTTATGGTAGTGCAAAAATTATACTTGTAAAAGGGCAATGGCATGATAGTGACTTATAATTTGAATGGGGCGTATACATAAAATAGTGAACATAACAATGATTTTTGCAAAGTTTTGTGTATTTAATTAAGACATTGGTGTTTTTGGTATAAAAATAAGGTATTAAGAGAAACACACAAATAAGTTTAGAAAATAGGATTCGAGTAATTAAAATATAATATGAGTTTTTTCCATGTAAAATTGAAAGTAATGAATTAAAATTTAAAAGTTGCTTAAAATAAAGTAAAAATTGATAAATGAGGGTATACAAGATTTAAAATTTGAATTGAAATGCTATAAAAATGGTAAAATTTGACTAAAAAATGATTACAGTGAAAATAAACATAAAATATATGGAGAATCAAGTTGTTAGCATGAAGAGAGAGTTAAGTAGATTTTTTAAAAACTCACAGTTTTTATGATTGTTCAGTCAGGAGAATTGGTCTTTGGTTGTTGTCCTGATGACGTGGAAGGCGTCCCATGTAGAAGCTTGTGACTTCTGTTTGGCGATGGTGGCATGTCGTCTGGATGGTTGCGTTGTAAGGCCGAAGGTGGGTAACTTCTCACCGGCTTATTTTGCGGGAATTTCGGCTGTGTCGTTGAGGGGAGATCGCTTGGTCGTTTCGTTGGAATGGCGTGCTTGTTCCTCCATCTTTGCTCTTGGCTCTTTTCTATCTGGACAGTCTTCTTACCTTCTTCGCTATGGCGTCCTTCGTTTGGGTTATCCTGTCGACTATCTGTAATAATATGTTGAAGTTCTGGTTGACTCTTGTAGTACCTCGTCGACTCTCTGTAATAAGGTAATGTAACCGAGGGTCAAACCTGTAGTAACCGCGAGGGACAGTCAGGGCGTGGAGAGTTTTCCAGTACCTCTCTGCACCTTGTAGGATCTTTAACAGTTCTCACAGGGTACAGGCAGTCGTGGTCGAGGCAGAGTGGAAAACTGGGGAATGTCCACACACAAAAAACGAAGCGACACAGTTGTAGAAGGAAAGTTCCAAGAACAGATAAAAAGTTGAGCCAAGAGCAAGATGGAGTTCGAGTAGATTTCTTACTGTTTTACCAGGTCGATGAGTTGGTCCTTGGAGACGACAAGGGGAGACGCTGACCGGAAGACTCACTGGAAGACTGACTGTCTGTTGCTAACCGGGCCTTTTTATATCTCCTCGGGCAAAGAGAATTGCATCACGGCACGTGTCTGTTCCACTTTATTTTTAGAAGTTACTTTGTGATTCAATCTTGCTCTTAACTCAGCTTTTAATCTATTATATAGTTTTATTTATTCATCCTCAGTACATTACATATGGTGATGCAAGGAGACATGTCAATTATGCGTATAATTATTTATAGATTGGTTTCTATATACAACATAACAATCTTGTTATAAGTATTATATAATATAGGGTTGTTGGTTTAAATTATCATATATATATCATATTCTCAGTTTTTATGTGTTTACGTATTTTCTATATCTCACTTAATTATGCAATCTATGTACAAAAGGTAGGTGCAAATGTAAATAAACCATAAACGTTTATTGATCACATTGATGCGAGTATATCTAGAGTGTTTGTCTGAAGGAAGAAGTTTCTATGAATTGATCGGGCCACATTGCATTTCCTAATGATCCAGTCAGGAAAACGACTTGGCATGCGATGATGGCCAATCTGCTCCAAATCCAATCTGACAGAATTTGTTTACGGAAGTCATTGAAGGACGCTTTGGTTGGGAGAGTGATTAAATTGGTGGAGGTGAACTTGGCTTAACTAATTTGATATGAATTTCAGGAATTCGTAATTACCAAATTAATTGTTTGTATATAGAGTAAACATTTAATTATCTATATTTGTCTAGACGCCCCCCTCCCTATCTCGGCAAATGCAGTTCAAGGAGTATTGTAAGAGAATCAGAGGCTGGATCTCAGAGATTATTGTTAAATAAACAAAACATTAAATTAAGATGACAGAAAACAAAAAAGGCAAAGCAAAAGCAAGCGTAGGAGAGAACAACCAAAGTTAAACTAACACTTCAAGTACATCCGGTCGGGGTGGCGCCAGGTCACATGTCTGGTAGGAAGGTGGCGTTGCTAGGCAACGGCTGGTGTGCGAAGTTACTCTCCAACACTCTTACCTAACAAGCACTTAGTTGTTTCAAACAGTCCAAGTTGGCTTCTTAGTCTTCTAAACTTTTCTGGAGGTAGAGCTGTCAGCAGCTTGAGCAATGATGCAGACATAAAGAAGATCAATTGCATGGTTTTTAATTTGATCTCTGATAAGGTGATACAAATTTTCAATATATTTAGTTCTTTTTTGGTATTCTGGGTTGTGAACAAGTCTTATGCAGCTTTGATTGTCGCAATAAATTGTTGTAGGCTTTACTTGTTCTTGATGTAGCTCTCGTAGAAGTTGTCTCAGCCAAATTGCTTCTTTCGTTGCTTTGGAAGCCGCAATATATTCAGATTCTGTTGTTGACAGAGACACACAATTCTGTTTTTGACTGCACCAAGAAATAGGTCCATTATTCAACATGAACACATATCCGGTGGTTGATTTTCTTGTGTCTAGGTCTCCAGAAAAATCATCATCGGAAACACCTATAAGATATGTTGTGCAGGAACTCCCACCAAAACAAATACCGATGTTTTTCGTAGCTTTTAAGCATCCAAATATTTTCTTTACTGCGGTCCAATGTGAAAGTCCTGGGTTGTTCATAAATTGCCTAACCCTGCTGACTACGTAGGCAATATCAGGTATAGTTCCAGTCATAAGGTACATTAAACTGCCAATTGTCTGTATGGAATCTTGTTCATTTCTTCAATTTCCTGATCGTTTTTGGACACATCTCTTTTGTTAGTTTTGAGTAAGAATCAGAAGGTACGAGTTGTACCTTAATTTCAAGAAGGTTGTAATGTTCAAGTGTTCTTTCAATGTATTAGGCTTGATGTAGAAATAATGTATTACTTGTTCTATCTAGATTTATTTGTAGGCCAAGGAAATAATCGGCAGTAAAAGTTTCATTTCAAAATGGGAATTTAAGTACTCTACTATATCATCTAAATGTTGCTTGTTTATACTGCATATTAAGCAATCATCTACATATATTGCAAGTAATATGTAATACTGTTTACACTTCATTGTATAGACACATGAATCTGTTATGCTAAGTTTGAGATCAAATTTAATTAAAAACTCATGATATTTCTTGTTCCACATTCTGGGGAATTGTTTAAGACCATAGATACTTTTCTGAAGAGAGAAAACATGATTTTGAAAATCTGAGTTTTCATAACCTTGGGGTTGTTCAATGTAAAGTTCTTCTTTCAAGTCACCATTCAAGAAGGCAGATTTTACATCTAATTGAATCATTTCCATATCAAGTGATGCACAAAGTGATAAGATTGTTCTAATTGAATCGAATTCTACTAATGGAGAAAAGGTTTCACCATAATCAAGTCCTGATTTTTGTGAATAACCTTTCGCAACTAGTCTAGCCTTAAACATTTTATTTGATCCATCTGCATTTTGCTTTATTTTGTATACCCACTTGCATGCTATAGCTTTTCTGTCTGATGGTAGTGTCACATAAGTCCATGTTTGAATTTTCATCAAAGAATTGAATTCATCATCCATAGCTAGTTTCCAATTTTCTGAGTTTTGTCCTACAATTGCATCTTCATAGTTCAATGGTTCTTGGTCATGGACATAACAAGCATATGAAATAGCTCTTGTACAGTTGGTTGATGGTTGTTCCGTTTCTCTGATTCTATTCCTGAGAGGGTATCTGCATGATTCTTCTGATTTGGAACTGGTATTTGTGCTATTAACACTTTCTTCACTATATATAGTTACCTGCTCTTGTTGGTTATCCTGAATATTTTCTGATGTATTAGCTTTAGTAAGTATTACATCTCTGCTTATAATAATTTTTCTAGCAATAGGATCCCACATTCTATAAGTTTTGTTAGTTTCAGTATTTCCAACAAAAAATGTACGAATACTCTTTTTGTCTAATTTCTTTCTGTTATCCTTTGGTATATGCACATGAGCATTACATCCAAAGGTTTTCAAATGTGAGATGGAGGGTTTTCTCTTGCACCATATTTCATAAGGTGTAGAATTTCCCAATACTTTAGTAGTACATCTATTTAAGAGATAGACTGCTGTTTTAACGGCCTCAGCCCACAGTTCAAGCGGCATTTTTCTTCTATGTAACAAGCATCTAGCTGATTCAACTATTGTTCTGTTATCTCTTCCAGAAATACCATTCTGTTCTGGGGTATACGGAGCAGTGAGTTCATGAACAATTCCTAGAGATTTTCGATAATCAGAAAAATTCTTATTTAAAAATTCTGTGCCATTATCTTTTCTGAATATTTTTATTTTATTTCCAGTTTCAGTCCTAACTCTTTTTACAAATTCTTCAAATTTCTCAAGTACATCTGATTTATGCTAATGAAGTAGACCATTCTGAATATTGAAAAATCATCCTTGAATGATACAAAATATAATGATTCACCTGGTGATCTTTTACTCTTAAGTCCACAAACATCTGAATAGATCAGCTCTCCTGGATAGGTCAAATTTAGACTTGTTGACTCGTGAAAACCTTTTCTATTTTGCTCACCAGTAGTTTAGTAAAGCGCATCCCCAATTCACTTTAATTGTCGTACGTCCTATTAGAGCCCGCTTCAAAAAATTTGTGTATTATAATTCATTCTAATTGGCTTACGTCTGGAGATTCCCCGTAATAAACTTTAAATACGACTTTTTTTTTTAAATGTGTTGCATCCCCAATTCACTTTAATTGGCCTATGTCCTATATGTGCGTTAAATAGCTGGCCGTCATTTTAATTGCCCTAAGGATTCCCAATTCACTTTAATTGCCCTCCTACGTCATAGGTGACCATTCCTTATTGAAATAATGTTACAAGTATATGACGTAATGTCAGGGTCATATATACATATATATATAGGCCGATATTTTCTCAAATTGCAGTCAGATTATGGAGGCATTCAACAGTATTACCTCTTATCCACCTCTCATAAAATTTGATGAGCTGGAATTAGGCAGTTATAAACTGATAGAACTCAAACTAGTTGAAACCCGCTTCGGTCCATCAGTCAAGGCGGTTATAGAAGTAAAAGATTCTCAGCGGACACTATTTCTTCCAAAAAGATATTCAAAGCTGAAGCAATTTCAATTAGACGAAATCATCAAAGAAGAATGCTGCTTGATTTTCAAGGAACGCATCGGGAGTACGACAAACTTAGAAATCCAACGTTTGTAAATATGCTCCGTTTGTGTGCACACTTTTTTCTCTTTGAGTCTAAAATGTAATAAACATGTTGAAAAAAAAAAAGTGTTTGTGTGCTCTTTTTTTTTTTAAATCTGTCATATCTTTTACCAACTGATATAACGATTTAATATTTATGGAAATGTGTGTCAAAAATATATATTTGAAAAAAAAAGTGTACATTTTTAAATGGCCAAGCTTTTCCATCTAACTTTGGCACTAAAGAGGAAGAAGAAGAAAACAAAGTTTAATATTTTAATAGGTTTTTTCAAAAACTATTTATTTCAAATGTATAATGAAAGAAAAAAAAGATTAGGTAAAGATTTTTTATTATTTCAAATAAATGGGGATTTATATAAAAGTCTTTTTTTTTAATATTAGAATTAGGATATAATTTTAAATTGAATAATCTTTTGTTTATTTATTTTGTAAAAAAAAATGTATACCACATTTTGTTTAGGGTTATTTGAAAATTGTATGAAAAACACCGTCAATGCATGTATTTTAGTGTAGAAAAAAAAAGCACAAGAAGATTAGTTAAAGATTTTTTATTATTTCAAATAAATGGGGATTCATATAAAAGTCGTTTTTTTTTAATATTAGAATTAGGATATAATTTTATATTGAATAATCTAGATAATTTGACACATATATCAATATACTTGTCAGGAAATATGCTATTTGCAGCATTTATAAGTTCTTCCGCAGTTATTTGAGGAAAAATGACAAACATAATTAAATCCAAATACTTGAAGAATATATCAGCAACTTCAATAGGTAAAAATATAGTCTTATAAATTCCACGAGCCTTCTTCATCATGATAATTTCAAAATCACTTCTTAAAATTCTCAATTTAGGTGATTCTAAATAATAAAATAGATCCTTTATTTCATTAGCGTTGAAGACTAATCCGACTCGGGTGGGTTTGCCGTTCGATTTGCATTTCCGGAGCTCTACACGTCGATGAGATTTGAAAAAAAGTTTATAATTTCGAAGCAGAGGAAGAGCGAGAAGCGTTTTGTCCAGCATCATATCGCACTCTGAGCTTTTTATTTCCATGTAGACCCAGGAGTTAAAAAAGCCAAATTACTCATTGGGGTTTTATTTATTTATTATTGTTATTTTTTTTTTTTGCTTTAAATTTGATTTTTTTTTATCATGAAAGAAATGCCAACCCCATCGCCAAAAAAATTTAGCACGAAGCTTTTTTTTAGCTCTACACAAGCATTTCATTCATTTTATTGCACAAATAGTGGGATTCAAGAAAGCTTTTATACGAACACACATCGCAGAAGCTACAATGTTCGATATATACGGAGTGCAATTTGCAATTCACGCCTATTGTTTTCGATTTGGGTACGTTATACTTTTTTTCAAGATCGATCGATGGAATATTTAATTTATCGAATATATTTTTCTCAATACATCCGCCTTTATATGCGAAAGTGCCTCCAAAATTTGAATATAATTCCAAAATATATTTTTCCACGTCGCAAATCCAATTGCCTTCTCTCCTTGGTTTTTGGCACATGAATAGTCCGTGAATTTTCTTCGTGCAATATCTAACTGTTCTTTTGTCCCTCTCACTTAAATGACAATATGTATAATTGGGATTATATATTTCAATTCTTTCACCGAGGTCGCGGTGTAGGTGCGTCCAAGAGAGTTGGCGAAGTAGCATACCGCTCTCTAGCGGAAAAGCTTCAAAATCAACGATACAAGATATCTCGTACATGACACAGGCAGGAGAATTCCGAAATAGTCAGCTGTACGCTTCGTTCACCGGGCTTCAACTGTCCATTCCACAAATAAAATTGTCTTATGTCAATGACATCATTGCACAAATGTGCGTAGATCTGTCTTCCTAAATGGGTACCGTTCAAACAAGGATTCAAAATCGCATTAGAGATTGCACAACCCATAGGTCTTTCCGTACTATTAGAAGATGGGCTGGGAATTGTCATAATGGGAGATACTGTCATTATTATTATGCCACAGAGGAGGAGCGTTATCACAATTACCCATTTAAGAAAACCAAATAATTTTCGAACACCCGTTGCGGAAACTCGCTTTAGGGACACATACCTCTGCATCGTCACGAGTTTCGAGGATAATTATATTTCCCGATTCTAGTTTGTGCGTTAAATAGCTGGAATTTTCTTGGCGGTGTCTGAACGTTAGAGATCTTTCTTTGCCTAAGCACAAGAAGGCATTGACCCCGATTGGAAGGGGCCTCCAAGATTTAAAAATTTCTCCTCTATTTACGGAAATAACTTCGATAGTATGAAATGGATGAGGAGTTATATTACTGATTCTTTTACTAAGAAATTCAACGTCTATGCTTTTTTTACGCGCTAAATGCCATGAAATAGAAGGCTTGAATAATTTATATTTATAGATATTGATATTTAATGGAGGGACAAACTGCCAAATGTCGTCAACAGCGTCTTCCATATCTCTTACACACCCCCCTACTGGCGAAAATTTTTTCGCACGAACCGAGTAACCTGCTCGGAATTCAGCCTTGTCATTTTTTTATTTCTGCTTACTCTATTTAGGAAATACAAACAATATTCGCCGCATCTTTTACTATTGCGAGATTGCATCTGGAGCTTATTGTGCAATATTCTTTTCGCATTGCGTTTCATAAAATTTATGATCGCGGGCATAAAAGGTTTAATACCATAAGGGTCGAAATAAAAAACTGTTCGTTTATTCAAAAAGGCAATCGCGACCCAATGACTTTCCTTCATTGTTGACGGATCTAGATTAACAACAAAATACTTACAGCAGCGACCATCGATATATTTCGGTAACGAATCTGACGGAAACACGCCCGCAAATTTTTTAGAAATGATAGGGTCGAGCGTAGCCAATCTTAAGAGTTGTTTCGAATTCATCGTAAGGTGCCAATGTAGTCGACGTATAATTTTAACGACACTCTTACATTGTTTTTTGCGTGAAAATCTGTATAAGTAAGGTTTCCCAATACCTTATCCCCGCTTTTAAATGAGATATTTACATCATTCCTGACCGATTCGCTTAAAAAATGTTGTAATTCAGGAGCTTCTTCTTCTTCTTCGTCATTTCTAAAAACGATATAACACCCGGGGTTGTTAATACCTGTCGGCACGTTTTCATATCTGAGCCGATACTTCCTAATTTTTCCATCGAGAAAGAATTTGTGTTGTGCAAATTCACATTTTAACGCTATCGAATCTCCTTCCATGAGCATAAAACGAAAATCTAAGGTTTCGGTACTTGTAACTAATTTAACTAAATAATCACGGAGATATAAAACTGTGATGGCGTCCGTGTCATTTTCAGCGTTACCTAAATTTGTTACTTTATAACCGTTGCAATCAAAGTGTTTGTTTTCTTCGTCTAACAATAAAACTTGCTTTTTCAAACGCTTAATTTTCTTGGTTAAAAAACCTTTTGGAACGACATCTGTGTCGTCTGTTGGTTCAGGAACATTGGTAATTTTTCTTTGCTCAGCATCATAATACGAATTTTGTTTTAAAGGTAAAGATTTCGGAACGTATAAGCCATCGTTTAGTTTTATCAACGCGTTTTGATCGCAGCTATGAACTAACGTCGCCTCGTTTATGTAACAATCCTGCATTACTCGATCAAACTCACTTGCCGCAGTTTATCGATATGAATTTCGGATTGGAATTCGGAATAAAGGATGACGTTAATTGTCGATGTTAGTGCGCTCGAAAATTTCACTTCCAAAGAAATATTCGAATTTTGCGTAGCGCTAGAATGTAGATCCGAAGCGCACAAATCGGGAGTCGTATCAAACGCGAACAGAGTCAATCCGTTTTGAAATTCTTCTGGAGTTATATTCAATTCTCCGGAACTTAAATATCGACCCATGTTGGAAAAGAGATCGACGTAGCTTCTGTAAAATTCTCCTTCGGAAAATTTCGGAGTAAGCGGACGGTTTGGAAGAACTCGTTGTCCGATTTTTAATGAAATATAATTTATGTTAAAATTTTGAAAATTGAACGGGTTTTTCGTGAAATCTCCACTATATGCACCATTCGTCACAAATCCGATGACAATACGATTTGGTACTGGACCTAAAAATAGGTTCGGAAGGATTGTCGAATGGGTTCCGCTGGGAATCGTTAGAGTTTTTACATCTACTTTACGTATTGGATATTTTGCGACGCCATTCTCCAAAGTTTTATTATGCGCGAGAACGACGGACGGTGAAACAGTCACTTTTCGAACGAGAAGAGAGGCCTTTGTTATCTTCAGAACGAAACCCTGAGTATTGGACATCAAAACAAAGGAATTTTTAGCTCTATGCAAACGGATTTTTAATGAGACGCCATTTAGCAAGAGTTTGTGCTGAAAACTTAAATCTAAATTCATCGCGCCGAAAAGTGTTATTTCTTTATTTAAATCCATAACTGCATGTCGAGCTTTCAATCCCAAATTATTACCGTTTGGGTCTGTTTCGTCAAAATATTTCGCCGTGTCCTTTTCAAATAAGCTAGATTTGAGAAAAGTTTTCTGTGCATTTTCGGGAAAGTTTAGCAAGGCGTCTAAAATACTTCTATACCCGTAATTATTTTGCGATACGATTTGCTTTTCGTTTAAAAAAACTTCTACATTCTCAAAAGCCGTATTCAGGAGATAATTTATAGGTCCGACTTTATCCGTGGCGGCTATGGCGCTTCCATCTCTCTTCGAAATTTAAACCGCGAGTTGTAAGAAAATGAACGACGGGTCGATGTAGTGCTCAAACGTGCCCGGAATATAGAATTCGATTGGACCGTCCGATAGAGTCGCTATAGGATGGACTTCTTCAAAATCGGAGTTTTCTATAGCTACTTGAATCGGTAAACCCGAAAATAAGTCCAGCTCGGATTTAAGACACAGAGGTTCCATCATGCGAATATGTCCCTGTTCTGCTTTCTTCTTCGTTTACGTACGGTTTTTATACGTTTGCCCTCTCCGCTTTGAAATCGTTTGAGAGCGTCGTCTTTGATATCCCTTCCAGTTTCAAATATTCGCTTTTTTATACTCTGCTTGAAATTTTCTCCGCCGCCGACATCTCCCGCTACTTTAGAAGCGGTGGATAAAAGTTTTTTGCCAAAGTATTTCCCCGCGCGTTTCAAAACGGGCGTTACTGTTCGAAAAATATTTCCGAACCATCCCCTTCCAGCCTGTGTGGCGTAATAATATGGAATATTACCACCCTGTTGCAGCGCGTAATACTGACAGCATGTATGCGGGTCGATAGAGCGATGTTTATGCATCGTCATCTCGTTTGAAATGCAAAGTCACGCTGACGCTCTCGCCTAAGAATAATACAAAATCACCGTAGCGGTCTCTTATATTTATTTCGATCGTCTGAAACTCGCTCTTATTAACGGGCTTATAGAACAAAGTTTCAAAGTTTACGCTACCTTTGTCTCGAGGAAGAAATACGTGCCGAAGAAGTGGCGAAGCCGAATCTCCCACAATACCAAACTTACATATATCGGAGTAAACAAAAACCGATTGTATATTCTTATCCGTTCGCTCTCGAATGATTGGCTCGGTCGATATTGTCTTTTGTTCTTCAATCAAGATCCCTAATGGTAATAAAGTTGTTGCTTCGGGGAATTTGAGATAATTATATAAATTCCTAGAAATGATCAATTTATGATTAGGAGGTAAATTTAAAGTTGAAATGTCATTCCGAAAATCGAACTGTCCGTGGTTTTTAATGTTGTGACTCCACAATAATTTGACGATATCCTCGTTAAATTTGTCGAGGGCGATTAGCGGATCGGTCGCTTGATATTCGAATTGATGAGACAAAAGCGTATCACCCTGGTCGTTCGAAACGATGTAATAAAAATTAAAATGTTCCTTTTCTTTGACAATTCTATCAAATCTTAATTCGGCAAGGGCGACGAGCCAGTTTCCCTCGAGTCTGATACAATGGGGCAAACGCGTTGTATAATTTGAATGCGTATTATTTGGAAAATAATCCAAACTCGAATCCGAAGGTAGGGTCACATAGAATTCCTTCGTAGATCTGTAACCCATGAATTGAATCGATCCGAAAAGCCTTTAAAACTGACAAAATATTTTTTCGTCTTACCCTTCCCTTTTGTTTTGATAATGCGATCTATAGGCCAGAAATCCTCGTCTCTCTTATGTACTCGTTGTAATTCGAAATCGTAAAAACTTCCTTTAATTAACTCGTTTTTCAAATCGCGCAATATATAGGTTGCCGGAACAGTATTCTTGCGATCGGAAATGACGAAAACCTCGTCGCTCCAACCCGGTAGATAGCTTTTGCGGAAAGTTCTTCTAAGTTTAGATATCCTTACTCTATCTCCGACCTCGAACTTGAAACGTTTGGCGGTAGAAGGCGGATACAAACGATTAAATATTTCATCCCTCATGAAAGGAGTCACATCATCGGGGGCGACCTTTGTAACTCGATTTACAGTTTTATTATAGCTTTTAATTAAATCCGGCAACGCGTCTATATATTTGTAACTCCCCCTTCGAGTAAATAACCGCCACATTTTTCCTTTAAGCGTTCGATTGAATCTCTCCACATTAGCGGCTTTCTTATCGCTGTACGAATGATAATGTTTGATATTATATTTTTTGAATAATGTCTGCACAGGCTTATTGAAAAATTCGGTGCCCTCGTCCGTTTGCAAGAGTTTGGGAACGACTTTTTCCTTCGAAAAAAGGTTTTTGAAGGCCTTTACAATTTCGGTAGAATTTTTTCGTTTGATAGGAATGGCGTAGGCTCGCTTGGAAAAAACATCGACAATAGTTAGAATGTAACGATAACCTTTGTTAAATTTTGAAAATTTAATCATGTCCACCAAGTCGCCTTGCCATAGTTCATTGATATCTAAGGCGATAATTTTTCGTCGTTTGAAATTTAACTTAACGGGATTATGAAGGGTGTAAACGTCCTGTGTCTCCAACCATTTCTGCGCAGATTTTTTCGATATTTTAGCGCTCTTAGCCAATTGATCGATTCCGCCAAAACTTCCCGGTTCTTCCGCGTTGTAATACACTTTGGCTAATAATTGATCCATTTTTTTTCTTTTTTTGAAGTCGATAAAGAAGGCGAGAGCTCTTCCCGCTTTACACTTGGCGTTTGTTTCTTAAATATGAGATTCTTAGCGGTCGAATTAAAAATCCACTGTTGTGGAATATTTATTTTCTTTAAACTTATCGCTAAATCTTGAAAGCCCACAGGTACATTTACGTTCTTCCTTTTTCGCGTCGTAAGAAACGTAAAAATATCGACGACGTTGGACTGCGGAATAGGTTGATTATTGATTATGATTTCACCATTCTGATTCCAAATCACTTCGTTAGTAGATCTTAAACGTTGAATAATCATGTCTACATACTTTTTTGAAGTGATCGGGACTGAATTGATAATTTCTGCATCTATATTTCGTTCATTTAAAGGTTCGATGGGTTGCGGCGGCGGTGGCGGAGTGTCGAATGAACGTTGATAACGTCGCATTAATTCTGCTAAGAGCTTCACTTTCTGATCGTCCGGCAAAGACTTCTTTGTTAATAATGCGTCGATCTCTTGTTCGAGAGATAACGTTTGTGTATAAATTGGATATAATGACGGATTAGGAAATGCGAATCTTTCGGCCATTTTTACAACTTTTTCCCGATCCAGGATCCCAAGGCCGACAGAATAGGCGCTAAAATAAGGGGCAAAAAACCTCCCTTCTGATTAGTCAGTAGACGTCTCCGTTTGACGAGAGAGATCTTTCTGTTCGCGAGAGTTCTCATCATCTTTTTATAGCGACGAAGTTTTGTTTTGCGTTTAGATGAAAGGTTAACATTGCCTTTTAAAATGTTGAGACATATTTCGCAGAGACAATCGGTCAGGGCTGGAGTGAGTAATTTTTTCTATCTAGCACATTTTGCGCCTTTGCTAGAGACTCTAGCGCATATCTATGCTTGTATAATCGATTCATTTTGGTGAATAAATAAAATTAGCTTCCCCAGGAAATATATGTGAACGGATCCTCAATTGCTCAGGCGTCTGAGGTTTCAAATCTATGCAGATGAATTTATATAATTCCTCTGCAGTTGCCATTTTTAGAGCCGCTTCTAAAAATTTTGGATTATTGGGATACATTTGTCGCCCAAGCGTATATACCTGCTGGGCATCTCTGGGGTTTCTAAACAAGAAAATGTAATGACTATTTAACGAAATGGTTCTAAAATGCGGATTTTTCGGAAATAAATTTTGCGCTAAAATTATAATAGAAGCATTCCGGTGATGAGTATAATTGCAAAATATTTTGCAAATGTCTTGATTAATATCAAAAAATAAATCATCGAGAATCAATAAAGTGCGCTTGCTAACATCCCAGTTATTGGGTGGTAAGCCGCTTATGTAAACAAAGGGGAAATCCTTAAACCACGGTTGAACAGACGAATAACACCAAATAACTTTCTCGGGAGGGGGTTCGATTAAATCAATTAATCCTTTTGTTAAACTTGTTTTTCCCGATTGAGAGGCACCCACAACCAACGCGTTAAACGGATGTCGTAAACGAAATTGAATATAATCTTGAGACGACATGACTGAGAGATTTCTTAAGCGGAATTTATATTTATACCATCTATGACAAAATAATAAGTCTTAACATAAGATCTTCCAACAATGTCGACTCCTTGTTTATAAAGCGATTCCTTACAACATTTGAGATAATGTGAAAAGTCTCCAATAGTCATCTTTATTGAACCGGGATATTGAACAGTTATTAAAAAACCATAGCGTCGGTTCATAGTCGGAAATTTTTTTTCTGTCTCGGAAGTTGAATTAATGCGTCCCCTTCAATCTTGAAATAGATTGCATTTTCGACTTCGGGAAGCTGACATTCGCATCTGAAAAGATTTTTCGAAATCTCAATTATTTCGTTTTCTCTGAGTTGCATAAACCCGTACCACATTTTCCTATATGTAGCTGAATGTCTATGAGTTTGGAAAAAGCAAAACCTGAGCCTCTGCTTTGGAATGTCTCTATATTGGCTTGTATCTGTTTTAAAATGTTGTCTAAGACAACAGAAAGGCTGCCCCAGTTTCTTTGACAGCGTGATGAGAAATGAACTCTTCTAAGATCCGTTTTTTCTTTATAAAATTCCAAAGTTGCTGAAATAAAAAACGACATCTTTGACGACCAATTATGGTCATCAATTCTTTTTTAATTTCATTCATATGATCATCGAATAATAATAAATTATGAGTTCTTGGTTTGTAAATATATGTTGAAAAGAAGCCAGAGAAGGCATCATTTATTTTATATAACATTTTTTTGTTTCCCCTTAAGACACATTAAGGACACAACAATTGAACCTAGTTCGCTGACCGATTCCCAAAGATTAATTTTTTAAATGCATTTATTTATTTATAATTCAACTTTTTTTTTTCCAGAATAGAATGTTAAATTTAGGTGAAGTTTTTATATTTTTTTTATGCATTATTTTTGATGTTAAAAAAAAAAAAGAATACAAACATTGAAAAGTGCATTTATTTACAATAAAGAATACAAACATTGAAAAGTACATTTATTTACAATAAAGAATACAAACATTGAAAAGTACATTTATTTACAATAAAGAATACAAACAATGAAAAGTAAATTTATTTACAATAAAGAATACAAACATTGAAAAGTACATTTATTTACAATATAAATAATTTTCTAGTGATTTACAAACAAATTTTATAATGTCCGTGAGCTAAACTATTGATATCGTCTAACAAATGACGCTTGTCGTCGAAGGTGTTTAAGCCCAACTTTGTTTGTTCTATTGTATACAGCGTGTGTTTACGGGATTGTATTAGATTTTGTGTTAAAAAATGTCGTTTGTGTGTTTCAAGGGTGTCCTTATAGTTTTGAAAAGCCAATTCATTTTTTAATATATGTTTTTTAACCCCCTTCCCTATGTTTTTCTCGTCTCCTCCTAAAACCCTATAACTATACATCTTTGCTTTGAGTCCAACAAATTCTGTCATAATTTGTCCGCACAATTCGTCTTTCCACTTGCCTATTACTTTTTTTATTTACTTGCGAATATAGTGGGTGGCTTAAAGGATAATCTGAAGTGTCTAACTGATCTCGGATTTTATCGAGAATAGAAAAAAGGTCGGCAGAAGGTGGAGTAGTTATATGATAGAGAAAGCTGTCAGTATCGGTGAAGCATAGACTTATTTTGAAGGACGGAGCTTTGAATAAAGGAAGCATAGTGGAATAATGGAATTGAAAAATTTTTAGTTTAGAAAGTTCTAATATAGTAAAACCGATATAGACTGGCTTGTTGAGAGTCAGATTTCTTTTTTCATTTTAAGAATAACCAAATCTTCTTCTATAATATGAAAACTATCGAGAGTGGGTTTTGCCATAAGTTTTGCGGCTCTTTCCGGCTCTGTTACAACTTCTACTCGAACCCTTTTCCTTAGATTTTCTATGGTTTTGCCGTAGACACTATTGTTAAGCAACTTCCAGAAACTCTTCTCAAATTCGGACTTGGCTTGTTTACGTTGATCTGTGTTAAAATCTATATAGGGTTTCAGCCAGGGACTCTGATTAAACGAAAGAATTTTATGAATTTTTGTTAGTTTAAGTCCCTGACTAAGGTAGAATTTCAAAGTTCTGTAGTGAACCGTGTAGGAAGATTTGGGGAAAAAATTGGGACAGTTTGATCGAGGAAGCGATGCTGTGTGGAAGAGACTTTTGAAAATCGCTCAACATGGATTCTACTATTTGTAAACGTTCTGGAGCGAGGGGAAAATCATTGTGCGAATCGTGGAGGTGTTCGGGATAGCAAAGATCAACGACAAATATATAGCCGATCGGACTGTCGTCCTGGAGAGCTAAAATATCGATTTGGTTGCATTCTTCTGAAGTCAGCCACCGAAACCTACCAGTTGGAAGAGGTTGACACCTACTCCATCCGTATAAATTATTGCAATCTGTGTAAAAAAGGTATGATGTATCTTTACTTGAGTCAAATTCATCTCCCATAAAAGGATTGTTTGCTTTGGCATATCGCTTTGATATCATGGCGACCCCTCCACGAATTTGCTCGCACGTCAGATACATGTCAGGATCGCAGATTAGATCTAACGAAACATTTGTCATTTTTAGTGCTGCGTCAAGAGAGAGAGACGGTGAAGAAAAATTTAAAATTGGGTCCAGTTGATAGTGTCTTAGACAGAGGTCTCTGAAATATTGAAAAATATCGGCTAGAAGAGCCACGTCGCCAATTAAATATATATCGTGGTAGTCTCCGAGCGTTGTACAGTTAAGTTCCTCCCATACTTGTTGCGCGAAAGCGTACGATTCGTTGGAGCAGGATTCATTTAAAGGTTTGCTGGAAAAATATTCAATGGGAGGGAGGCTTGTTTCTGAAAATTTTGAACTATCCGTCATGTACTCGTAAGGATAGACACCTTTACGACGAAGCAGATCGGTCTGGTACGGAAAACATTGGGAAAGAACCTTGAACCCATCTTGCGGTAAATTTGAACTAAGAGTATTTAACGATGCGGATAGAAATTGGAATGAATTCAAAAATATGACATCATCTACCAGAATGACCGAATATTTTTCCATATTCATAGGAATAATTTTAAGATGTTTATGAGGCACATGACGGAGAGCTTTGATTAAAAAATGGTTGTCGTAGTTCTTTGCTCCGTGTAATAAGCATCGAAATTTTGAATTATTGTGGTAATTTAAATTACAGATGTTGTGGGCGGCCCCTCTATACCGACCACTCCAATGACAATGATCGATTACTTTTGTCTTAATGTCCAATTGTTTTTTACAGATGTGGCAAGTTTGCTCGTTTAGAAAGTCATTTTTTTGTTGCTCGTTCATATCGACGGAAGGATATTTTCTGAGACGTTCTTTTAGCTTTGAAACTGTTGAGAATAAACTCAACAAGAACTTTTCCGCCGGATTCTCGCCGCGATAAATTTCTTTGTGGACGATATTTGACTCCGGATCTACCACGATATAGCAATACGAACAAGGTACGTGGACAGAGTATTTGGAAGGGTCGGGGTTGGGCTGTAAAATGGCTTCGAAATCTGCGTATATAGCGAAGATCTGCTTAAAATTATTAGAAAATTTGGAAAATGAAAGCTTAGAACCTTCTTTTGGATATTTGACACGTTGAGCTCCGTGAACCCTACATGTTTTTTCATGCTCCATTACCAATTCTTTTGATTTGAAAGAATACAGACAATAGTGACAAACGTAGCGCGATTTTGAGTCAAAAAGACGATTGAAGTGCCTAATCAGAAAATAATGGCTTTTATATATAAATAAATTTATTTCTTTGCTATCTACATTTTCGGAAAGCTGGAGGGGGAAGATTTCTTTTTCCTCTACACTATAAACATTGATCGCGAGAGAATTTAGCTCCTCAAAATGTTTAATGCGTTCGCGTGGCATTGGAGCTGGTATAACGCCTTTGAGATTAGAAAGAAAAGGTTCGTAGTGCTTAGAACGGTGAGGATTGCTAGATACTGGGTATAAGGCAGCAAGGATAGAGTAATAAAAACACATGTCATCGGGTGCATTTATGTTAAGTAGTGCCCTTCTATTCGCGATAAAAGCCGGTGGTTTAACACCTTGACACCCAGCATACATCGGCGTATATCTACCTATATTTAAATTAATTTCTAATAAGTTTGAAAATATAAAAGATGACCCCTCTTTATTGTATGTTAATAGTCTATTGTAAATTTGGCTTAGGGATTCTTTAACTAACCCATTCAACATTGCTTGGGTAAACACACGCTGACACTTGGAAACAAAATGGGCTCGCCTACCTGAAGCATCATTTGTCTTGATAAGTTCCACTTCCGTTTGTAGAAAAAATCGGATGGTCTTATGTCGCTGCAAGGCCTGTTGCAGAATGTCGATGATATCTGCTTCGAAGCTGTCAAGTTTTTCCTCTAGGCTGAAAACATAAATATATTAAGTATATAATTTATAATAAATATTCCTTCTTCTTACCTCGAAAAATGAAATTCCGCCTCTAGAATCCTGCTTAATGTGAGGTCGTCGACTGTGGGAGCGTTGTCGAGCCCACCCTGCTCGGGAATTCCGAGCACTTGCTCTATATCTAGTGGTGAGAGGTGAGAAAGTTCACCTGGCATACACACATCCTGTGGTGATTCAAGAATGTGTATCAAATCATCCGCTGAAAGTTCTTCCATACAGACATCTCCCGATGGTCCGAGAACTTGTTCCAATTCACAAGAGAGGTCTGGAAGTACATCTACCATACCTTCGGTCGAGCGGAAAGACCACCTTTCTAGATAGCCATTGAGCGCACTTGCCTCCAAGCGTAGACACCTAAAAAAAAATAATAATAAATATATATATCAGGTTAATTCCATTCCAAATGAAAAAAACATTAGCGTATTGGTTAACTCCATTGCTCTAATGTTTTTTTTTTTTTTGCTAGGTTCAAATCTCATTGAAATATTTTTTTTAATTACCTAGTAAAGTATTTCTGATTATGAGAAAAACACATTCAATAAAACAAGAAACAAAACTTACCTCATGTTGGAAAAATTTAAATCCGAAACTGCTTGGTCCAGCTATTTAACACTGTCACTTGCTCCAAAAAAAAACCTGCTGCAATCCACGACGCATAGGGCAGAATTTTAATACAAAATTTATGATCTGACTGCAATTTGAGAAAAATATCGGCCTATATGCAATTAAAAATGTTATTTAAAGTTTTTATTACCTCCATCTAAGGAATGGTCACCTACAGAGGATTTATGACAAAAAAAGATAGATCTCTTACAAGGAAAGTTTATTAGGGGAATCCAGACGTACGCCAATTAAAAAGTGAATTTTAATATAAATTTTTTTCCACGACACGACGTGCTGCAATTTAAAAAGTGGTTATTACGTCCATCGAATTGTTCCAGGTCTAAGGTCAAGAAGCGGCTCTAAAAATGACAACTGCAGAGGATTTATGGGGCAAAAAAAAAGAGAGATCTCTTACGTTCAGACACCATCAAGAAAAATTCCAGCGGGAGCATGTGGGCGGATTTTTTTTTTATACTCGCTTTTTTTTTGTCGTCATCATGTGGGTGAAATTTTACAATAGTAAAGCTCATGTGGGTGAAATTTTACAATAGTAAAGGTATGACATTTAAAAATATACACTTTTTTTTTAAAAAACATATTTGTGACACATATTTCCATAAATATTAAATTAGTTGGTAAAAGATATGACAGATTTTTTTTTAATGAGCACACACTTTTTTTTTTGTTTTTAACATGAACTTTATTACATTTTAAACACATATATAAGTGTTCATAGAGTCCTTCTATACATTTTTCCTCTAAGTGTCGTTGTCTTCTTCTTCGTGATTGCAAGCCTGGATTTGCAGGACCGAATTGCAAGCTTGGGAATAAGCTTCGAATATTTTTTCAAATAATTCTTTTGAATAAAGCCATGCATCGCCTTCACACTCAGGTGTGTGCATAAAATCGTCCAAAAAATCCTCAATAAAATTTCCACTTTCATCATACATTTGAAATAAATGGTTTTTAAAAAACCTATTAAAATAGGAAACTTTTCTTTCCTCTTCTTTAGTAGAATATTCGAAAGAAATAGGGAATTCATAAATTACATCTACAAATTGATTCTTTTTTAATAAAAGACCTTTCTCCAAAATTGTTTCAATAACTTCTTTAACTAAATTTGGCAAAATTTTTACTTCCATGTTGCTTTCACTCTGTATGAAAGCTGACAATATGAGAAAATATCGGCCTATATATATATATATGCGCCTGACATTACGTCATATACGTGTAACATTATTCCAATAAGGAATAAGGAATGGTCACCTATGACGTAGGAGGGCAATTAAAGTGAATTGGGAATCCTTAGGGCAATTAAAATGACGGCCAGCTATTTAACGCACATATAGGACATAGGCCAATTAAAGTGAATTGGGGATGCAACACATTTAAAAAAAAAAGTTGTATTTAAAGTTTATTACGGGGAATCTCCAGACGTAAGCCAATTAGAATGAATTATAATACACAAATTTTTTGAAGCGGGCTCTAATAGGACGTACGACAATTAAAGTGAATTGGGGATGCGCTTTACTAAACTACTCTCACCATAGATTCATGCTTCACATAGTGAAGAATCAGGCTTTTCTTTAATTTTAATGTTTTCTTCAAAAACATTATTTTCAAACATTTGGGTTAATTTTATAGGATTTACATGACCCATTCTTTGATGCTATATATCTAGACTTAAATGAGCAACATGAGTTTGTGAAAACTGCTTTGCTTTAATAAAAATTCTATAAAGATTTGAATTATCCTTTATTCCAGTAACTAGCACTTTCGAATTTTTTGTCAATTTTATCTGATTTCCTTTACAGATGAGCGTCAAACCATGTTTTGTTGCATTAGATATTGAAAAAAGATTGGTCTCCAATTCAGGAATACAGAGAACATTCAAAAGAGTTGCATTAATTTCCTGACTATTACCATAAGAGAGAATATCAATATTTCCCTTACTTTTGCATAGATCTTCTTTCCATCTCCAAGGCACACAGGATGAACACCTTCTGGTATTTCTTCGAATGTAGAGAACCATTCTCTTCTGAAAGTCATGTGATCCGTTGCTCTCGAGTCTGCAATCCAGGAATCCTTTGTTTCAGCGAGGAAGGCACTTGTCTCAGCTGAAAAAGCACAGCTATCATCTCTGGCTGAAGAACTTGGCTGTTGTCCTTTCTGTTCTTCCTTTCTTTTATAGCATTCTTTCCACCAATGTCCCTTCTTCTTGCAATATCCACAGTGTGTTCTTCTTTTTCATCTTTAATGGATTGTTGATGCTGCTGTTTTTTGTTGGAAGCTGTTGAATTTCTGTTGATCTTTGAGATAGTCATCAAGGCATTATCTGGTTTAAAATTTCCTGAAGAGTCCCAATGATCCTGTAAGCTTTCTTCTTTCAGTAATCTTGTCGTCAAGTTTTCTAGAGTCTTTTCTTCTGATGAAACTGAATCCCACGCTGTTATGAAATTCTTGTATTTATCAGGCAAGCTGCAAATTATCTTTGTAATTAGGGCAACATCAGAGATTGGCTCACCTAGATCTTTCATTTGTTGTGCCTGAATTTCAACTTTGGAAATGTGAGAAGCAATGCTATCATTTGGATTCATTTTATATTAGAAAAATCTTTGTTGCACCAAATATTTGTTTGTTTCAGATTTCAGTTCATATATTGTTGATAATTTATTTCTCATTTCTGCTGAAGTCTGGCAATTAACAATCTGTTGAAGATATTTAAAATCCAAAGCAGTAGTGATCAGCATTTTGGATTTTGCATCTTTCTCTTTCCATTCAGAGAATTTTGCAATATTCTCTATTTCAGATTTTACTTAGAGCCATCATTTATGCTGCGAAGATATTTTCCTTCTAGAATGATCTTCATTTGAAACTTCCATAGATGAAAATTATCACCATTGAATATTTGAATTTGTGGAAGTTCAGTGGTCATCTTGAGCAAGCAAAACGAAATTCAGCTTAGATAAAAATATTTGATACCAACCAAGCTTTGCTACCATGTAGGTAAATCAGAGGCTAGATCTCAGAGATTATTATTTAATTAACAAAACATTAAATTAAGATGATAGAAAACAAGAGAGGCAAAACAAAAGCAAGCGTAGGGTCAGACAACTAAAGTTAAACTAGCACTACAGGTACAGCCGGTCGGGGTGGCGCCAGGTCACGTGATGTATGTCACGTGATGTCTGGTAGGAAGGTGGCGTTGCTAAGCAACTGCTGATGTGCGAAGTTACTCTCCAACAAGTATGATTAAAATATATATAAATAGATTTATGACTTTTCATTCAGTTGTTTACCCTTTTATTTTCAAAGCATTTCTAAGAGCTTAAGTTTATATATTCAAATATACCTTTTATATGTCATAATATCAATGTTTATATAATTAGCGGGACTTATTTTAATTTATTTTGTGCAAAGTAAATTTCTACAATTGGCACGTAATATTAATATATCCAGTAGAGAAAGGGTTATAAAGAACAACACGATGTATGTATATTTTCATTTATGTTATATACAGAGGTGTGTGTGTTTCTCGTATTACAAATATCTCAATTAGGTTTAACAAATTAAACCTTCTACCCATATTTATTAATTCTGGCTTAGCTGGTAATTTAATATGGAGATGATGACAATTTAAAGAGAAACAGTCCCTCATAACGAGCAACCATCCCCAGACTAATGGACTAACAGAATGGCTGAAAAACATTAAAATATCAGCTTTTTGTGAACACGTACCAGAAGAATTAGGAAAAAATCTTTTTTACCCATGTGCAAAATGATACTACGATTCAATCAAAACCTACGTGTCAATATTGTCAAGTAGCTCCATCCAGATGGGACAACTGTCAATCATCCCTAGACCCCGGGGGGGACCACCGGTGTGGGGGCTGCTGGGAGGCTGATCTGTAAATAAGGAAAACGGGACGGTGGCTAACGCCGTTCATTCAGGATTAACCTTAACTGGGGGTAAGTTGTACAAAACTCTCTCTCCCTATACTCCTTATACTCCATATACTCCTTATAATAAATTAATTATCCCCAAACTTGCCCTTGCTTTATTTATCTCCGCGACATATTTTGGTGGAGATGCTGGGTAAGTTAGGGAAGACAAACTGAAGATCGCCGAGAAGACCTTGAAGCCATGGGTGCTGTGATCTACATTTTCGGAGACTGACATCAGGATTCCACCGCCGTGCTGAAGCCAAGACTTCCCTCGAAGATGACGATGTCCCTATAGACGATACGACGACAAAGCCGCTCTTCACGCCGCAAGAAAATGGACGCAAAGGTACTGTTTTGTTTCCCACTTGGCAAATACGCAAGTAGGAAAATCAGAATGATTGTTTACAAAACAATTTGTTCTCGTTAGGCTTAATTGAATATAATGTTTATACTAGTTTAAAGAAATAAGTTTACTTATCTTGGTCAGGCAATCCTCCCAAGCTTTACAAATGAATTTATTTTATTTTTCTTTACATTGAATATTTAAAGAATATGATTTAAAGCCGCAGCTATGAAATGCATTGTCTTTAGTGGCGCGCGTTGGTAAGAAGAATCTTCTAGAAGGTGGCGAGCTCCCTCTGGCAGTCCGCCAGCTGGCCTCCCATTGGTCAGCGATGACGTAGCTCTCCGTACTTGCATCGCTGCGCGCTGCCTCTGCCACTTATGCTAGAATAAAACGAAACATACTTCCCTCCTGTGGAAGTAGTCCACACACAAGGCAAAAGAAAAGGATCACATAGTCTAAAAAGTTTTTTTTTTGAAGAAGAAGAATTAGAATGGCAGAAGTGCAATCTTCGAGATGGGCCCTATTAGATGATGTTGTTTCTCTGTTTGAAGTTCTACAACTCGGACATTGCCATCCGCTCCAGGTGACACCTTGGTAATGCGGCCAAGGCTCCACTGCATTGAAGGCATAGGAAAGTCTTTTACCAACACCAAATCTCCAACCTTCAGGTTGGAAGAGGGTTTTTTCCACTTGGACCGTTGTTGCAGATTGTTTAGATATTCCCTGGACCATCTTTGCCAGAAAACATCTCTGGCCTTTTGAATTAATTTCCATCTAGTTAAGTAGTTGTCATTAGGGTGATAACTGGGCTCTGGGAGTGCTGTTAATGGTCTTCCAATCAAAAAATGTCCTGGAGTGAAAGGGTTGAAATCATTTGGATCCAAACTCATCGGATACAACGGGCGAGAATTCAAGCACGCTTCAATTTGACTTGTCAGAGTATTGAGTTCTTCAAAATTCAAAACTGCAGATTTTAAACACCTTAGGAGATGATACTTCAATGATTTAATTCCTGCTTCCCAAATGCCGCCGAAGTTTGGAGCAGATGGAGGTATGAAATGCCAAGTGATGTGTTCATTAGCGACATTGAATTGAAGAATCCTTTACAAGTTGATGTATATTATTCAAAATATTCTTAGCTCCTTTGAAGTTAGTAGCGTTGTCGGTGAAAATATCAGAGGGTTTTCCTCGACGTGAGATGAATCATCTAAAAGCAGCGTTTTTGAGGAAGGCAGGGGTTGACAGATCTGAAACTATCTCAAGGTGAATAGCCTTCGTTGAGAAACAAATGAATAATGCTATATATGATTTTAATGTTACTTTTGTTCTTATGACATTAGGTTTAGTTATAAATGGTCCTGCGAAGTCTATTCCTGTTTTGCTAAAAGGGCTTGAGGGTATGATTCTATGGATAGGCAGATCTCCCATGATTTGTTTTGACACTTGGCGTTTCGTCTTGAAACATTTCATGCAACGATTAATGAGCTTTTTTACTAGAATTCTACCGGATGGAATCCAGTACTTTTGTCGGATGGCACACAGAATTAATTGGAGACCAGAATGAAGATGCTCTACGTGGAATTGTTGAACAATCAATTCTGTAACAAAATGGTTGTGAGGAAGAATTATTGGATGCTTCTCATTGAATTGCAGGTTGGATTTGCGCAGTCGACCTCCTACACGTAGAATTCCTGATGAATCAATAAATGGGTTTAAGGATAAAAGTTTTGAGTTTGATGGTAGTACTCTGCTTTGATTACAACATTGAATTTCAGTTTTAAATTCTGAACTTTGAATGATTTGAATAAGAGTTCGAATTGAATTATCGAGCTCATTAGAGGACAATTCTTTGTGTTTTATTTTGTCACTGCTCTGTCTAGCATTGTGGATAAATCTTAGGAGTCATGCCGTAACTCTGCTCAGCTTCCTGAATGTTGAGAATTTAAAAATAAAGTCTAGAATAGGACAAGTAGTGAAATGAACAATCGGAACAGTCTTTCTTTTTTCATGACAAACTTCTTTTGGAAGTTCATATGTGATTGGTAGCGGATCTTGTAAACTTGAGTTTGATAGCCAATCAGGACCATTCCACCAAAGTGAATGGTTTACTAGCTCTGAAGAAGTTATACCTCTGGAGGCGCAATCTGCAGGATTATCCTTGGTAGACACATAGGACCAAGAAGATTGCAGAGTTAGTCGCTGAATTTCTGCAATCCTGTTACCAACAAAAGGTTTCCAAAGTTTTGATTAAGATTTTATCCAACATAAAACAATCTGGGAATATGTCCACAAAATTACTCGGTCAATCTGCAACAGCAATGAGCTGCAAATAGAATCATATAAATTTGAAAGGAGAAGAGCAGCGCAAAGCTCCATACGAGGTGTTGACGTTGCCTTCAAGGGAGCGACTTTTGTCTTGGCAGCAATCAATGTGACTTGAACATGACCTGATTTAAAACGAGATTTCATATAAACAACTGATGAATATGCAGATTCGGAAGCATCACAAAATCCATGGAGTTCTAAAGAATGTATAAGTCCCTTGCAGGAAATATATCTAGGAATTTTAATATGATTTAGCATGGCCAAATCCATTTTCACTCTCCTCCAATGAGAACACAACGATTCAGACAAGGGATCATCCCAATCCAAATCCTGTTTCCACAAAGTTTGGAACAGAATCTTGAAGCTAATGATCACCGGTGATAACCATCCCAAAGGGTCATAAATTCGAGAAATGTCCGATAACAATTGTCTTTTAGAATATACGTCCTTTAGTGAATTGACTGTAATTGTGAAATTATCCGTGGATGGATTCCAATTTATCCCAAGAATCTTAACAGATGAATTATCTCCGATTTCATATGAATCATGTGCTTTCAGCGCTTCTGGTACCTCTGAAAGAACCTCAGGGACATTTGACATCCATTTTCTTATGCAAAAGCCACCAGATAAAAGGATTTTACGGATATCATCAATGAGAACTTTTGCTTCTTCGATTGTTGTTGCGCCAGAAAGTAGGTCGTCTACATAAAAATCAGTTTTAATGATTTTCGATGCCTCTGGGAATTGGAGTTCTTTGTCGGTGGCAAGTTGCATCAAGGTACGGATTGCAAGATATGGTGCACACGACATTCCATAAGTTACTGTGAGCAATCTATACTCCAATAAAGATTCCAATGGACTATTTCTCCAGAAGATTCTCTGAAAGTCTAGATCAGAAGAGTTTACTTTTATCTGTCTGTACATTTTCTCAATATCTCCCGTAAAAGCTATAGGATTAGTACGAAACTTCACAAGAATATTGAAAATATCATGCTGCAATTTTGTTCCAGTATGAAGAAAGTCATTTAAGGAATAATTGTTGCTCGTTTTGCACGATGCATCAAACACTACTCTTAATTTAGTAGTGCTGCTCTGATCACGCAGAACGCAATGGTGAGGTATATAATAGCACTTGTCTGATGGTTTGTCACGTTCGTTTTTCGGAATGAGCTCCATGTGGTTGAGAGAAAGATATTCCATCATGAAATCCTTTTATTGCTGAAGAAGATTCGAAGATTTGTGCAATTTTCTCTCAAGAGCAAGAAATCGTTTCATGGCATTCTGACGTGAGTCTCCGAGATTAGGCACAGATTTAAACGGTAGACCAACAGAATATCTTCCATCTGTTGATATGCAAAGGTTCTTGTCATAAATGTCCCCGCAACTCTTCTCCTCTTTAGTCAATGGAAGAGCGGCAGGAACCGATTCCAATTCAAAAAACTGTCGCAGATTATCATCTCCTTGGGATGTTGAGCATAATGAGATATAGTTGTTTCCAGTCTCAGAACTGGAAACATTTCCTGAAAGTATCCATCCTAACTTGGAACTACAGGCAGTGGGTCCTGGATGATTTTGGAATCGTAGTTTTCCTGTATATAAAAATGGGGCTAGGTCTGCACCAATTACTAAATCAATGGGACTTGTTTTATCGAAATTGGGGTCTGCTAATAAAGTATTCTTAAGATGAGGCCAATTATCTCTATTTATCAGAAAATTAGGTAAATCAACAGTGATTTGATCGAGTATTATGGATGAAATTTTGAATATTCTATCAGAAAAATGAGGCTTAAATTGAAGAAAAGTCTCACTAGCAGACTGCTGTATTGGTTGGTTACCAATTCCAAAAACTGTGAGTTGGCTCTTTTTAACAGGAAGATTCAACTTTTCACGACAATTTTCTGTTATTAGACTTCTTTGAGAACCAGTATCAATCAAAGCTCTGCATGGATGAAACGATCCATTTTCTGCTCTCACTCTCACGATAGCAGTAGATAATAAGATTGTCTCATTGGGCTTTGTTGTATCATTGAGAAAACATGAAACGCTAGATTGGGCAATTGGAGCTTTAATTGAAGTGGTATTCAAAGGTTCGGGTTGGAAGGAATGCAAAAGAGTGTGATGTTTTTTGTTGCATGATTTACAATGCATAGTGATTTTACATGACATTACTCTGTGGTTGGATCGCAAACAATTGAAACAAAGGTTATTGGTTTTGACTATGTTCCATCTTTCAAGGAGAGAACCTTTATGGAACTTGTCACATTTGAATAAAGGATGTGAATTTTTGCATAATAGGCATTTATCATCACCTTTTGAAATAGAATTATATACATGTGTTTGTTCCACTACAGATTTATCCTCTTTAGCATAACCTTTTATCGATTGCAAACTTTTTGCTTGTTTTTCAAGAAACATAATAAATTTTTCGTAGGATGGAAAGCCATCATCTATCAACGTCAATTCCCATTGCCTTTTCAAATCATCAACTATTTTTCTTTGTAGGAAATGTATTAGAAATATATCAACAAGTGTATTTCTTTCCAAACCCAGTGATTTCAAATTTCTCATGGCTTCATTACATATAGCTAGTAGTTCGAAAATGGCCTTGGAATTTATCAGTTTTAAAGGTTTTAAAGTGAATAATTTTGTACATTGTGAAAAGGCAAGTTCTTTTTTGTTATCATATCTGGAGACCAATGTGGCCCAAGCATGGGCATAGTTTTCATCAATAACAGGAAATCCCCTAATAAGTCGTTCAGCGTCTCCAGTAACAGCTGATTGTAAATATTGCAGCTTTTGTGAATCAGTTAGAGTGGTATTAGAATCAATAGACAGAGAAAACAATTGCTTGAAACTAAGCCATTCGTTAACATCACCAGAAAAGGAAGGTAAATTAAATTTAGGAAGTTCTATTTTACTTGTGGTTGATTGATTTAGATCATCAATTTTGCTTGAAATGGCTGTACAAGATACTTTATTGATATTTGCCACTAAATTTCTAAGATTATCATTGTATTGCATAACTCTAGAAAAGTAAACTTCATTATCAAATTCAGAAAATGTTAAAAGATTACAATAAGTTTTTTCAATGTTAGATTTTATATCTAAAATATCTTGTTTAAATGTCTGTAAATTTGCATCATCCTTCGATTCAATTATCTTAAGCGAAATTTGTTCAAAATAATCCACTTGTTTGAAATGAAATTCAAGAATATTTAAAGTAGCTTTAAATTTGGCAGCCATTTTTAATTTTTGCTATTATTAATTTTAATAATATATTTCAAAAATGAATTATAATTATTTATATTTAAATAATTATTTAATAGATTTATTCCCGGGTTTCGGCACCAATGTTTTGTTTCCCACTTGGCAAATACGCAAGTAGGAAAATCAGAATGATTGTTTTAAAAACAATTTGTTCTCGTTAGGCTTAATTGAATATAATGTTTATACTAGTTTAAAGAAATAAGTTTACTTATCTTGGTCAGGCAATCATCCCAAGCTTTACAAATGAATTTATTTTATTTTTCTTTACATTGAATATTTAAAGAATATGATTTAAAGCCGCAGCTATGAAATGCATTGTCTTTAGTGGCGCGCGTTGGTAAGAAGAATCTTCTAGAACAGTGTCGGGCAACCTTTTTCGAGTTGCGGCGCACTAAGCTTAATTTATTTTTTTCGCGGCGCACCTGTGGTTCTCACTATAAATTTCCTCGTAGTTAATTAAAATACAACAATAAATACTAGTAAAATTTTAAACATATATATCACATTTTATTAATTTTCAATATTAAATTAACATAATCAATGCGAGCATTGCGATTGTTTTTGAGAGCATATCAAATCAATACGGGGATCTACTTGTGAAAGACAAACGCGCATCTCCTCATCTATCATTTGAAGTCTTTCGCGCTTCTTAGACTTCATTTCTGTGAGTGTTGAAAAACCTTGCTCACACAGGTAGGAACTTCCAAATGGCAACAATGATTCGATGGCCGCATTACTAAGTTTAGGAAATTTGGAGTTTAAGCACAACCAAAACTCAGATAGCTCCTTTTCAGTGAATAGTCTTTTGAAAACTAAATCGTTTTTTAAATCAATTAAGTTTTCTTGCATTTCTTCTTCCAGATGTTGAATTTCACAGTGCATAAATGGGTTAACTACCCATTCCATCTTTTCAACGTCCAAGTAAGGAAAATATTTATCAAAAGAAGCGGATAGTAATGTCAAAGTTTCTTCGACTTCTTTTTTGATAATAGATTTTGATGGATTCTCTTGAACCATCGGAAAAGATGCAAAGTTTTCTTTAGCAATGTTTAAATTCCATAAGCTGAGTTTTTCCTTAAACGCTTTCAACTTGGTGGAGATAGTGATAATGTTCTCCTGAGCACCTTGCAAATTTAAATTAAGGCTGTTTAATTTGTCGAAAATATCACCCAAAAATGAAACTCGTAACCACCAAACATCACTCATCATGAAAGGAAAATTAATCTCTTCGTTATCAATGAATGCCATTATTTCATTTTTCATTGAAATAAATCGATTTAAAACTTTGCCTTTCGACAACCATCTGACTTCAGTATGAAACAATAAATTTTTATAATCGGAATCCATTGCTTCACAAAATGTTGAAAAAATTCTCGATCGAAGAGCATTTGATTTGATGTAATTGACTACTTTGACAACTTCATCTAGAGTTGTGACAAGGATGGGAGGAACCGCTTTGACACTAACATTTCTCTATGAATCATACAGTGAACAAATTTGATATTTGGATTTTTTTATGACATGTGCTATCAATCCCTTTCTTGAACCTTTCATAGCTGGAGCTCCATCCGTACAGACGCTAACACAATTTTCCCATCTCAAGTTATACTTCATAACATTTTCATCAACTAATTCAAAAATGACCGCACCAGTCGTTCTTTGTTTTAATTCTTTACAAAAAAAGTAGTTATTCACAATTTTTCCTGTATCGACGAACCTCAAAAATGCCAGCAATTGAGCTTTATTACTAATATCTGTGGTTTCATCAAGCTGCATAGCCCATTTGTTGATGAATCATTAAAAGATTGTTTTATTTGCAACTCAATATCTTCTGACATATCTTCAATTCTTCTCGCAATAGTTTTTGATGATAGTGGAATTTTCGTAACCTTCTCCATAGCATCATTCGTTAACATTACATCCAGCCACAATTTTTAAAGCAGGCAAGATAATTTCCTCTGCTTCCGCGTGAGCTTTCTTCTTTCGAGCGATGAGTTGAGCTATCATGTAACTAGCTGTTTGAGCTTCATCTGAGGTGGTCATAAATTTCTTGAATTTTTTTGATTGCTTTTGAAAACTTGATCGTATATTTTCAAAGTAGCTTATTGGATTGTTCATCTGCTCCCGATGATTTGTCTCAATATGTCGAAGTAGTTTACTTGGCACCATTGTTTCGTTGCTGAGGGTTTTTTGGCAAATTAAGCAAAACGGCAGTGATGGATCATTAACAGATGGTATAAATCCATATTTGAGATAATCTTCAACGTATTTCCTCTTATTTCCAGTTGATTTTACTATTTTCTTATCTTCTTTATTTTCGTTTTGATTTTGTTAATCACTGGCACCTTCTCTAATTAGAAATCTCTCCATCTAGTTTTGAGAGAATTTAGAAAAAAAACACACAAATATAATAATAAAATGTTTAAATAAAGTTACCTTGAGTTAAAAGTGAGTGAGAATTTCGTAACAAAAATATTTTTTTCCTTTTTTAACCAACAGATTTTACGGTGTACAAAACTTATTGTGTGAATGTGTGTGTGTTTTACAACATGCAAAAAAAAAATGAAGAATTACTACAGCAATACTTTGACGAAAACTCCGAATAAATTTTTTAAATAAATTTATAAATTTTTTTTGTTTTATTTTTTTTAAGCTTTGTAGCTTTGAGTCTCTATTAATAAACAGCTGTGACAAAGATTGTAAATGACGGTTAAGTTTGGTCATATTATTTTAAAAATTAGGTATTTTCCCGCAGTATGTATTCAACTTTATTAAATAAAGTTGTTTTCGCGGATTGTTTTTTTTTTAACTTATGATTTTAAATAGGTACATACCTATTTGCATTTTTATTTTTTAATAATGGCACGTGCCAGTTATGTACGTCAAGATTATGTACATACGTTATATGAAATATAAAATTATGCAAACTGTTGTAATTATAATACCAAAATAAGTTTTATATAAAATGAAATTTGCTTTTTTTTAATTTCATTTTTTATATGAAAATTTTTGAAAAAAAAATATTAAAATTGAATAAAAATTATAAAAAAATATTTTTTTGAAACATTATTTTTAAATTTAACCAAAAGTTCTAAATACCTACAAAAATGTTCGCGGCACACCTAGAATTCTTCGCGGCACACCAGTGTGCCACGGCACACCGGTTGCCCGACACTGTTCTAGAAGGTGGCGAGCTCCCTCTGGCAGTCCGCCAGCTGGCCTCCCATTGGTCAGCGATGACGTAGCTCTCCGTACTTACATCGCTGCGCGCTGCCTCTGCCACTTATGTTAGAATAAAACGAAACAGGTACTAGGGACAAAGTTCCAAGACTTCGATGGAATCCTTGGCAGAAGCACGTCAAATCCACGTCAGTATCTACAATAATTGATAGCTGTGGGTCACAGCTCCCATAGGGAAGAAGCTATGTAACATAGTATTTATTAATTTTATTTATGTAACATAGTATTTCTTAATTTTTATTATTATTTATTTAACAGAGTGGTCATTTTTATTTTTTATATCTTTGGACTCTGTAAATTTCCCTCGTGGCTTATCTTTTGTTTACCTTTCTTAGTTTTGTCCTTCCCTGAAATAAATTTTGTTTCCTCCTGAAGTTTTTGTCTTCCCTAATTTTCCACGTGGCAATATCAATTTCCCATGTTGTTTGGGGGTAAGCCTATGTACTTTTGGACGACAGAAGAATAATTTGATAATATAACCAGGACGAGACAAATAGCCGTTAAAATCATAAAGGGAGAGAGAAATCTCAGGAAAGAATATAAACACTTTTATAAGAATGTTAATGAGAAAAATATACACCAGGAAACTTAAAAGCAGTTTGAATGTCAGTTAGAAAGATCGGAAAATGCGAAAAATTCCAAATAAAATATTTTGGCATTTACAGAATGCTGGAGAAGACGTCTAATTATTTTTAATATAACCAAAAGATACCTTTGGTATATAGACCCACTGATTGTTCATGTCACTTGAATTTTAATTTTCATTTTGATAGAATCGATGAGGAAGTCATTCAAGAGAATGTGATAACCCCCGGAGAGAATCGACATTCTTAGATTAACTGGCCATTAGAGAATGTTCTTCTAGTCCTACTAATAGGCCGCACCAAGCACACTGATCAAAATGCACTGTGGCAATGAACCAAGCAAGCAGTAAGCCACCAGGGCTAAAACACAAGGTCAGGGAGGAGAGAAAGAGAGTAAGAGAGTTCCGGAAAAAATATTTGCTAGTAATAACACCGTTGCGTAAACTAGGAAGTCACAGATTTGGAGACCTCTTCTGTTTTTTCCTCGCGGATCCGCGGCCTCAACCTGTCACTAGCCAGGATAAAATATACACAGGCGCGCCAGGTTGATTTACTGTGAATGAAGTCGAGGAGCGTTCTCGGCGAGTTCCCTCTCATTGACAAATAAAAGGCGAGGTCAAAGGGCATAGAGACTGACACTTCGACCAAAATATGCTCCAATGTTTCCTCACTGCCTGAGTCGCAAAATAGGCAGGTGGGGGTCATCAATGAAGTCCATTTTGTGGGAAAAGCTGTTGGTCCAAATGTGTCCGGACAGCAAACCAACAATGACATGCTCGTTAGGAATGATGTACACATAATCTTTGTCTAATAGACTCATTGAAATAAGACCAAAGCGGGTGTGTATAGGGCGAGCGGAGGAAATGAATCTGTTCTGCCAGGCCGACCACGCCTGTTTATACGAGTACACTATCGATTTAAGTTCCGACAGCGGCGCGAGGCGATAGCAGCTCGGGAGATCAGACTCAGCCCCTCTTTTCGTGAGCGCGTCGGCAACATCGTTGCCGACGATCCCACTTTGACCTTTAATCAGCGTTTGGAACACCTATTCCCATTGCGGATCAGCCGTGAAATCAGCCACAAGGCCCTGTTTACCAGGAAGTTGCCTATCCTACAGTTGAGGACTGAATTCACGACTAAAGGTTGTCCAGAAGAATTTCAATGGTGGTATCAACAGGAAGCTCTAAAGCGTCCTCAAGTACTCTGATCAAGCCGAGTGCTTCCGCTTGGAAGACTGAGCAACGACGCGACAGGACATAACTCTCACGCAGTTCATTGAAAGTGTCAATCACACACACTCTGTATAAACCTGCGCCAACTCCAACTTTGGTTTTGGAGCCGTCTGTAAAGTAGGTTACCTCAGGGGTGGCAGTTCAGAATAAAAGAAAGTTGGATAAGGAAGTGGTTGACGTGAGGGAGGAAGTTCAACTGGAAAATCAGCGGCCGCGAAACTATATTTTTTCAGATAGAATTCCGTTTTGGCTGCGATTTCCAAGTCGAGGGGGAGAACACGAGATAGGCAGATAAGGGAAGAGCTGTCTATTGATTTAAAGGCACCCCCGTAGAGAGGGAAAAGCTGCGTTATGTTTGCTGCGCCCCTCCATTTGCTCAAAATAGCTCCTATTATTTTAAATTTATTTTTAATATCAATATATAGATGTATTTCAAATTAATATCAACATATTATGTTTTAAGATAAATTTCAACTATTCTGACGCGTCTTATTTTTCTTTTTAAATATATAAAACCAATTTTTACTGCCTTTGCTAAATTGATAAAATAATGGGAGTGCCTGATTGATTGACCTCAGCTGATTCGCCTGTTTAATCTACCATTCCGCTGTAATATTGTATTGGGCTGTTTTGTTTTACCCCAATAGTGAAGCTAATCTCTTGTAAAATGGGTATTTTTGATATCAACTATAGACATGATCTTTGAATACCTTTTCCATGTGTTTAATTGCAGTATCGGTATAAAATCTAAACATATCAATGCAATATCACCGCGGTATGATAGATAAACCTGGTAAGGCTGCTAGGAGTGTTTACCACTGAAGAACCAAGCCCAAACATTATTTATCATTTCAGTAAGAGCAGTAGAAAATGGGTTTTTCTAAAAAAAAAAAACATACGCGTCAAAATAGTTTGAATTTATTTTATTAAATAGTGGGCAATTGCATAGACGTTAAGGTTATGCATTAAGTATTCATTGTAAATTATGCACACACGACACAGTTGATTTTTTAACTCTTGGTTGATGTGAGTGCAGTGAATAGTATAAAGTGAACATTTTAAATCAATTTCTTTAGTCTTCCCTCTCATTCAATTTAATAAAATGGTCAAAACTCGCTCAAGAGTGTCGAGTAAGGTAAAGTCTTTAACCTTCCAATACTGCATTCTGGTGTAACAATGATATATTAATATCAGATTATATTAAATAAACGGACATGACAAAGTATAAAAATAATATCGAGTATATTTATTTACAATACATTAAGATAAAATATGGCGTTGAAATTTAGAAAAACACTCTGTGAAAATACTCTTTTTAATATTATGTTAAGTTTATAATGGTGCTCAAACATATTTAGATAAATATTAATAAGTAGCAAGTGTAAATACAGATTATAATATTACAAAAAATTGTATATATACACTAAATTATAGTTTTGTAAATATTGAATTTTAATAATATGTTAATAAAAAACAACCATAAATAGCTTCCAAACATAGTTTTGTTAAGATTTTGAAATTTAATAATTGAAATCTGATTTAATTAAATGAAATTATAAATGGAAAAAAAATTGCCTTAGCCTAAGGCATTGAATTTGCAGCTCAATTCAAAATACATCAGGAATTTATACAATATTCCGTTTCATAATGTAATTTACACACATCTCTAGATAATGGGGGGTAAAATCATATCATATTCTCTAACACTACTCCATGTAATAGACTTTTTGAATAGGTTATAAGATTAATATATACACTCTTGCTATGACATCACTATATATTTTAAATGTGAATTGAAATCAATATCTAGAGATTCTAGCTAAACAATTATATCAATATACATATTTATACAGGTTGATACCATTTATACCCATAATATCCAATGCATTTATATATATAATAATTTATATTACAAATAATTTTATATACAGAAATTATATATTATGAATATATCTAAGAAAGATAAATTATCAAATTGCGGATCATTTGTGTATGAAAGTTCAATTTTTAAAATTTAATGAATGTAGTATTAATTGTATCAATGTTGCATGTAAATGATCCGTTTGGTTCGGGGCCATTTATTCGCCAGTCCATTGCTGACTTATTCAACAGCAGACCACCACGTGGCCCCCCACTATCCACCACCCGTGGACCCGTTGGGTAGCAGGCGGCGCTGCATCTGGTACGTCGCCCAGCCCAATGAACGAATGTTCATAAAAACATTCATCTTTATTATTCACTTTTAACCCGACCTAGTTGTATAAATTAACCTGTTTCTAGAATACTTTAAATTACTATGTTGCCTTTCTATTTGAATGATTTTAAAATGGGACAAGTCGCCAATTCGAAAATTGGAAAAATATAATATATATTGTAAATATCTTTGTTTATATTTTCGATAATTTGTTAAGAGCCTCTATAAATTATGAAATTCTTCATAATTATTTTTCTTATATATTTAACTTAGCACTGAAAATTTCTTATTATAAATAGCATATAATTATATTTTATTTAACATTTACTTTCATATCAATATTTCTATCAGTAATTGCGCAATATCTCTGGTTGTTAACTTATAATATAGTTGAAGAAATAAAAATAATAAATTGAAAAGAAAGAATACAATTAATGGGAAGTTAATTGAATTATATATTTTCAAAATTGAGAGTTTTGTAAGAATGCATCAAACCAATGTTGATAAAAATATATATTTATATATTTCTACTTATAAGTATTTTTTCAAAATTATGTAAATTCAATTACAAATTTTCTCATTAGGGTGATTTATGAAATAAATAAATTGTAAATATTCATATTTGAAAATTACTAATTAAAGCCCATTTATATGTTTAAATATTTTAAATTATGCCTTAATCAAAGAGTATTTTATCAGAGATATAATGGGAAAATATTACTAATAATTAAAACAATTCTCTCTGTAAAATATAAAAATGAGAAAATATAAAAATAGCTTTTAAAATAAAATATTTATTTTGAGGGAATGAGATGAGTAACTATTTATTTATAATGTGTTTCATATTCATATATATTTATTATATGTTAATTGAAAAATAAGTCAAGAACTGCATTTTTAGTTTTTTTATGGAGAATTATAGATTTCTCTATACACACCAAACTCAGGATATTATCAATATGTTTTATCATGTGTTTTGAGGGGAATTAAATAAGGTTTGATAAAGCTAGATGTAATAGCTCTAACACTGAGAAGATACAGCACTAACATTTCTGGAGAGAAAAATTATATACTACTCTATCATGACATATTGCTGAATTTCTAAAACATTTCAGATTACTTTAAAATATATTCTTTGTTGATCATCATCCGGTTTTAACCGAGTTACTTTATATACGTGGCTTAACACAAGATATACAGCCCTAACAATTCTGGAGAGAAAAATTATATACTCCTCTACCATGACATATTGCTGAATTTCAAATATTTTAGATAATTTTAAAATTTCATATGTCTTGATCATCATCCTTGTTTTATCCGTTTGTTTTTATATACGTGACATAAACACAAGAGGTACAGACCTAAAAATTCTGGGGAGAAAAATTATATATATTATTTAGGATTTTATTGTATATATATATATATATACGACTCTATCATAACATATTGATGAATTTCTAAAAACACTTCCGATTATTTTAAAATTTATTGTGTAATGATCATTATCCTGTTTTAACCGAGTTACTTTATACACGTGACCTAAAACAAGAGGTACAGCACTAACATTTCTGGGGAGAAAAATTATATACTACACTATCATGACATATTGCTGAATTTCTAAAACACTTGCGATTATATTAAAATTTATCGTGTAATAATCAATATCCTGTTTTAACCGTTACTTTTTATACTTGAGCTAACACAAAAGGTACAGCACTAACATTTCTGGGGAGAAAAATTATATACTACACTATCATGACATATTGCTGAATTTCTAAAATACTTGCGATTATATTAAAATTTATCGTGTAATGATCAATATCCTGTTTTAACTGTTACTTTTTATACTTGACCTAACACAAGAGGTACAGCACTAACATTTCTGGGGAGAAAAATTATATACTACACTATCATGACATATTGCTGAATTTCTAAAACACTTGCGATTATATTAAAATGTATCGTGTAATGATCAATATCCTGTTTTAACCGTTACTTTTTATACTTGACCTAACACAAGAGGTACAGCACTAACATTTCTGGGGAGAAAAATTATATACTACACTATCATGACATATTGCTGAATTTCTAAAATACTTGCGATTATATTAAAATTTATCGTGTAATAATCATCATCCTGTTTTAACCGTTACTTTATATACGTGACCTAACACAAGAGGTACAGCACTAACATTTCTGGGGAGAAAAATTATATACTACACTATCATGACATATTGCTGAATTTCTAAAATACTTGCGATTATATTAAAATTTATCGTGTAATGATCAATATCCTGTTTTAACCGTTACTTTTTATACTTGACCTAACACAAGAGGTACAACACTAACATTTCTGGGGAGAAAAAATATATACTACACTATCATGACATATTGCTGAATTTCTAAAACACTTGCGATTATATTAAAATGTATCGTGTAATGATCAATATCCTGTTTTAACCGTTACCTTTTATACTTGACCTAACACAAGAGGTACAGCACTAACATTTCTGGGGAGAAAAATTATATACTACACTATCATGACATATTGCTGAATTTCTAAAATACTTGCGATTATATTAAAATTTATCGTGTAATAATCATCATCCTGTTTTAACCGTTACTTTATATACGTGACCTAACACAAGAGGTACAGCACTAACATTTCTGGGGAGAAAAATTATATACTACACTATCATGACATATTGCTGAATTTCTAAAATACTTGCGATTATATTAAAATTTATCGTGTAATGATCAATATCCTGTTTTAACCGTTACTTTTTATACTTGACCTAACACAAGAGGTACAACACTAACATTTCTGGGGAGAAAAAATATATACTACACTATCATGACATATTGCTGAATTTCTAAAACACTTGCGATTATATTAAAATTTATCGTGTAATGATTAATATCCTGTTTTAACCGTTACTTTTTTTATACTTGACCTAACACAAGAGGTACAGCACTAACATTTCTGGGGAGAAAAATTATATACTACACTATCATGACATATTGCTGAATTTCTAAAGCACATTAGCGATTATATTAAAATTTATCGTGTTATGATCATCATCATCCTGTTTTAACCGTTACTTTATATACGTGACCTAACACAAAAGATACAGCACTAACATTTCTGGGGAGAAAAATATATACTACACTATCATGACATATTGCTGAATTTCTAAAGCACATTAGCGATTATATTAAAATTTATCGTGTAATGATCATCATCCTGTTTTAACCGTTACTTTATATATGTGACCTAACACAAGAGGTACAGCACTAACACTTCTGGGGAGAAAAATTATATATTACACTATCATGACATATTGCTGAATTTCTAAAGCACATTAGCGATTATATTAAAATTTATCGTGTTATGATCATCATCCTGTTTTAACCGTTACTTTATATATGTGACCTAACACAAGAGGTACAGCACTAACACTTCTGGGGAGAAAAATTATATACTACACTATCATGACATATTGCTGAATTTCTAAAGCACATTAGCGATTATATTAAAATTTATCGTGTAATGATCATCATCCTGTTTTAACCGTTACTTTATATATGTGACCTAACACAAGAGGTACAGCACTAACACTTCTGGGGAGAAAAATTATATATTACACTATCATGACATATTGCTGAATTTCTAAAGCACATTAGCGATTATATTAAAATTTATCATGTAATGATCATCATCATCCTGTTTTAACCGTTACTTTATATACGTGACCTAACACAAAAGATACAGCACTAACATTTCTGGGGAGAAAAATATATACTACACTATCATGACATATTGCTGAATTTCTAAAACACATTAGCGATTATATTAAAATGTATCGTGTAATGATCATCATCCTGTTTTAACCGTTACTTTATATACGTGACCTAACACAAGAGGTACAGCACTAACATTTCTGGGGAGAAAAATTATATACTACACTATACTATTTATTATGTGATGATCATCAATATTATTATTTAATGTTATCAAAATGATAAGATAATTCGAATTATAAAAGCCATATCATATGTTCTAATAAACCAATCAAAAATCCTTATTTTAAACGTTATCTTTTATTCCTTTTTTAATTTGTATCAATTCAGATATTTCGCAGGGAATATTATATAAGTCCATTTTAATCTTAATAGTTACAATTTCGCACTAATAAAAGGGTGTACATTTCATGTTTTCAATAGGTAACTAACAAAATGAGCTAAAATATATATTAAAGAAAGTATAATAATTATGAATTAATAGGTTTTAAAATTCTAAAAAATTGAATAGAAATACAATACTTCTCAACATTTATTATTATAAAGTTAACGTTAATAAAGAGAGGCTCTATTTAATATTCTGAACATTATTCATACATGGTTCTTTCACAAAATATCTCTGAATTCCTAAACACATATATCGAATTATCATTTCATATATTAAATATATGCTTCCTAATATATACCTGGGATTATTGATAAAAAATAAGTATTTCTATTTATACTTTGAATAAAACTATTAACACAAACTATTCTGGAAAGAAAATTATATATTGGAATCTATCATAACACATATTGCTGAATTTCTAAAAGACTTTCCGAAACTTAAATTTTTCTTATATTGAGAATATTTTTTAAAAACTGCACATATCAATATTATTAATAAATAAAATATACACGTGACCTCAACACAAGATGTACAGCCCTAACAATTATGGAGAGAAAAAATTACATGCTACTCTATCATGACATATTGCTGAATTTCTAAAACACTTCAGATTATTTTAAAATTTATTGTGGTTTGATCATCACCCTTGTTTCATCCGTTTGGTTTTATATACTTGACCTAAACACAAGATTTCAGCACTAAAAATTCTGGAGAGAAAATTATATACTACTCTATCATGACATATTGCTGAATTTCTAAAACGCTTCCGAATATTATAAAATTTATTGTGGTTTGCTCATCATCCTTGTTTCATCGGTTTGTTTTTATATACTTGACCTAAGCACAAGATATCAGCACTAAAAATAATTTTAATAAAAAAGATAATATCAAAATATATAAATTGCAACATATTTAAATATATTCAGATATGGGTGGAATTATATCATAATTTATTTTTTATATTTCAAATAATTTAATATATAGTTAAGTTATCAAAATCAAAATTGTTATAATGAAAATATATAAAATATCCTGAAGAAATAAAAATATTTATATTAGAATATAATTCTGTACAAATATTTCCTATTAAGCTTATATTTTAATATAAAGAAGGTTGGAAGATTTGAGCCCCTCAATGTTGTTTTGTGGCGGTTGTGTAAGGAGGGTGAAATGATATATTAATAAGATATCATCTAACTTGGTATTTTATATATTCCTGCTATTTTATAAATGAAATAAAAATTAACATTTAGATATCGATTTATGAAATAGAAAATTATAAAATTTTACAAATTAATTGAATTCCCTTAAAATCCAAAATCAAATGATTTCCAATTATGTGCTGACCATTAATATTTTTATCAAAATATTATGGAGAAGATAAGGTAATTCGAAATATAAAGACCTAATGGTATATTCTAATATACAAAAATCCTTATTTTGAGAATTATATTTTCTTCTCATTTGAGTTATTTCAATTCGGGGGTTGTTTGGCTTATAATATTATATAAGTCCATTTACTTATTAATAATTGAAATTGTGCACTAATAAATGGGTGTACAATTTCATGCATTCAATAGATTAATAACAAAATGAGCTAAATATTTCAAGAAAGTAATAATTATGAATTGATATGTGTGTTTAAAAATTTTCAAAATTCATTTAAAATACAAAATCCATCATCATATCTGAATATAAAGTTTATATTAATGAAAATTGCTCTACTTCATATTGTGAATATATACACATACATTATTGTTTCACAAAATATCTCAGTATTCATAATAATATATTTAAATTTAGATTTTTATATATCGAGAATAGGCTCACAGGTATATACTTAAAATTATTGATAAATGAAACGTTTGTGATTTATATTAACAACCCTTTGGTTTCTAAAAATATATAAGTCCATTCAATTCTCAAATGATATTTTGATAATACAAAATATATCTTGTTATTAGCAAATGAAATACTCTTGTTAATGACAATTTGTGATATATATATAAATATATAAATTTAGCATCACCGCGTGCAAACAAACCTTGCTGTTTTAAAAAATAATAAATATATCTTTCAATGTGGGCAGCTTATTTGGAAACAAAAATATTGTACTTATAAGCTAGAGATGAAGAAGTTAGATGTTATAATTTATTGAAATATATCTCTCTGTTTTGAAAATGTTATAATACCTTGAAAAATGTTGGCGTTCAGCCATATGAAATATTGGTAAAATAAATGATATTTTGATTCAATATATGTCTTTTTAATTGAATTTTTAAAATTCTAAAAATCGAATCTAGACTATTCGTAGTTAATATTAACACGAGAAACTGAAGGTCTCGCTTATTCAACCAATGATTCAGGTTTTTAATACAGGCCTGTGTTGAAATATAGAATTGATTATCGAATACCTAATTATATATTTTTACAAATTAATTGAAATCCCTTAAATTTCAAAATCATAAGATTTCTAATTATGTGCTAACCATTAATATTTTTATCAAAATATTAGGCAGAAGATAAGGTAATTCGAATTATAAACACCTAATGGTATATTTTAATGAACAAAACAATGGTTCAGGTATTTGATAGTGGTATAAGAAGAAATATTGAATTGATTATAGAATACATGTCTATTAATACACCTGGGTGTAAAATACCTCGATACAGGTACAATATGTTTGCTTTTCTCTGCTATATGAAATATAGGAATTTCATATAAATCTATTCATTGAATTTAGCGTTTTTATCAAAATAAAGTTTTGTTAATATTACTATATTTCGAATGAAATAATATATATTAAAAAATATTTTACTCTCTTTTAACATCACTAGAAAAAAAGGAAATATCATTATTGAGTTATTTTTCACAAATTTTAGTAATTATATTTATATATTTATACATTTGTTTTTTAAAATAAAAAGCATTACAAATACATATACTAAAAATTTAAAAGTTTCTTTTTTGCTTGTTTAAAAATTTATGAATTTAATCTATATCATTTCTCTATCGCTTTCAATTTCAAGTCCTAATTTTATTGTAACTTTCAATCTATCTTAGTCATGAAAATAGTTTGAGGCTTTGTTACTATGACAACATATCATAATTTTACATACAGCCTATTAATTGAATTATTAAATGATATCTATATAAATTTGTGTTCATATTGATATATTTTATATTAATATTTTGAAATTTCTTTGACATTAATTTTTAGCGTGACGAGAAATATATTTTATGATTTAATTATTAATTTATCAATACATTATTTGAAAATTCAAATAATCGATTCTTTTTTAAATATTTTATTTTTAGTGTATTCGAAAAATATATTAACATAAACTATATATCCCCTCTTGACGCAAATCAGTTTCAATTCCATATTTTGTTGTAGGTTCCATTCTATCTTATTCATAAAAAGAGTTTGCGCTATTTTGTATGTTTGACATTATATCATCAATATTTAATTTGGTTTTATCTTACATCCTAGCTCTTGTTTGAAAATTTCAAACAGTTATATTTTGATATTTATTCAAAATGTACATTATTCATTTAATATATGTTCAACGAAAAAAGTAATTAGAATCTTTCAAATATATTTATGTTGCTTTACAAACAAATGAGAAATATATAAGAATTGAATGTTTGTTGTTTTCCGCTCGATTACAAATTATTATAAAAGTAAAGATTAATTTTTTTCTTAGATTTTAATCAGATAAATGCTTGACACGAGTTCAAAATAATATCGGATTATCATTTAGTAAAATATATAACTAATTTTAAGGAGCTAAATTTTGTGTCAAAATTTGAATTAGACATTTTATCGCCTATAAACCAGAAGTAACAGAGGATCCATCGCCTGTTTTCATCCGAGTCTTTTTATACACGTCACTTAACACAAGATATACAGCACTAACATTTCTGGAGAGAAATATTATATACTACTCTCTCATGACATATTGCTGAATTTCTAAAACACTTCAGAGTATTTTAAAATTTACTGTGTGTTGATCATCATCCTGTGTTCATCCGAGATACTTTATACACGTAACATAACAAAAGAGATACAGCCTTAACATTTCTGGGGAAAAAATAATATACTACATTATCATAACATATTGCTGAATTTCTAAAATACTTCTGATTATTTAAAAATTTAATTCGTGATGATTATCATTCGGTTTTAACCAAGTCACTTTATACAACTGATCTAACACAAAATGTACAAACAAAAATCCTTATTTTAAACGTTATCTTTTATTCTTTTTTTTAAATTGTATCAACTCAGATATTTCGCAGGGAATATTATATAAGTCCATTTTGATCTTAATAGTTACAATTTCGCACTAATAAAAGGGTGTACATTTCATGTTTTCAATAGGTAACTAAAAAAATGAGCTAAAATATATATTAAAGAAAGTAATAATTATGAATTAATAGGTTTTAAAATTCTGAAAAATTGAATAGAAATACAATACTTCTCATCATTTCTTATTATAAAGTAAACGTTAATAAAGAGAGGCTCTATTTAATATTCTGAACATTATTCATATATGGTTCTTTCACAAAATATCTCTGAATTCCTAAACACATATATCGAATTATCATTTCATATATTAAATATATGCTTCCTAATATATACCTGGGATTATTGATGAAAAAATAAGTATTTCTATTCACACTTTGAATAAAACTATTAACACAAACTATTCTGGAGAGAAAATTATATATTGGTATCTATCATGACAAATATTGCTGAATTTCTAAAAGACTTTCGTTAACTAAAATTTTTCTTATATTGAGAATAATTTTTAAAACTGCACATATCAATATTATTAATAAATAAAATATACACGTGACCTCAACACAAGAGGTACAGCCCTAACAATTCTGGAGAGAAAAAATTACATGCTACTCTATCATGACATATTGCTGAATTTCTAAAACACTTCAGATTATTTTAAAATTTATTGTGGTTTGATCATCATCCTTGTTTCATCGGTTTGTTTTTATATACGTGACCTAAACACAAGATATCAGCACTAAAAATTCTGGAGAGAAAATTATATACTACTCTATCATGACATATTGCTGAATTTCTAAAACGCTTCCGAATATTATAAAATTTATTGTGGTTTGCTCATCATCCTTGTTTCATCGGTTTGTTTTTATATACTTGACCTAAACACAAGATATCAGCACTAAAAATTCTGGAGAGAAAATTATATACTACTCTATCATGACATATTGCTGAATTTCTAAAACGCTTCCGAATATTTTAAAATATATTATATTTTGAATATACTTATAAACCTTCATTTAAAATAATTTTAATAAATAAGATAATATCAAAATATATAAATTGCAATATAGTTAAATATATTCAGATATGGGTGGAATTATATCTTAATTTATTTTTTATATTTCAAATAATTCAATATATAGTTAAGTTATCAAAATCGAAATTGTTATAATGAAAATATATAAAATATATCCTGAAGAAATAAATATATATATAATTAGAATATAATTCTGTACAAATATTTCCTATTGAGCATATATTTTAATATGAAGAAGTTTGGAAGATTTGAGCCCCTCAATGTTGTTTTGTGGCGGTTGTGTAAGGAGGGTGAAATGATATATTAATAAGATATCATCTAACTTGGTATTTTATATATTTCTGCTTTTTTCTAAATGAAATAAAATTTAACATTTAGATATCGATTTATGAAATAGAAAATTATAAAATTTTACAAATTAATTGAATTCCCTTAAATTCCAAAATCAAATGATTTCCAATTGTGTGCTGACCATTAATATTTTTATCAAAATATTATGGAGAAGATAAGGTAATTCGAAATATAAAGACCTAATGGTAAATTCTAATATACAAAAATCCTTATTTTGAGAATTATATTTTCTTCTCATTTGAGTTATTTCAATTCGGGGGTTATTTGGCTTATAATATAAGTCCATTTACTTATTAATAATTAAAATTGTGCACTAATAAATGGGTGTACAATTTCATGCATTCAATAGATTAATAACAAAATGAGCTAAATATTTCAAGAAAGTAATAATTATGAATTGATATGTGTGTTTAAAAATTTTCAAAATTCATTTAAAATACAAAATCCATCATCATGTCTGAATATAAAGTTTATATTAATGAATATTGCTCTACTTCATATTGTGAATATACACATACATTATTGTTTCACAAAATATCTCAGTATTCATAATAATATATAAAATTTAGATTTTTATATATCGAGAATAGGCTCACAGGTATAAACTTAAAATTATTGATAAATGAAACGTATTGTGATTTATATTAACAACCCTTTGGTTTCTAAAAATGTATAAGTCCATTCAATTCTCAAATGGTATTTTGATAATACAAAATATATCTTGTTATTACCAAATGAAATACTCTTGTTATTGACTATTTGTGATATATATATATATATATATATATAAATTTAGCATCACCGCGTGCAAACAAACCTTGCTGTTTTAAAAAATAATAAATATATCTTTTAATGTGGGCAGCTTTTTGGAAACAAAAATATTGTACTTATAAGCTAGAGATGAAGAAGTTAGATGTTATAATTAATTGAAATATATCTCTCTGTTTTGAAAATGTTATAATACCTTGAAAAATGTTGGGCGTTACGAGAAATATATTTTATAATTTAATTATTAATTTATCACTACATTATTTGGAAATTCAAATATTCGATTGTTTTAAATATTTTATTTTTTGTGTATTCGAAAAATATATTAACATAAACTATATATCCCCTCTTGACGTAAATCAGTTTCAATTCCATATTTTGTTGTAGGTTCCATTCTATCTTATTCATAAAAAGAGTTTGCGCGCGCTATTTTGTATGTTTGACATTATATCATCAATATTTAATTTGGTTTTATCTTACATCCTAGCTCTTGTTTGAAAATTTCAAACAGTTATATTTTGATATTTATTCCAAATGTACATTATTCATTTAATATATGTTCAACGAAAAAAGTAATTAGAATATTTCAAATATATTTATGTTGCTTTACAAACAAATTAGAAATATATATGAATTGAATGTTTGTTGTTTTCCGCTCGATTACAAATTATTATAAAAGTAAAGATTCATTTTTTCTTAGATTTTAATCAGATAAATGCTTGACACGAGTTCAAAATAATATCGGATTATTATTTAGTAAAATATATAGCTAATTTTAAGGAGCTAAATTTTGTGTCAAAATTTGAATTAGACATTTTATCGTCTATAAACCAGAAGTAACAGAGGATCCATCGCCTGTTTTCATCCGAGTCTTTTTATACACGTCACTTAACACAAGATATACAGCACTAACATTTCTGGAGAGAAATATTATATACTACTCTCTCATGACATATTGCTGAATTTCTAAAACACTTCAGAGTATTCTAAAATTTACTGTGTGTTGATCATCATCCTGTGTTCATCCGAGATACTTTATACATGTGACATAACAAAAGAGATACAGCCCTAACATTTCTGGGGAAAGAATGATGTATTACATTATCATAACATATATATTGCTGAATTTCTAAAATACTTCTGATTATTTAAAAATTTAATTCCTGATGATTATCATTCGGTTTTAACCAAGTCACTTTATACAACTGATCCAACACAAAATATACAATACCAAATATTCTGGCGAGAAAAAAATATATATACTACTCTATCATGACATATTGCTGAATTTCTAAACAACTTCCAATTATTTATAAATATATTGTGTGATGCTTATCATCCTTTTTTCATCCGAGTCTTTTTATATACCTAACCTAACACAAGATATACAGCAATAAATATCTGTTGAAAAAAATATATATATAGTACACTATCATGACATATTGCTGAATTTCTAAAACTCTTCAGATTATTTTAAATTTATTGTGGTTTGATCATCATCCGGTTTTAAACGAGTTACTTTGTATACGTGACATAAACACAAGAGATACAGCACTAAAAATTCCGGAGAGAAAAATCAAAATTTATCATTGATAATATAATAGAATATGGATTGTATATGTTGAAAAGTTAAATTTGTGTCAAATTTTAAATTAAACATTTTATAGCCCTATAAATACAAGGTAACAGAACACAAATTTCACATTCTCATCCGAATCACTCTGTCCACGTGACTTAACACAAAAGATACAACACTAAAACAAATCTGGAAAGAAAATTATATATTGGAACCTTAAATAACACATATTGCTTAATTTCAAAACACTTTCGGCAAATATCTCTCTAAAATTACATTTTAATATTACTAATAAATAACATAATAGACATTTTGCGATATAGGTAATTTTCATTTTTAAAATAGGGGTCACTATGAGGTTTTAATCAAAAATAAATGATGTATTAAAATATATATTTTTATATCAAATAATTTGAAATATACTTGATTATATAAAGTTATGATTGAAAATTCTAAATATATATATATATATATATATATGATAAAGAGATGAATATATATATATATATTATTATGAATAAAAATTCGCAAATAAATTTCACATTGAACATATATTTTAATATAAAGAAGGTGGCAAGATTTGTGTGAGCCCCTCAATGTTGCTTTGTGTTGGTTGTGTGAGGAGGATGGAATGATAATAAGGTGCCTATCTTTGTTAATTCTAATAATTCCTACTGCCTATCAAATGAAATAGCAAATTAAAATTTTGATATGGAATTGTTAAAATAGCTAATTTTAAATATTAAAAAATGAATTGAATTCCCTGAAATGATCTATTTATAAAATCAAAATTAATTCAGGAATTAAGTGCTAATCAATGTTATTAATATTTTATGTATTATAAGAATGATGAGTTAATATTTTCGAAATATAAAAACCTAATAGGATATTCTATTGAACGAAATTGAATTACTTATTTTATGAACTATGTTTTGCTATATTTTAAATATTTCAACTCAGATTTGGTTTCTAATATTAGATATAAGTTCAAATTGATTTTAATAATACTATCCACTAATAAATTGTTATACATTTCATTTTTTAAATAGGTAGCTAACAAAATGAGCTAATGTGTTCAAGAAAGTAATAATTATGAAAAATACATGTTTTAATTATTTGAAAAAATGAAGTATTTCTCATTATGTCTAATATAGAGGATTGGTTAATGAAAGGGGCAGTATTCGCAAACACAAATATCTAAATATACATATCTGACTCTTTCAAAATATAATTTAATTCATAAAATATATCGGATTTTGAATCTATTTATTTTTAATAAAATAAAATGTCTCTAAAGTTTTTGATAAATAACATATTTTGAATTATATTAACAAAACATTGGTTTCTAATATTATATGATTTTTTTCTCAGAATGATATTTTCCAATTAAATATATATATTCTGTTATTAAAAATATAAATTTTCTCTCTGATTACGTTTTGTGATAAATATAAATTTACCATCACCGTCTGAAATCCAGCCTTACTATTTACCGAAAATATTGTTTGCTTTTAAAATATAGGCAGCTCAGATAGAACCAAAAATATGTGTATTATAAGTTAAAGATGAACAATTTAGGTGTAATAAAATATTCAGAAATATTTGTATGTATTTAACTGATCATTTCCCCTGTTATTTTTTAAAATAAATTTTAAAATACTTAGAAAAAAGAGTAAATTTTAAAATACTCGGAAAAAAAAGTAAATCACTCTTAATATTTAATATTTTTTAGATTTAGTTCGCCATTTGTGAAGTAAAACATTATTAAAAAAAATCGAGTTTTATTTAGAGACTATTCGTAGTTAATATTATTAACACAAAAAACTGAAGTTGGTTCAGGTATGTGATCGTTGTAGGTATAGAAATATAGAATTGAATATGGAATGCATATTTATTAATACACCTGGGTGAAAAATACCTCGATGCAGTTATAATTTGTTTGTCCTTCTCTGCTATACATGAAATATAGAAATTTTATACGTACAACCTATCAATTGAATTTACTTATTATATCAATATATATTGTTGATATTAATATATTTAGAATTAGAATATGTTTAATTATATCAAATTATCTTTTACTTAACGCGAGAAAAAGAAATATTATTTTTATTTAATATTTATTCAATTGTATATATAAATAATATTAGAAATATATATTTATTATTATATATATATGTAAATAGTATATGAATATCAAAAAATATATCAAATTTTAAAAACTACTATTTGGTTTTTTAACATATTATATGAATTCAAACTATATACCCTTTGTCTGCGGCTATCAGTGTCAAGTCCTAACTTTGTTATAGCTTCCATTCTATCTTATTCATAAAAAGAGCTTGCTATTTCGTTTCTCTGTTTGACAACATATCATAATCATGAGCAATTTAGATGGCAGAGTGCCATCTACTGGGACAATATTTTTATATTTTTAAAATTGTTTTTCACATAAAAATATATTTTTAATTTTTTACCATTATCTTTTAACATCGCGAGAAATAAGAAATATTATTATTTTATTATTTATTTATCAATAAATAATATTCTCTTAAATATTTATTCCATTATTATTACATTTTATTGAATTTTAGAACATATGAAATACAAATAAAAAATTGTTTTCCATTATTTTTGTTTTTCGCAAAAAGAATATTAAAATATAAACCTTTTTCTGACCAAAGTCTGTTTTATGTCCTTATTTTGTTGTTGCTTCCCTTCTATCTTATCCATAAAATAATTTCCAGTTTGTTTATATATATTTGATAAAATCTCATTAATCTTGAATTTGGTTCTATCCTATTATTCTAGCTTTACTTGCTTCTCTTTGAAACAGTAATATTATTTGAATCGATTGAAATTTATCCCAAAAGGTTATATCTCATTATAATATTTTCAACAAAAAATAATATTTATCAAAATCTTTAAAAGATCTTTATGTGGATTTAACCAAATCAGTAAAATATAAGTAATTATATTTAAGTTGATTCAGTATTTTATTTCATTAAAATTATTGTAATATTTTTTTCCGATTACAAAATATTATCAAAGTTCGAATTCTATTATTCGTAAATTCTATTTGAATATATGCTGGTAATATGACAAAAATAATAAAAAATAATAATATATAGAAATTACCTAATTTTGAGAAACGAAATTTGTGTTAAAAATTTAATTGAATATTTTATCGCCCAATAAATACGATTTAACAGAGTACAAATTCCACTTCCTCATCCGAGCCAATTTCTACACGAGACCTAACACAAGAGATACAACACTAACAAATCTGAAGAGAAAATTATATAATATTCTATCATAACACGTATTGATGAATTTCAAAACATTTCCGATTACATAATATATATTATAACCCAAATATTTTTATAAAATTACCTTTCAATAATACTAATATATAACATAATAGACATTTTGCAATATAGCTAATTTTCATTTCTAAAATATGGGTCACTATGAGGAGATAATTTTATATATTCAAATCTATCATAACATATTGCTGAATTTCTAAATCAATTCCAATTACTTAAATTATATTTTAATGAAAATATCTTTCGAAAACTATATTTAATGTATTCAATTGGTAACTAACAAAATAAGTTATAATATATTCCAGAGAGTAAAATTTATGAAATGATATGTTTTAAAATATTTTTTTAAATACAAATAAAATACAATATTTCAGATAATGTGTCTGAATACAAAGTAAAGTTAATAAAGAGGCTCTATATTCTGAATATTCGTACATGGTTCTTTAAATAAATATCCTTTAATTCATTACATACATCGAATTTTGTTTTTATATATTGAATATATCTTCCCTAAAATATACACGAAGTAATTGATAAGTAAAATGTATTTTAATAGATATTAACAACCCTTTGGTTTATAAAAATATATAAGTCCATTTTAACTCAAAATTATATTTTTAAATAAAAGAATTGTGTCTTGTTATTACCAATTGAAATACTCTCTATTATGACGATTTGTTAAATATATATATAGAAATCTACCCTCACCGCAGAAGCAAATCTTACTGTTCCTCAAAAAATATATATATTTTTCAAATATAAGCAGCTCATTTGTAACCAAATATATTTGTATTTATAAGCTAAAGATGAACAAGTTATATTTATATCCAAATATATTTCTGCGTGTATATTCTGTTAATTTTCCCTGTGCTTATATTAAACCTTTTTATGTATATGAACAAAATATCAAGTTGATCACCCTCAATATTATAATTTTATTAGATTTAGTTGATTTTTGAAATAAAACATTCTAAAATTCGGGTTTAATCTAGACTATTTAAAGAAGTATTAACACGAAAAATAGAAGGTCTCGCTTATCAAATTAATGGTTCAGGTATTTGATACAAGTCTGTGTGGTAATATAGAATTGATTACGGAATACATGTCCATAAATACACCTGGGTGAAAAATAACTACAATAAAGTTATTTGTGTCCTTTTCTCTGCTATATGAAATATTGATATTTCACATATAACCTATTCATTGAATTTAATTTTTATATATGATTATATATATATATTAAACTAGTATATTTCAAATTAAAATGTATGTTCATATATGTCATGTTATTTTTTTTAATTACAAGAAAAAGATAAGAAATATAATTATTCTGTTAATTATATATTAATTCATCACATTTAAATATATATATATATATATTCAATTTATACGTGTAAAATTTCTAAAATCTCTTATTTTGCTTATTTGAAAAATATATTAACTATATATAATTATTCTAGCTTTCACTCTCTCTAATTAGAAAAAAAATGTTTTCTGCTTTTTTTCTATGTTTGACAATTTCTTCGTTCAAATATTTATGTTTATTTTACATCATTTTTAATGTCACGATAAAAAAGAAATATATCATTATTTAATACTGTTTTCATCAATACATAATTTAAAAATTATATTTATTGTTATGAACATTTTATTAATTTTGAATAAAAAATACTATCATTTAAATTGTTTTATGAAACTATTATTTTTTTATTTGCAATTTACCATTCTCCTGACGTTCTCAAATTCGAGTATTACCTTTGTTGTAGGTTCCATTCTATCCTATTCATAAAGAGTTTGCTACTTCGCTTCTATGTTTGTCAACATCTCTTCCATATATTTAATTTTCTTCAATTTGACAACCTAGATTTTTTAAAGATTTTGAAGCAGTTATATTTTAGAAATTGATTGATATTTATTTTTTGAATTCATCTATTTCTTTATAATATTTGCAAGAAAAAGATAATTGTCAGTCCTTCAAATATTGCCATTTGGATTCGACTAAATTTAATATATAATAAACTATATTTATGTTGTTTGATGTATTAATTATCATAATATTCTATTATTGTGATATCTCTCTCTCTCTCGGTAAAACATAATATATGGAGTCAATTTTTTTCCATTGAATTCTATTATATATATTCTTTATACGAGCTCTATATAAGGATTACATAGTTAAATGTTGCGACGCTGAAATTGTGAATTATATATATATTCGTTCATAACACATATTGCTGAATTTTAAAAACACTTCCGATTTCCTGAAATATTTTATAATAGAGATTTGTCACTTAAAACATTAATTGCATTTAAATAAATTCAATAAAACTCAACATACCTATTATAAATTATTTAATTATCATTTTCATTTCGAAAATATAGTTAACCTAATTTTATTTAAATAATATAAAAATTAATATAAATAAATTATAAATTAAAATTTAATTTAGAAATAGATGATAAATTCAAATTCAACATTTTCTTTATATTTGAAGTAAAGAAAAATATATTAAATTGTGGATAACATAATATATATATTGATATTTTTACTTTAATTATAAATAATCTCTTTGAAATAAAATATTTAGAATATAAATGGGCAATAAAAAAAATTCTCATTTTACATATATTTCTGATATAATTGTGATTAGAAAGATTTAAGCCTAAATGTGGTTTTGTGTTAGTTGTGGTAGAAAGAGGAAATATTATATAATAGGTTACCAACTGAATTTGTTATATACACAACACAATATATTTCTGCTTCTTAGGAAATACAATTACAAATTAACATTGTGATATAGATTTATTAAAATATAAAATTTCAATTGGAATTTCAAAAGGTAATTGGAGATACAATGTGTCTATTGTTTTGAAATACTTTTATATAATGGGGTGGGAAGATTGTGCCAAGTATAATCAAAAGTAAACCTGTACCTGTCGATAATTTCGGCCCTCGCACTTAAATATCCTACAAACTATTAGATCTTAGATTAAACAAATTGAAATTGAATAAATTTAAATTCAATCTACATGCGTATGTGAATTTTCTTTTTTCCCTTTCAATTTGACCAAACAAAGGTCTTTGAGAATGGTATGATTGTCAGAAATAAGGATCGAAATTACCGTCAGGTTTACTTTTAATTATGAGGCACAATAACGCGATATTTATTTATAATAAATATAATCATTAAGCGAATTTCTTTCTTTCTTAAATAAAATGGAAGGCCTGGTAAATCAGTACTGAATCCCCCAGTGGGTTTGCCATTTTGATCAACTACACTGCCTTTTTAGAGCTTTAACATTTTATGGACGATTCTGCTTACGTATGCGACACAGTAGCATGGAATCTTGGTTATGATATTTAAGAAAACTATAGATATAAGTTTAAAGGGGGGGACGGTAGAATTACATTTATATAACCAAGGTAATAAGACCAAATCTAAATAAATAAATAGTGTGTGACGTTTCGGTAACAGCGTTGTTACCGAAACGTCACACACTATTTATTTATTTGGATTTGGTCTTATTACCTTGTGTTTATAATCTATAATCCAAATTATGCCTTATCAAATTCATAAAACCAGATCTAATAACAATGCCTTTCCCTTTTTTAAACATTTCAATTTTTTTTTCATATAAAATATTGCTGACTTTCTTCGAACACATATGTGGACTTTAATATGATTTATAATGAATTGTATACTAAACATTTTCATTATATTTAGATTAATGTTAAAACATTTCCATTTTTGAAATTTTTTATATTTGAGATTTTCTGAAAATAAATAAATGGGTAGTTAAGAACAAATTTTAAAAATTGCGCTGAACATGTGAAAAGATAAGAAAAGACATTTTATATTATTATATAGAGGCTTTTAAAGGTATTAAATACAAATATATTTTTTAGCATATTCGGAGCATTAATATCAGTATTATCTATCAGAATATATGGGACACGAGAAATAATATATTTCAATTATATATATTAATATTTAAAATTCCGAAATAAAGAATTTGAAAAAGCTTAAAGGTGAGGAATTGATAGAGGTGGATTATAACTTGATCTTCACATTTTAGAGCAATATTAAGAATAAAATCAAAATATTATATGTGTGAGAGAGAAGGTAAATTATAAACGAAAATTTCAGGCCAAAATAGTTTTAAAATATGGCGGCTCAACATAGTTTGGTTCAATAATATTTTTTCAATATATATATATATATAAAGGTTTTAAAACCTAATTTTATATTAATAGAAATTCCCATGGTAATTCAATTGTTAAACCTTGACAAAGTCTATAATTTAGCTAATATTTTTCGATCTAATTTATGACTTTTATTATATGAATTATTAATATTTAATTGGATTATATCGTGAACAACTTGAATGAATATTTTCATAAACACGGGGATCTTGGACGATGTGAAGCTCCTGCTTCAGAATGGATTCACTTTAACTGGAACACATTTCATGTTAATACATTTTATTCATTTCGCCAACAAAAACTCTTCAGGTTATAAAATTGAATTTTCTTTGGTTTATTTCTTTATCGCATATTCAATAAAACATGAATGAAGATACATGAAGGCAGAAGGGCAAATATTCAATTGAAAGAGGTGTAATCATATATATAAGCCACTATATAAATATATTTGTCGGCTATACATGTCCACAATACGTAACTGATCTGTCTGGAATTTTACCAGAATATAGAGTTGAATCTAGAAAAACCTATAGGCAAATTTTCAGACTTCTTTCTAGAATATACTTGGAGTTATAAACATATTTACCCATTTCACTAGCAACTAGTGCCTCACCTAGCCAACTAATGTCAACTATGTCAAGGACAAGAAATCCAGTTGAGGGAAGATGGCACACGTGGGGCCCCCCCACGGCGCGATCGGGATTGGTGTGGGAGGACAAGGCACGGCGAGTTGACTCCGGGCGTGTGGTCTCCGATCCTGCAAGACGGTGCCAGAAGAACTGACATCGGAGCGGCCTACAAGGCGATGTAGTCCAGGCTGGAGGCGTAGAGTTTGGAGCGGCAATTTTCAGAAGAGTGACATCCACGGGGCCAATTCATAATTGTAACGAATAGTATTTTAATAAAAACATTTTGAAAATATATACGCACTCGGGTTAAAATAAATTATATGATGGGGTGAACATTTTGGAGTTTATTTCATGATATAAAATAGACTGAACAATATATTTGGTATAAATAACTTCAAAAATGAGCCTCATATGTAAAAGTGTCGAAAAATGATTATTCTGTGGCTTAACAAAATAATTCAAATATAACAACGATCATTAGATTTGAAAGTGGTAAATTTTATTTATACTCACCTTGACTCTCCCTCTCCCATATACAAACGCCGTCTCGGTTGATATTTTCATAGCGGTTCACCTCAAGTCTTTCTTTTAGGATTGAGTTGATCTGAAAAAAGAAAATATTTATTCACACAGATGAAAATAGAATAACATTTTAATATAGAATATTTTCACAATAATAAAACTAGAAAAATATAAAAATAGTTTCCATAAAATATTATCTCAATATCTTTTCCCACATTATCTCTCATACACATTTTCAATACTTAAATAAATATTTAAATCTATATTTATATTACTAAAGAAATTATATTGGATTATTTTTATTTCATAATCAAAATAAAGATTTGGAATTTTCATTTGAATAAAATTTGATTGTATTGGATATTTTTTGCAAATTTATTCTCTAATATTAAATAAGAGAGAGTGTTATTAAATAAATTCTCTTCTTAGAAACAAGTTTATTAAAATTCCAACATTATATCGCTGTGAATTTAGATATTCAGGTTTATATATAAATATATTGTCATGTGTGTGCGAGGACTAAATGACAAATCAATCAGGCCTAATTTCTCTGCTAAATAAGTATAAATTTGACCAAATATAAACTTTAGGATTAAAAGACATCAATGAAGATTATCTCCCCCCCTCAACATATTGTGCGTGTGTACTTTTATTCTTCAAAAATATTTTCAAAATTCTCTAAAGGTTAATAAATTATTAAAATATTTGATTATATATATAGATGTATTATTTATAAACTATTTCTTAATAAGATGATCGATACATGCGCGATTGACATCTGCGCATGTGTCTATCATCTTATTAAGAAATATGTATATAAATAATACATCTATATATATTACGTCTAATAAAGTATCGAAAAGGTATTTCTAAATTCTAAACACGTTGTTAATTAGTGCGAGGGAAGCTAGGATATATTTCATATATGCTAACTGAATAACAATCAAGTTCTAAATATTATATATTTTATAATATATAATATTATGTGAAAAAATAATTTCAAAAACATAAAATATAATAAAAATTATATATATAATTATATTTAATAGAATTATATATTTGAGTCAAAAGGCGATCCATTAATTAAAATTATATAAAAGGGCGTACACGGATCTGTAAAGGAAAAAAAAAACTTTTTTTATTCCTTTACAGATCCAGGTACGCTCCTTTATATAATCGTAATTATAACTGTTATTCCATTTTTTATTCTTCATAGAAGGAAATAAAGGACTTTGATGTTATTTAATATATATATATATATATATAATAATAAATAATAATATAACAAATTAATTTATATTTTAATAATAATAATTACAAATTAACCTTATCAATATGTATATATATATATATATATATACAAATATTCTCGTCTGCGCTGTTGCCATAGCAATGTGCCTTCGTCTGCTCCTCCACAAGGCTGCCCCCAAGGTTGACATGGTTTGTCTAAAATAAATTGGTAAATGTGGAAGAATTTTGTTCAGCTGCGATATATTGGTACTAATTACATCCCAATATGAATTTCAATGAAATATTTAAAAATCGAAATAATAAAATGAGGTTGATAATTTTAAAAAATGTGGTTTTTAGTATAAAATAATAACATGAAATATATTTGGGGTTTTGTGTGGAAGTAAATAGCTAATTGGTAAAATATTTATTGTCACAAAAGTTTGATCTACAATCCAAATGAAGTCTTTAGGAATCGATATAACCGCCATTTTGAATGTTAACTTTTTTATAGCAAGTTTTGATAATTATCTCTAATTAATGGTTAATATATTCTGAGAATAATATATCAATTTTCAATTACTCTCTCTGGAAATATTATTTTAAATATATAAAATAATTGACAAATTAATTTTATTTGACACTACCCTAGAATCAATATGGCGACATCAGATGGCTTCCAATGGACGCCATTTTGATTGTCTTTGCCTATGTCACTGATGTGAAACGTGAAGGACAATAGCTTAGCTTTAAACGTCTTCAATAAAATAAATATGAATGGTTTTATATATATAGGCAAACCCGTAATAATTAAGATACTAAATACCTTTTCTCAAATTCAAAAAAAAAAAAAAAAAACTCAATATCACATCTAGAATATGTTTTGAGTATTAGATTAAATAAAACGATAAATTTCTTTTTTGACTTTATAGTGATTTATGATATATATATAAACTAATATGTATATATAGTGTTTTAATATAACTTCAAACACTATATCAAAATTTTTAAAAATAAATACGATATTTCACTACAAACTAGGTGTATGATTTTAAAAACAAATTTTGGTTAATCATTTTGTTGAAAACCAGTTTAAGCGCATAAACTACAAGACTCACCAAGCAGGCGACAGGTCAGTGCGTCTTCTCTCAGCAAAGCGCCAGTCGATAATGCGGTCGCTACTTGCAGCGCCCCCTGCAATGCTGGTCTCTCGCCCTCTGTGATTATATAACTCTATAATTTCTTACGTAAGAGAGAATTCCAGAAATCTACAATGTATATTTTTTTAAAGTAAAAAATAATTTTATTGAGTTCTAATAATTAGAACAACGCATTCTTGTACATTATCTAAATTAATATGTGAATAAGTATTTCCCAATTGAATACGATATAATCCACTTTATTTTTACTTATAACGCTTGTTTATAGATAAGGTTGTTTGTCGCCGGATATTCCATTGTGTGGAAGAAGCAAATAATAATTCCATAATATTAAATATCGCGTTTTTAAGAATATAAGAAAGAGATCTAAAATTATAAATATTTGTGCTTCTGCAGATTTAATTATATTTCAAAATTGGTTTAGTACTCAAGAGATTGATAAGAGAAAACATCTCTCTTTAATTTCAACTAAGATAGACCCTGATGGATACATGGAAACTAAGATATCTGAACTTCATTTAAAATTGGTTTAAAGGTTGATATGTGTGGAATAGCTAATATATCTAAATTTTATTGAGGATTCCTGAGGGAGCTATAATGCGTTTCTTTAAAATTTGTATTTAATCACAAATTATTCGAACCCCTGAAAGATGTATAATGTATAGCTACGACATCTCAAATTAATTCACATTTGGTGTATTCTCTGGAAATGTTAGAGAAAAATAATACACGTGTTAGTATTTTTAATTCTTAATTCGCTCTGCCATCTAAAAAGCACATGTGCTCGTGGTCAGGAGATGCCTTCTTTATTTTTAATATCAACACCTGACTCACTTATCTTTTTTTTTTCTATTGTTTTTTCATGTGTTAAGCGTCTTTACGCAAATTTGGCCTTAAATACCCATTTCTTGATTTTTCGGGAAGCCATTGGGACCAAAAACCCTTTTTGGTCACAGTGGTTACAGCCTTCTCCACGCTGACGAGCGCCAACAGCGCGAAACGCGTTCGTGGATGGCTTTCTTGATTTATCAAGAAATTGGGTTGGCCAAATATCACGGAGCAAGCTAAATAAACGTTTTGTTTATTTTTTCTCCACTAGATGGCACTCTGCCATCTAAAAAGCACATGTGCTCGTGGTCAGGGGATACCTTCTTTATTTTTAATATCAACACCTGACTCACTTATCTTTTATTTTTTCTATTGTTTTTTCATATATATATATATGAAAATGAGGCTATTTGAAATGAAACAAGAAATGATACGATTATATTTTTAAGCCTTAATTTGAGAGGATCGACGAGGCGGTCATTCATAAGAACGTGGAAACCTCTGGAAGATGAGGAAGTGTCGCATCATGTTTGATGCGTCCCTCCATTTATTCAAAACAATTTCTGATATTTTAAATTTATTTTCAAAAATAGTAAAATATTAAGCATACTATATTATCATTTATTTTATAGTATCATTCCTTGTATGAAATTTTAATTATTCACATCTTGATTATTATTTTAGAAGGAGAGAGAACTGTTGGCAGGAGTAACCAAAACAAAGACCTCTTGGCTATATTGAACCCTTTTAAGAAAATGAGCATAAAAACTATTTTTGTAAGCACACATTTTGAGCAGCATTTTCACAAAATTGAATAAATACATTAACAAAATTATATCAATGAGAATATAACCAACTATACATTCTAACTAAATACTCATATAGGTATTTCCAAATTAAGTGTAAATTGGTATATATATTTCTAATAAGTAACTGATGATGATCTCATTAATATTGGATATTCGGGCCCTAAATTGATTTAAAATAATAAATATCTCTAAAGCTTAATCTAAAAAAGAGAATCCACTGCAAATCGAAATTTACAAAGATCTGCATAGATGTCCTGCTGAGGACTGCAAAGATCGAAGAAGAGAAATGTCATCTGCGCTGTCCCCAAACAGCGTCACATAAATTGAAATTTGATTTCATAAGACTCCTGATCGATCTGCTCTCCGTTTCCATGGCAACAGATGCTTTAACCTTTAACTTGTAAACAAGGTCGTTCCTTTTACACTGGCCATCTCTCTCTATATTTGCTGCCGCTTCTTTACTGCGCCACATTATAAATATATAGTAAATGGATTAAAACAAACAAATTCATAGCAAAATATGGGAAGAAATTTCATTTTTACACTATAGTGTAGAATAAAGCTGTATGTTATTATAAAACATTTTTGTATATAAACACGATTTCAAACTCGTTTTATTATGAATATCTAATTTTATTATTTTCAAATAATATAATTAAAAACATATTAGACACGTGAAAAAAAAACGAATATTATACTGTGTATAACTAACTGTATTACACATTGTGTACGCAACTGTGTATAATATAGCATACTGAAATTACCTCTAAAAGGAAATATTCACCCCTAATTTTAAAATAGAAAAATTACCCATTGTTGTAATATAACCAAAATTATGTAATATCAAAAGTTTTCGCCGTTTTATCCTAATATATTCAACTTGAATTGCATCCATATTATGAAAGGTCGTTCAACACATATTTATATCATACACATAGAGAAATATTGAAAATAAAAAAGGCATTTCCTGACCACGAGCACATGTGATATTTAGATGGCAGAGCGCCATCTAGTGGAGAAAAAATAAACTAAACGTTTATTTAGCTCTGCCATCTAAAAAGCACATGTGCTCGTGGTCAGGAAACGCCTTCTTTATTTTTAATATCAACACCTGACCTACTTATCTTTTATTTTTTTATATTGTTTTTTTCATAGAGAAATATATCCTTAATATTACACGGGTGGAATATGTATCCACATTTTTCTAATAGTGTTATTATTTCTAGACACTATTGCACAATCCGTTTCAAGACCTAAATTCTAAATGCACTTTACAACGCCTTCAATACTGATATATATTATAAAAACTCGTTTAATAATCTTCGTTTGGTAGAATCAATATCTATATAATTTGTTTAAATATATATTAACTCATATTTGATTCAATACGAGTATGTGTTTCAGATTATCATACTCGGAACCATATATTACTATATGTACAATTTTGAATGCTATTTATCTGTATCTTTGTACATAAACTAAGCATAAGTTACAGCTTGCCAATTATATATATATATAAAAACTATCTATCAATATATATATATATTTCACAGATATAACAATCCCCTTTCCCCCGTACTATCCTTACTGTGATAGAAACAAATTGGGAGGGCTTGACTCATTAATTGTAGGGGAATATCATTGATGGCTCAAGCATACAATCGTTTATAATTTATTTTAAGGATATCATTAATATTGAGTTACATTTTAACTTTTTTTTTCTATTTTATTACTTTCACATTTCTAAAGTTCAATTTTATTTATAGTGGCTTCTTTACGACGAAAAAAAAACGTATAAACAGAAGCGGGAATAAATATTGATATTTATATAGATTTTGTAAGTTAATGATAATGTACTTTTATTACCAACAATTGCTTTTCCTGAATAATCCTTTATACAATGTGCTTAGAGAGACAGATGTTGATCTAGGGTAACTTCTATATATCGCACTTTGTATTTCACACACACCCATACTCCACACATAAACCCAAACTCCACATACACACTAAATGGTTTCAAAAAACCTTTTTTTTTGTCTATCTCTCGAGATAGTTCATTTATATATTTCTTACTAAAAGCTCAGATTTTGCCTTATAGGGATTCATATACATATACATTTTAAAACCAAATATATGTATAGAAACAGACCTCTTGAAAGCCAACAATATACGAGCTCACAAGAGGTGCGGCCAGTGAAAGAGCGTTTATATGTTTCTTGTGGTAGAGATACGTAATTTAATTTTATTTTATAGTGCAAATTGTACATATTCAAACTTTCTTTGACACACACAACACTTGATTTATTTCATAATTCATCATCAACTTAACACCATTTATTGCTGAAAATTAGAATATTTTTAAAACGATATCTCTATATTTTAAAATATATTTTATTCTATATTTTAATCATTTAAAATAAAATTAAAACCTGATTATTCAGGTCATAAAAGGCAATGATAAAAATGAGGAATAGTAAGAACATGGTTCATCAGTGGTAAACCCTCCCAGCGGTTTCACGAGTTTAATCTCAGACTGCTCCACTATTAAAATTAACTGAATTTCTTATTTACCCTGCATATATTATTGATACAGTTGATGTACTTTAGAGATAACATTGGACATATGTTTCTAGGACTGTAAAAAGATATTCATATAAATTAAAGATTTGATGCAGTTGGCAATTATCTTCAGCAAAATCACAAACAAGCCTGTTAGGCAACATTTCATAAATTACCATTATACTATAGCGCAATCCATCTCTAAATATTATGAACATTTCAACGCACTGCTTTTCACTTTCAGATTTATTTAATTGAAAACTGTTTCTACAGACCTTTAACAGCAAAAAAGAAATTGAAAGAAACCAAATGAACTTTGCTCCTGCATTAAATCTGTACTTTTGAAATATATATCTACAACTCTAGATGGACATCCATTCATCCTATTCAATAACAAATGTAGTGTGTGTGTATATAAGATATTCAGTTTAATACAATAGTAAAGCGGTAGTGAGATTACACTGGCAAAACCGCTGGTAGGTTTCACATATGATTAGCATACCTTCTACATTTCAAATTTTAATGATTGCAGTTTTAGATCTGTATATATCAACTCTCAATAAACAAATTGAAAATAAAACGTAGCGATAAATTATCTCTAATTATTAGCTATAGATGGAGCTGAGTAGATAGATTATATTTCAAATTTTGCATAACTGGCATGTTTGTTTTTTTCTCGGAAAATAATTGTGATTGAAGCATTAAATCATTTTAATAATTTCTATATATTCTTATATATAAAAGTCAATGTCTGTGTTGTCTGTTTCGCGATAAACTCAAAAACTACTGAACCAATTGGTACCAAATTTTGCATGTCGCTTTTTATAAACCTGAGGAATATTTTCGGCTACATTTTGATTAGTATTTTATGGCTATTTATTTTTTTGCTCGAAGAACTTTTTTTTTTACGTGGAGTAAATAAGAGGCGAAGTAACAACACCAAGCTAAAGCGACCAAAGAGCGTTCTGCATTTTTTTAAAGCTGCTTGCGTACCTTTTTTTGAAATATCTTTTTATACGAGAGTTACTTTTTTTACAAAAGTATTGAGAGGGAAATTTATACTACAAAATTACGCTAAGTGCACACAATGCAATTTAAAAAAAAACTTTACAAATTTAGCGTTACTGTATGTAAATTATGGCTTTCATATTTTTTATTAATATTTTTTCTGGCTTTTGTTTTTTTAATCTCTTTTTTAATCGTTTAAAATGCAGTCGCAGTCATTAGCAAACACATATGTTTGCCTAATTTCCATGTGTTCTTTCATTTTTTACAGAAAAATATTTACATTTCAGTATTATGGATTAATTTTTTTATAAACCTATTTTTTCTTATTCTCACTCGAGAAGATGGACATCGCAGTCACTTACTCAACTCAGGCAATTTCAAGGGTTAATGCGCTGGGGCGGGTACCTCTGGGGATTAGGTGGAAAAGCTGCCATCTATTTAAACTATATTGATTTCGAAAAAACTAAATTTATTGCAAAATAAAATTTTATCAAATACCTAAACAGTAATATAATGCAATTTTTGCCATCACACTGACCTTTTGCCTGTGGTTTATGTGTTACTTCTGTATTGCTATTCTATGGCACTTCAACTCTTTATCATTGATATACTTTCACTATGAAGGAAATTGCACTCGAGGGAATTCTCGGGCGAAACCAGGTCATTCGCTAAGTATATCTATATAGATAATAGGCTAACAGAGTTCTCAGTTGTAAAGTTTGAAGCTATCTCCTCCAAAGATACTCAACAATAAAAAGCCATCTATATACCAAAATTTCGTAATTTTTTGCTTCACATGACCGTTTTATTTTTATTTTCCAAATATTAATAGATTTATTTATTTTTAATTTGTTCGATTTTGCAATCGTAGATTCTTTGCCTTCAATGTTGCTTATCTTATCGTAGTATTTGTTATTTATTTTCATCGAATTGTTTATTTTTAAAATACGTTCTTTTGTCTTATTACTTTTTACTAATTTATAATATATATTTCGTATTTCTGATTCATTTGATTATAATTATAATTTGTAAGTACTTTGTTATAGTTTTTCATTTAAATTTAGCTCAATTTTTGTTTCTGTTTTCTATTTGCAGTATCTTTCCTAATGTCTTTGGCAACATTTTTTTCTCATAAATAGGCAGATGCTGAGGCTATATTCTATTTCGCATTTCAGATTGAATTATTACTTTTGTTCTATCAGAATTATAATTTGTAAGTGTTTGTTATAGTTTTTTTTCATTTGAATTTAGCACAATTTTTGTATCTGGTTTCCTTTTTTTTGGCATCTTTAGATTCTTTTTTTTTTTTAGAATCTATTCATCACTCTTTGGCCTATTTTATTTTTCTCATTAATAAGACCTAATCCAAATAATTTAATAGTGTGTGATGTTTCAGCAACAGCATCAGACAAAAGAATAAATGAACTAAAGAATAAAATCTCATTTATTCTTTTGTCTGATGATGGTGACATTGCTATTGCCAAAACATCACACACTATTAAATTATTCGGATTAGGTCTTATTTTCTTGTATTAATTTGTTATAGTTTTTCATTTGAATTTAGCTCCATTTTTGTTGTGTTTGATTTTCTTTTTTGCAGTATCTTCCATAATGCCTGATTTGATTACTTGATCTGTTATAATTTTTTATTTGAATTTAGCTCCATTTTTGTGTCTGTCATTTTTTTTCTTCTCATAAATAGGCTGAGGCTGTATTTGTGTAATCAATTGTTGCTTTTTGTGTCTATTTTTTTTGCAGTATTTTCTTGGAATCCTTTTTTTTTTCAATCAATTGTTTCCTCACATGATTGTAATTTCCTTTTTATGCCTGTCATGGCATTCAGTTTTATAGTTGTCCTCTGCTTGGTTCTTATTTTACCTTTTTTTTTCAGCGTCTTCTGTCATGCCTCGAAAAGGCCGCGGAAGACTTACCCCCCTAACCGCTAGGCGTGCTAATATGACTCGCCGCAGGAACAAAACCCCGATTGCTATTTCTCCTGTTTACCTTTTTACCAATGCCTATAATTTCTCACCTGAAGACATTTTTTTAAAATTTGTTATTCAATAAATTATTATCAATTATTTTTGGTCTTCTCTTTATTTACTTATTTTACTGGGGGTCGGTGGAAGGATGGTCTAAGCAGTTGGTTTTCGACCGCTACTACCCGGGTTCGATTCCCGCATTGGGCATTTTTTCTGTTTAAAAAATGCTCCAATGGCCCCCGATTCTTGCAAAAGTCCAACTCCACCAGCAAGTGCAAGTAATCAAACGGGGCTCTGGCACATTTGTAAGTGCAAAGTCGAACTGCTTTTCACATGTTTAGACATGTGGTGTACTTACAGTAAAAGCAGTCGCCTACTCTACCCACCATGATTATCAAGGCCTGTACACATGTACTAGGGATAAGCAAAAAAATACTTATTTTACTCATTGATCTATACATACAATTATTTGCATACAATTATATACATACAAATATATGCATACAATTATATACATAATTTTTTCTACATTTTTGCCCTGTACAGTCTAATAAGTTGTTAATTATAGGGTTTTTAGACTAAAATAAACTGTTGTAATTTGAATTTCAAAATAGTTGAATTATCGAAAGTGTCGAATTACAGTTTGTCATATGATAGGCCATAGGTCGAGACATCAAAAATGTTGAATTATCTTGTGTTGAATTAATTAGGTTATATTGTATATAAAAATAGAAATGTTGTTTTTAATGAGGTCTTTTAAATGAATTTATTCCTTCAATATATTGTTATATCAGCAATATAGTTGTGTTGTTTGCAATTTACTTTTTTTCCTTTCAAATATATTTGTCTCCTCTGAAATATAGTTTGTAAATTTATATTCTAATTTATTTTCTTATATATATATTTTTTTATTTCCAAAATATTTATTTACCCTTTCACCAATGCCTATAGGATCTTTGCGATGGAACACGTATGGTGTTTTAGCTCACGTGCTCTAATGTCCTTGAAGCACATATACTGACAGTGCCCAAAGTTGAACACACTGTATAATGTCTGAAATATCTTTGTCCCCTTCGGATACCAACCTTCGCTTCATTCTAGAGAAGCTTTATGTTTCACTAAGGTTGGCTTTTGCTATGACTATAAAGAGGCTCAAGGCCAAACCTTTGCTACAAGAGCCTGTGTTTACGCACGGACGACTTTAAGTAATTTTTCAAGTGTGCGAACTTTGGATAGCATACATGTAAAGTTGAACCCACGTATATATAAAATGTAGTTTTTAATAAGATAATTTAAATGAATTCCTATTATAAATCGTCTCCTCTGAAATATAGTTTGTAAATTTATATTCTGATTTATTTTATCTATTTTTTTCATTTCCAAAATATATATTTACACTTTTCACCAATGCCTATAGTTTATCACCTGAAATAAAAAAAACTCCGCCTTTGCCGGTCCCAAGCCCGATGAAAAAGGAGGAGGAGGAGCAGTAGCAAGCTCACTAAAAAACCTGGGCTCAGCTGGCCCGGCTGATAGTACCTTTTAAGGGCTCCTAATACAGGATTAGCAACGTTTGTACTCCATGTTAGGAGCGGCTGCACATGGAGTCTGTTCCTCATGTCAGAGGCGGCATTTATTTTTGAGCTAAGTAGGCCTGCCACTGAGTAGTGCTCCCAGTCTTAATGACAAAGGCAGACGCATACTTCACCCAATCATGATGGTTGTTAATTTCAAGCTTTACAAGCTTGGTATCCTAATATGATTGAGTGAAGAGAAAAAAAAAGATTTTTTTTTTGTAATAATCTATTTATTATCAATTAATTTGATTTTGGTCTTATCTTTATTTATGATATGCTGTAGGTCAGGACAACAAAACATAGTCGAATTATCGATAGTGTCGAATTACAGTTTGTTATATGATAGGCTGTAGGTCAGGACAACAAAACATGGTCGAATTATCGAGGTTATATTGAATATATAAAACTAGAAATGTAGTATTAATGAGCTCCTTTAAATGAATTCATTCCTTTTATATGTTGTCTTATCTGCGATATAGTGGTATTGTTTGAACTTTTATTTGCTGATTTGTGTCTTTTTTTTCACTCAAAATATATTTATTTAAACTCTAAACTAATGCCTATAGTTTCTTTCTTGAAATTGCTTACCAAACATGAGTCAGTGTTTCCTCAGTGTTAACTGTGTGGAGTGCAAGATTGTGGAGGAGCAAAATAACTCCCTACTGAATTTTTCAATAGCCTTACTCCCAGAAGAATGCCTCCACACCAGTTAAACTCTAGGTTGGTGCTATTGTTATGCCTCTGAGAAATTTTAAGCAGGGTCTTTAAAATGGTACATGATGGGGATTTGATAGTATGCATTGCTTATGTCAACGGTGTTAAATACTCTGGCTTTCGACAGGTTATCCAGTACCGTTTCTATCAATGGCAAAGGATGCAAATCCGAGGGTACTAGTTCGTTCACGCGGCGGAAATCAATGCAGAGACGCATGGTGTTATCGCGTTTGCGAACGAGTGTCACAGGACAGGAATATGGGCTGGAGGAGGGGGTGATTATGTCATGTTTCAGAAGTTGAGATATCTGGTCCTGAATTTCCTTCTGGTAGGCATAGGGAGTTCGGTATGGTCGGAGGGAAATAACCTTATCGGAAATAATTTTGAGTTTTACAGGGGTTATGTTGAGTGGTAATACATTGAATTTATTGATAGGGAAAATATCTTTAAAATAATACAATAATTGCTGATAAGGGATAGTCAGTTCTGGGCGTTGTTCGATAAATTCTTTAATCATTAATTCTCTAGAGGCGCATGGGCTGGTAGGAATGCTATTAAGGTTGTAAGGGTGAGAGGGGCATTCAGGGGAAGGTTGATAAATATTACTAAGGGTTGTTTGTAAGTAAGGCTCACGTGGAGGTTGAAAATCGTCAACGCCTAAGTTAACCGAGTGAATTATGGGTCGTTTAGGGTTAGAAGTTATTATTCGCGAGCCGTGCTTACAAGTGGGAAGGTCACATACAAAATGGTACAAATGTTTAGGTACTGGAACACTATTTTGAAGTATCAATTGATTATGAAAATCTTTTGTTAATCTTAAGAATTGCATAACATGAATAGATAGTATACCATGTTCAAGGGGTGAATTTAAAATATAAAATGTTTCATTAAAATTAAAATTATTAAATTGTATTGGTAAAAGGTAACTAATCCGATTGGTTTGGCATGACTAGATATAGTACGGATAATAACATCATTGTTAATAGGGGTAGAACAAATGAAACTATTAACATTTTTAATATATTCAAATTGGTTTAAACTAATTATGGAAACATTGGCTCCAGAGTCAATTAGGAATGGCATCTTTAAAGAATGAATGATAGGGGTTAAAATAATTGCACTTACAGGCGTATGCTGGTTTAGGGTGCAGGTAGGTTCATTGAGCTCGGAGGAGTTCTGCTGCCGAAGCTGGCATTACTTGGTTTCTCCCAAGCTCGTCGTTGCTGCGGTCTCGTAGACACCTGCAGGCCCAGTCGATCTTTGGGGTTGCTCGACGCTGTGGACCGCAGGTGTAAAGGTCCGAAAAGTCCGCTGGTAGGGCCCTCGCTGCTGACACTGTGCGTGCCAGTGTTGTCCGCCACAGTAACGGCAAGGATATGGTGGGGTCTTGTCCACGGTGGTGGAAGGTGCTCTGCTCTGGCGCGGTGATCGTTGTTGGGCAGCTTTAGTGCTGGTGTTATCCCCTTCGTAGGTCAGCTGTTGGGCTAAGCACAACCATTCTTCTGGTCCCGAGGGTTGTGCCATCTTTACAAGGTTGCCATAGTTACGTGGCACACCGTTGGATAGTGCTTGTACGATGGCACTCTTAGGGAGGTTGATTGCCAATCCTATTCGGACCTTGTTCTTGTAGTAGGTCTCGATCTCGGCCATCGATGTGCATTTAAGTTCATAGAACTCTTGAAGAGTGAAGCTAGGGCGTCGGGGATAGACGGCGCAGAGTGACTCCTTGACCTCTTCATATGTCTTATTGAGTAGAGCTAAGTCTTGTGCAATTTTGCGAGGTTCGCCTCTGAGTGATGATAGAGCCTTTCGAGCTTGGCGTGCTGGCTCTAAGTTGTGGAAGTTCGGCTGAGACTCAAGTTGTGAGAAGAAGTGTGCGGCAGGTTCATCTCCGTCGTAGGTGATTGCTTCTTCAGACTCACGGTTTAAAAGTTGGTCGAGACAGAGGGTGAGAGTTCAAAGGGAAGCGGATACAGTAGAGTCGGTCGTTGGTTCTTGTGGAACTTGGTTGTGGGTTTGTTCGATCATCGTGGTATTGCTTCTTGTTTTCTTCATACTCTGGTATATGAGGGATTTGTTTCCCGGTCAGGTCTTATCCTGTCGACTTTCAATGTGGCAATATAGTGGTAATGATGTGGTGAGGTGAGAAATAATGAAACAAGTTTGGAAGGAATTCCAGGCAATCAGCGAGAGAGAGCGGATCGCCGGGCGACCGACCCGCTGAACGACCGTTTTCCCTGTGTACACAACCGGGGGGCTATCCAAAAATAGTCCCTAGGTGTTGACGGGCGGCCCCCTCAGGAATGTGGCCAAAATGGTCGTAAGTTAGTTGTCTTCTATCGACGTCTCTCTCTCGTTGACTGTAGGTTTACTTTATTATACCTGGAAGAGCATATATTATGATATATATATATATATATATATATATATATATTGATTTCCCAAAGCCTGAACAGAATATTCCCTCTATTTAGTTTTCCACACCTCGAGTTGAATTGAAAAGCATTTTTTCTTTTTTTTTTTCCTTTTACTAAACAATGCACCAACGCGCATTCACTTTGATTTCTATTGATTATTATTTTTATTTTGATTTCCAAAAGCCCTAACAGAAAGGATACCTGGATTTAGCTTTCCATAACTCGAGTTGAATTGATAGGCATTTTCTCTTTTTTTTTCTTTTACTCAACAATGCACCAACGCGCATTCACTTTGGTTTCTTTTAATTATTATTTTTATTTTGATTTCCAAATCCCTAACAGAAAAATTCCCTCGATTTAGCTTTCCATAACTCGAGTTGAATTGATAGGCATTTTTTCTTTTTTTTTCCTTTTACTCAACAATGCACCAACGCGCATTCACTTTGATTTCTATTTATTTTTACTTTATTTTGATTTCCCAAAGCCCTAAAAGAAAAATTCCCTCGATTTAGCTTTCCATAACTCGAGTTGAATTGTATAGGCATCATCATTTTATTTTTTATTTTTCTTCCTTCTACTCAACAATTATTGCACCAACACCATTCGCTCTTATCCTTTTTATTTCACATACGATACTTGTATATAGCCTCACAGTGCCTATAATCAATTTTTCTCCTAAAATTTACTTTTCTCTTACAGAATTCACTTCAGGCTACCCCTTTTTGAATTCTTCACATGTAGGGGACGGATCTGTGATAATTTGTATATAGCAATATGTAATTCCACGACAATCTATGCAATGTATCGTCAAAATATTGAAATAAAAGTTAGGCTTCGCGAAAAGAGAGAACAGCAATTACCAGGATTGCATCATCCAGGAAGTAAAGGTCACTCCCCAGGACCCATAAAACTAAAGTTCAAAGACCTTCTTCTTCCTGGAAGATGGCAATCATGATGACAATGGAGGTACCAACAACCAATCACAGTTAAGCATGGATAACTAATAACCAACCAGAGGTAACCACGTAAGACGATCCCAACCAATGAGAAAACGAGATAGTTAACGAGGAAGATCTCGGACAAAAAGTTAAGTAGAAGGCAGGCGACCAGGCTAGAAGCAAGGCGTGCTCAACTCCGACTCCAACCAAGGTAAAATTCTCTTCGATCATGTGAAAGGCAAGGTACCTCCTCCAGTCACAACTCTCTCCCTTTATCGCGAAGTTCAGGTTCTATCCCATCCTGGTTTTGTCTCGTTATTTCCCCTATGGAACCCTACCATTTAACCAACGACTGCACCATCAATCATCAATCATCAACCACCACAAGTCACCAATCCCACAGTAAGTCAACAGGATCTTACACAGGATCAACATCGAAATATTATTATAGTGAGTCGACAGGATCTAATCGAATCTCACAGAGAAAGTCGACGGGATTCCAAATCGAATTCTCACAAGTAAGTCGACAGGATCCTATTCGTAATCTCACAAATATATATAGTAACAAAACTATATTTAAAACTTGATATAATATTAATATTTTAGATAAATTGGGAATTGTGTTAGATTAGCAAGCTAAATCAAAATTAAATATAGGAAAAAAAGTTAATAATATTTTTATGTTTAAGGTAAATACTTGAACAGGTGTTTATATGTATTATATTTAAATCTTATTAAGGATAGAAAAAGGTAATAAAGTAATTATATTGGTTAGAATTAGGATTATATTGATGTTTTTTTAATATAGAAAAATATATATAAAAAAAAAAGAAAAATAAAATTTAACAAAAAAATATATATAACAACGTAACGTCTTTTGTATTCGGCTGTTACCCGTCATTTAGACATACTCTGATAAATATATAGGAATAAAAGAAGAGATTTATGATTATTATATATTTATTTTTTAGAGAGTAAAAGAGAAGAAAAAGATAAAGAAAGAACCATACATTTTTATTTCAAACAAGGTAGAAAAATTGATAGGGTGTAGTATTTTATATATAGTTTGGATAATTAAAGATTTTGAAGTAAATTTTGTATTTTATATATATTTTTTAATTTAATTAAAATATAATTACTAGAGTTTTTGTAATTTTTAATATATTTTTAAAAATATTTTCTATAAAGTTAGAATAAGATTAAATAGTGTTTTACCTAGTTAAAGAGAGTTAAACATATTTAAATATTTGCCAATTATAAATTATGTTTTGTAACAATAATGGTAGACCAGGACAATACAATAAAGGGGAGATTGGATATTCTATTGGAAAGAGAAATCTGTGGTATCAGGGCTCTTCAGATGAAAATACCACACCATTTCACCCTTTCTTCATTAAGGTTAGATTTCTCTTCGACCATTATAGTGTGTGAGATAAAGTTAAGATTGATTAACATAGAATAAGGTTGTTTACTTACCTATTCAAAGTGACGCCTGTTGTTCTCTAGAGAAAGTGAACATGTGTGGACATGTAACATGTGGCTTTTTGGGGACTGTCAACTTTGTTCTAAAAGTAACCTCCCTTCTTCTTGGAAATATATTTCTTATTTTTAAAGTTTTTCAAAGTCGGAAAAGCTGTCAGAAATGAACAATTAGAAATTGTAAAGATTGTGAAATATAGATTAAGTTCTTATTTCCATTGATTTAAGTCAACAATAATTTTAAATGATAAATTAATTGAATAATAAGACATTTATTATGCTTCAAATTCATTTATATTTGGTTTCCAGTTCCCTCCCACAGTAACTGGAGATCAAATTGAATGAATTTAATGCCTTATAATTGTTATCAAATAATTAATTTATTTAAAGTCTGAGAAAATATATTCAGTTCATCTCTCTATAATTTGTTTTACTTTAAGAGTAGAATATGAGTTGTTAGTTAGATTAATTGGAGAAGTATGAAGTTTCAAATTTATAATTATATTTATTTTTACTTGGGTACTTGTGTATTGCTAGTTTATTGTAAAACCTTACTGTTTTGTATTTAAAACCGTTGTTTAAATACTCTTTATTGATATTTTCAATGTCATGGATAAAATTTGTTTTAATATTGTTGATTCTATAAAATTTTAAAAATTGACCAAAATATATGCCTTTGCAACAATTTAATGATATGTTGGAATTAACATTACAGAATTTAATCATTTTAAAATTATAGCAATTTCTTTTGTCATATGTTCCAACTGATTTGTTTGCAAGGTTTATATTTAAGTCTGAAAAGTTAACTTTTATGTTATTAGTTATTTTTCTTTGTTTTTAAGTTTCAAATTATTAGGGTATATTTTGTAAATTACATTATCGAATTGTGGGTTATTCAAGATAATAGAAAGAATTCTCTTTCATACCAAAAAAGTAATAAGTTGGCTATTAGTGGACTGGATGTAGTTCCCATAGGAACACCTTCAGACTGAATATATATTTTGTTTTCAAAATTAATGTAATTGAAATTTAAGAAAGTTTCAATTAATGTTTTCGCTGTATTATTATCTAACTTAAATTTTTTATATTTGTTGTGAATAATTTGAACATGGAATGTTTTGTCCTTATTGAATTCGTTTATTAAGCTGTGAATTTTATTATTAAGGATTCAAAATCAAATGTATGAATTGTATTGATCTTTGGTGGATTATTCGTTAAGAAGTTAATATTTCTTTTTTAATTAGAATCGATAAATTTATTATCAAGTGTTTTAGTTATTTCATTTGTGATTAATTGAAGTGTTGAAGCTAGTCTCAAAAATCTATGTTTTTCATGACTGAGTTTATTCCTGATGTGATTGTTCTAAACGAGATTGGTGTTTTATGTAATTTAGGAATAATATAAAATTTCGGCATGTTTGTGTTTTTGTTGTAATTTATAATTTTTGGTGAGATTTCTACATTTTAAAAATATTTTTAAATTTTAGTTTCAGTTGTTCTCTTGCGAAAGTGTATTTTTATAATTGTTATTAATTTCATTTTATAGAAGGTCATGATATAAATTTTTACATATATGATAGATAAATTATTTGAACATTTATCTATTGGACATATGATAAAATATTTTTGTAAGCCTTCAAAAGTGTCTTTCAAGGAAGTAATATCCGATTCATTGGGCTTTGTGTATTTTAGTGTGTTGTTATAATTATTTCTTTACTTAATTTATATTTCCATTCTAGGAAAGTAAATTCAGGAAATTTGTATTTTATACTTGTCTTATTAATGGATATGTCAAGGTCTTTTAATATGGATTTAATTGTATTATTGATATTGTGTTTGATCTGAGGTATATATTTATATACTCTATTTAAAATGTTTTGGAGTTTTGGTTCCAAAAAAGAATAATCGCTAGTTAAAATATGTCCTGTAAATTTATATTTATCTAGAACATTGTGGCAATTACATTTAAACCTGGGCAATTCAAGGAAAATTTGGTCTGTCATTTGTGGCTGGAAACCGCATTTTCAAAGCTGTGGTGGTACCGGCCTTCCTCTATGGGGTCTCTGCTAGGAGCAGTCGCGCTTCCTCGAGAGAAGGCATCCGTCAGCTCCGGAGTCTGCAGTACCTCTTCGAGCGTCGCACGTTACGAGGTGGCCTCTGCACTCCCACTATCTCAGCCATTTCTCTAACTGGTAGCCCTCCGCTTAATATCATAATCAAAGCGCGAATGACCTATCTCAAGGCGGCTAAGGAGGGCCAGATCGAGTTTCGGCCTGGTCTAGCTGCTCTCCCTTACTCACCCTTCTGACGCACAATTACTTTCAGCCTAGAATATGAAAAAGTCACTTCCTTTGTTATACATACTGATGGATCGAAATCCGAGGCAGGAGTTGGTGCCGCAATTATCCTTTCCTCGCAAGACCAACCAATACTCTTCAGACTACATCCGGATTGCTCTGCTTTCCAAGCCGAACTGCTTGCCATTCTTTGGGCAACCCGCCTCGCGGAAGGTATGCCAGCCAACCCAAGGAGTCACTATAGCGTCTGACTGCAGATCTGCACTGGCCGCTATATGTACTCCTGGTCCAGCCCAAACGGCTCTAATTGCGGAGATAATTCTAGCGCTAGACCAAGCACCTCAGATCAGTCTCTGTTGGGTAAAGGGCCACAGTGGAGTTGCAGGCAATGAACTGGCTGACCAGGCTGCGAAGACTGCAGCAATCTCTAACCTGGAACAATCCTACTCCATCCTTCCCCATAGCCTTGCCCGCAGCCGTACCCACTCATCTTCTATGGAAGCTTTGACCATAGTCTACACCCAAGATTACCATAACAGAAAACTAAAAAGATTTTCGAACTCCCCAATCCGCCTTAGGTCATTCCTGTCCAAAATACGCCCTGGAATGGCCACCACTACCATCCTTACTGGTCACGGCCATGTTCTGGCAGTTTTATATATTTGTTATTATTCAATTTAAATAATCTTTTAATGAAATTTTCAATGAAATATTTTGTGTACATTTTGTTTGTGTTTAATAAGTTATTAAAGTTTATAAAGCCTAATTTGTTGGTAGATTTACCTCTGGTTTTGACTGAATTATTATTAGAGTTATGTTTTTTGTTTTTATTACTAATTTCATAGATTGATATTTCAGATGGTTGTGGTGTGTATGTGTGGTTAAGTTCGTCGTTAAGTCCATAAGGATATAAAGTGTTGTGTTGATAAATGTAATTGTTTTCTAATAATAATCGTTGTTTTTTGTCTTGACAAATGTCAAGTATTTCTATAAGGTAATTGTTAAAGTTATTTATTTTATTGTGTTGTTTCATTTATGTGTTACCAATTGTTTTTTGGAGTGGTTTCTATGTAAATTGATTCTCATGTTTAAAGGATTGCAAGTTTGTCCTATATATAAAAGTTGACAAATTTGGCAAGTTAATTTATAAATAGTGTTGACCATCTTACAACTGCCCATCTTTCAAGAACCATAACACATTTCAAATGCCTAGTTTTATGTAACAACGGTCTCTGCTGTCAATATAGGTGACCATCCTGTCAATTCTGCTCCTCTTTGCACCACACCTTCCAGTACATCATGTAGGAACTGTTATGTTCTAGATCATCTGTCCTATTATTTGTTTTATTAACAATTTGGTGGCTACCACCGTCGATTATATAACAACCGTGACCTGGATCGAATCTCACATTGAGCGCTTTTCTCTAAAAAAATGTTTCAACGGTCTCCGATTATTAAATGAGGATAAGTAACCAAACGGAATTCTGGTACCTTAGCGGTAAGTGAAAAGGTTTAACTGCGTCTACATATATAGACATGCTTACACTTACAGTACATGCAAACGTAACCCTACCTACTGTAGTAGGTGATCCCACTATGTGTAGAATTTGTCTGCTTTTTTAAAATGTCCCCATTCAACCTCACACTATATAGACAATGAGAGTGACATTATTGGAGCGCTGACCTGCAAGAAGTGTAGTACAAAGTTCTAGCCATAGATCACAGAGCTGGACTAGGTGGTCCCAAGCTAGCTTAGAAGTTACAATGATAAAGGATCCTGGCGTACCAAAACAGCAAGGCCATTTACACCCTATGATTTAAGAAGATAGGCAGCTGAACAGAAAGAGATAGCATTTGAATCTTTGAGGATTTGTATGTTTTCTGACGAGGTAGACACTTTATCATATATATATACTAGAAGAATGGCCCGGGCAACGCCCGGGGTTTACCCGAGTGCGAATATATTTTTAAAACGTTGTCTTGGGTGGTCGCTATAGACAGGGTGGTCTGTATAGACAGGTGTATGTATCACACAGCTGATAACAGGGTTGTCTAGAGTGACCGCTATAGACAGGGTGGTCTGTATAGACAGGTGGATGTAACACACTGCTGATAACAGGGTTGTCTAGAATGGCCGCTATAGACAGGTGTATGTATCACACAGCTGATAACAGGGTTGTCTAGAGGGGGGCAGGGAGGACACGTGTTCGCCGGCAGCCAATGGGCGGGCATTCTATCCGTGAGCTTCAGACAGAATAAGGCAATTATATATATATATATATATATATTGTTGCACCAAGTTGCAGCTTTGCATGGTCGTCGTCCTTGGTTTCTTCCTTCTTGGTGTTATACACGTTTCCCGAGCGGGTTTCCATACTCAAAGCAAATAAGTATAAGTACTCGATGTAGTTAAGTTCGAAAGATCATCTAAGATGATCCTTCTAAAGTTTTTATTTTATTTTATTATTAATAATAATAAACACTCATTATTGGGGTTAGCACCCCCATAAATATTTTAACCCAAACTCGCTAACAAATGTCAAAGTACAAAATGTCTAACTTGCCCTAAAATTATGCACCATGATAAATTCCAAACAACTAGTTGTAAGGTGGAGAACACTATATATAAGTTAACATGTAGTAAATGCAACCTAATATACATTGGTCAAACTTCTAATCCCAATATTAGAATTAACCTTCATAGAAATAATGCGAAAAATCTAGTAGGTAATATTTATATGATAGAACATCATAAGATTCACTCTTTTGATAACTATAACATAAAAATATTAGATATATGTAAAAACAAAAAACAACGACTAATATTAGAAAATCAATACATTCTGAAGCAAAATTCACTCTACCCTTATGGTTTAAATAATGAATTAAATCATACGAATACAGTAACCGATCCAAATATATCTGTCTATGAAAGTAGCTGTACATACAAAAAAAAAAAACAACTGAATAATAATCCAAATAACAAGAGAGGAAAAAGCACAAACAAACTTGGTTATATAGACTTTGAACAGGTTTTAATTAATAATCAGCAATTCCAACTAAATTTTACACAAAAATGCATTAGCTTCCTCTTCAAACTTAACAACAAAAAAATGGAAAAATTTATACAATATATTAGAACTAACATTCTATCTAATAGAATTACAGATATCGCTAAAGATATCTATAAATTTAAGAAAATTAATAACAGTAATTCTGTTAACATATATTGTCATAAAATTTACAAACAAAATATTTGAACATATCAAATTTAATGATATAGTCAACAACACTGATACCAAATATTTATTCCAAGTAGAAAGCTTAAGTTTTAAAACCACATTCAAATACAACAAAATTCTAGGAAGTATGGTATGCAACTATAATACCTTCATAAAAATTTTAAACAACTTCAATAGTATTAATTGTAAGTGCAATAATATAGGTGACCAACATAAATTTAAAGGTCATATTCTAACTAGTGACTTCACATTCTTAAATAAAGAAATACAAGTCATGCTCAACAACGGATATACATTTATACCGCCAATTAAACAAAATTACAACAACACAGTTAATTCCATCAACCAAGATCTTGATCTCTTTATTAATAAAACAAGCCTAAAGTTCAAGATCCCGGAATTTACTTTCCTTAATTGGAAATTTGAAATTATGAAATAAGAGTCAAGGATTATTACCACAATACACTGAAGATTGCAAAATTTCCCCACTCAAACATTGGAACATTAAAAGAAAACATCAAAATTATTCAAGAACAGTACATTATTACTCCAATTGATAAATGTTCTAACAATTTCGCAATCACTTGCAAAAATCTATATCACGACTTAAATATGCAAGAAATATACTCGTACAACACCGATAAATACAGCATATCAAATATAACCCCGATTCAAATTAAAAAGGAATTAGAGGTTAAGGAAAAAACTTTAAATATCTATAGCAAAAAAAAACACCACCCCTATTATACCTTATATCTACATTATGACCAAAATTCACAAAAATCCTCTTAAATTCAGAACCATAACATTTGGAATAAATTCTAATTTAAGCATTTTAGACCTTCAATTAGCTTCAACTTTAAAATTCTTGACAAAACAGATCCGCAATAAAGAAAAATACAATTTTATAGACTCCAATAAAAATGTATTAAATTTTATTAACAAAAACATTCCCTAACTCAAATACGTTTAAACTTTTGATTTTGAAGACCTTTTCTCTAAACTGGAGTTGGAGGATCTTAAACTCAAAATTATAAATCTATTTTCAGAATTTTTAATTGACAAGACATTCAATATGCCCTTAATTCACAATGGCAACAAAACCATTGTAATTAACTACAATAAAGCAATATTACTTTTAGAAACATTCCTTAAATTCAATTATATCCAAATTAAAAATCAAATTTATAATAAAAAACAAGGAGTACCAATGGGTACGTCATCGAGTCCATTATTGGCCAACCTCCTGTTATTTTGGTATGAGAGGGAATTCTTCTCTCTTAACAAAGTTAACTGGTAGTTGTTCCGATACGTATATATATAGATGAGACATTCTTATATTCAATAATAATAATTTTTCAAAATTAAGAGAAAACATCTATCCTCCGTATCTAAATATTTAAAAAATAATGAAAAAATCAAATTTAATCAAAAAGTCAACTTCCTCGATTTATACATAAATCTAAAAGAAAAAAGTATAGAAGTAAATGACAAAAGATCAAATTTCGATTTTAACATTATTAAATATAATAGAAAAGATTCAAATATATCAAAAAATTTGGAAAATATTTAAGAATCTACAGAATTAACAACAAATTAAACAACTTTAAGAGTAAAATTAAAAACTTAAATGATGAATTTAAAAAAAAAATGGATTCAGCCAAAATACAATTTTAAAAATTAACATTTTAGAAATAATAAAATATCTTCATAAAAACAAAATTTCTTACAATTTCAACTTCAATGAATTTAAAAATTTCACTATGAGATTTTAATTAACTTTTGAGAGGATATTCAAACTTGTTTTCTCCTATACTTTAAAATCGAAAATATATTTATAAACATTAACCGTCTTCATCTGGGTGAGTAGAATTTGCTTGTGATATTAATTGTAACATACATATATTGAATTTTAAGTTTATAACATGAACCGCAATTCAATACATATAAATGAATGATCTACAATAATGTTAACAGTAATACTGACTTCAACTGGAACGCGCAATAAAAATACTGCTTTCGCTTGATGACAATGACGCAACTAACATAAGTTACATCATCTATCTCTCTGTGTGGATTCACTAATACTAACTGCACTTCCACTAATCTAGATAATAAAAAATTAATTATAGGTAAATATTTTGAAATCATAACATTCATAAGGAATGCTGTCACATTAATTTATTGTATTTATCAGCTCTTATAAATATTTTCAAAGAATTTTTTTTCCCCCTCCTCTTTCTATCCTTTCCTTTTTTTGTTTGATGTTTTGGTTTTATTTTTTCCCTACCTTTTAATTGGACTTAGGACAAATATAATAATTAAGCTTTTAAAATATTTCCGTCTACACTCTAATAGAGACTAATAAATTCAATATTCTGAAACACCAATACCATACCTTTATTTCTATATTTTCTCTAATTCTTACTTTGTTTGATCCTTTAAATTGATACGATAACTTTAGAATATTTTATTTTATCTCCTTATAGCATACATATCAATTATCTATGCTTGTTCAATCTTTATAAAGAGGGGCATAGAGAATGAACAATCTATCTAATTGATATGAAGCACTAAAACTTAAAATCCTTAACTTCCTTATTTAGCAGAAATATCAGGTACTGGTCCACATATATAATACTTATATTGAAAAAGTATAAATAGGACTACATAGAGAATATACGGAACCGTTATGACTGATCCAGGTAAATCGATGATGTGAGTTATTATGGGGCAGCATTTTTACCATCTTCAGACAAGGGATTTATTTCTTTGTCTGATGAAGTTGACCTTTCCATTTATGGTATGACGCACATTGTTAACTTATTTGAATTTAATTGTATATTCTTGTAGTTCTAATTAGTCTTTATTCTCTCGTACTTCTAATATCTTATTATTTTCCTGCAGTCCTATTATTTAGAGAGTATAAACACAATTTGGATAATAATTTGAACCTACCAACATCAGAAAAAGTTCATTTTTCTATGCTCTTTAATGTTAGATTTTTCTGTTCCCTTGTCGACGCACATTGTTAATGGCTTGGGATAGGATCATATTTCCCTGTATTTGTAATAATCTATTAACTGTATTGCTAAATTCTTATCAGTATCTTACAGTCCTTATATCCAAAAAGAATAAGAAAAACACAATTTGATTTATAGTTTAACACTAAGAGTAAAGTATGCCTCAATATGATTATGTTTGGGGAACTGAATAAATTATAGCTACTATTATCAAACAAAGGATCCAGAACTAGGCCTATTGAATAATACTTCTCTTTATCATTGTTATCACACACTGCTGATCTATTTAATTTGACTCATATTATCTAATATATCTAACAAATTATTATCACCCTCCTGTATTTCCAATTAAAAAAAAAATATTTTTCTTCATTTCTCACTCCTTTTCTAATACGTAGAGTGAATAAGAACATGCTAGATTATGAATAGTAATTACAGTATAGGTAGACTTAATCCTATAAAAAAATCCTTTGGTTCTTTTTGTTTTGAATCTACTGAAGTTACCTCAATTAGACAAACGATTCAATCCCGGGTCTGTCGACACTAACTTCATTGATTCATTATTGACACATACATCTGATTTGAGGGGATCAAGACGTATTAACTTATACTTCTAAGAATTTATTATTTTTTATAGTTTAAAAAATATTGCAGAGAAAATGTACATCTTGGATTATAGTTTTGAACTACGTAAATGTAAGTTTGGATACAATTAAGTTGATAGTATCTGCCCTTTCTAAGACAGGTTAATTGAAATTATCAGATAAAGGATTTAGTCCTTTGATCTGATAAATTTAACTTCCCCGCTCTCATATTGACACACACAATTTTTAATTTGATAGTATTATTTAAAAAAGTATACTTTCCTTATAGTTCTAATATCTTATTTTCTTCCAGTCTTAACTTCTAAAATGAAAAAAAAAAAAAAACACTTTTTAAAATTAGGTTTGAAAATACAGAAAATGATACTTGCTCAGTCTCATTAGTTGATTTGTGTTATATCTGAAGCTTAGCTATTACCCCATTTCTATATAAACTTAAATTTACTTTCTATTTGGTCGAAGAGGTAGGGTTTAGCAGTAATGAAGATAGGGCTGAAACTGCAGCTCGGGGCTTCATCTGAAGAAGCCCGCCTGAGTAACCTTCTCTTTCCATCTGGTCTAACCTTTATGGTTTTCATCTGTTCTAACCTTTAAGGGTTTCATCCTTCCTAACTGGCACAATAATTTAATGTACTATCTTATATCGTGTCCTCCAGCTGTACACTAGATTGTTTTTAAAATAAGCTTATTAAAAAAATATATAATTATAAAAAAAATCACAAAAGTCTATCTTCTTTCATCAAAAGAGAAAATAGAGCAAATAAATACTTCTCTCTCTCTAATTAGCTTCAATTTATATTTAGAAAATCATTATCATGGTTCTGCCTTTGCTCTTTTCTATAAAACTTTCTCTTCGCTTATTACCTTTTTTACACAGCCTATGACGCTTAACTATGCTTTGCTGATGTTACCTTTTTTTCCTTTTTTTATTATAATATATTCTAACTAATTATTTATTACAAAAAAAAAAAGAAATTAATAAAACAAACCTCACATGTTTAAACTAAATTTTAAAAAATAAATCTTAAAATTCTCATAACTATACTATTAGATACAGAATTAGCTTGCTGTTCTGACTCAAAATTAATTCAAAATCTGTAGTTTTTAATATTTTACTTTTTCTCTTTTTTTCCAAAAATAAATAATTACTATTAATATATATACATATATATATTTGTGTGCGTGTGTTGGGGAATGAATATTATACTCCCGCAACTCTATATTATGCGGCGCCTCTCCCTTTAATTATGCATTATGTTTTTATCATTCAGTATAAGAAATTACGGTGTTAATAAGAAAGGAGCCACAGCAACAGTTATATATGCAAGAAAATTATATATACGTATATAATTTTGGTAAAAAAATACTCTACTATATTTCTAATTATAAATTGTTGCTATCTCTCTCTATAGTAGAGAATAAAGAATGATGATAAAAAAAACGTATCAAACCGAATGTTCTAAAATAACTACTGCCATCGCATATTATAATCTGGACGTTGACTTATTTTTACTCACGGATATCATCTCTACGCAGAGGTCATATTCTTTATTAAGATAACGGTTACATACCAGCTTATGAGTTGTGCTAATCAGCTCTCGTCGCGGGGATCAGAAAAAAAGTTGGAATATATCTCACTAATTGAAAAGAACTTAGAGCAATAAAAGACGGGATATTTCCGTTGAAACTTTCAAAATTATTCATTTGGGCCAACAGTGTCCGCACTTAGGTTCTTCCTGGAAACAGGAGCACTTGTCTCAAGGAGCGTATGCATGCTGGAAACCTAGCTCAGATATATCAACTCGCCAACAGTGGGCAGCAATTCCCTGGGAGATAGACCTCTTACTTAGTGAATGCTTCCACAATACATGTTCAAATACTTTAAATACTATGCTAATATCTAATCCATTCACTATACTATCGTAAAAATAGTTTCTTAATAGGAAACAATATAGTGCATTATGATCTAGGTTTTTCACAGATAAAAAGGGCCTTGTTGTCTAGAATATTATAATGCACCAGACAAAATTTTTCACTTTAGAATTCTAAGAGCTCGCCGACCGTTACGACGTCGACCTCTCACACCCGTACACCGACAAGTCAGACTACAGTGGTGTTGGGAGCGATCAATGTGGAACTGGCGATGACTGGGGCCTTATAGTCTTAAGTGACGAATCACGTTTATTACTGTCCTGACGATCGTTGAAAACGTGTCTGGAGACGCCTCGGGCAGCTGGTGGATCCTGGCCTTAATTTCAAACACCACACAGGTTCACAACAAGGCTTTATGTTCTGTAATACCATTTAATATGATATCAAGATACCATTGGTAGTCATTCATGGAATGCTGAGAGCACAACGCTACGTAGATTAAATTCTACGACCTATTTTGTTACCGTTGCTGTCTCATCAACCCGGTCATACTTTTCAGCAAGATAATATCCAGCCACACACGGCCAAACTTGCCTAACTCTTTCGTGGCAAACTAAGTCGTCTGATCTCTTAACCATAGGGCACAACTGGGACATGATAGGAAGGTGATTGCAACCATTCCATAATATTAACTATTTAGCCCGACAGTTGAAGACAATCTGACAAGAAATCCCGCAGCACGCCATTCGGAATCTTTATCAGTCCATGAAACGCCGGGTGGCAGTCTGCATCCAGGCCAATGGGGGTCCATCGACATATTGACCTACTCAAGTTGTGACGATCAAACTCTGGATTGTAATAATTGTTTTGCAGTTTTAATTATTTTCCCCCTATATATACATATTCTTCACATACACCAAATTTACACCAATCTGACAATTATTTCTTGGGTGCTTTGATTTTTTGTTAGTGTATAACCATAAATAAAAATATATTTAAGTGAGTTTTATGCACACCATATATTACAATCAATCAATCAAAGGTATTTCTAAAAGACACTTTACTAATATGGGCAGGTAATATAATACATTGGCCACAAATAATTTGCATTAACTATAAAAACTTTATCAAATACTAGCGGATGTACCCGGCTTCGCCCGGGTTTTACCCTAGTGAAAGTTTACCTAACGAACATTTGTTAAAACAATTCTTGAAAACATCCAATCCCTACTTAATCTATACTTGGCATGATAACTTTATGTTTGATTATCTGCTCCACCTAGCTGTACTCGTTCAAACGTTGCTGTGTTTGAACAAAAAGGCAGTTTTAATACCTAAATACTAATTTATTAATGATCAAATGTATACAATACATCAAAATGAAAATTAACAATAAAGTATCCCTACATAAATGTCATTTGAATATAACATATGTGAAAAATAATAGATATATTTTGATAATTTGAAACTCGTAAATTTGAATCTCTCGATAAAGTGAACATTTTTCCCGGGCCTTGAAAAATACTCGATAAGTTGAATAAAATAAATATTAATTATCATTATTCTTGTCTCAAATAAATTGCCGTGTCATCCTGAATTTTGTCTTTCCTAATTTTCTACATTACAAAATCATTTTATCTATTCTCCCAATATATATGTTGTAGATAAATGATAAACCTAACTTTGACTTGTGCGCAATTAATAGTTAGAAAATCTTACTTTTGATAAATAATCTTTAAGATAATAAACTTATTAAAAAAAGATATATTTTGATAATTCGAAACTCGTAAATTTGAATCTCTCGATAAAGTGAACATTTCTTCCCGGTCCCTTGAAAAATACTCGATAAGTTGAATAAAATCAATATTAATTGGTTCCCTCGGTAATTGGAAGTAAACGGAATAGTATCTTACCTTGGAATTGTATCATTATTCTTGTCTCAAATAAATTTCCGTGTCATCCTGAATTTTGTCTCTCTTAATTTTCTACATTACAAAATCATCATTTTATATATTTTCCCAATATATATGTTGTAGATAAATGATAAAACTAACTTTGACTTGTGCGCAATTAATAGGTAGAAAATATTATTTTTGATAAATAATCATCATCATTTAGTTAAATCAACAAATCTGCAAATAACTCTAAGGATATTCAAGATTTTTAAGAAATTATTTCTCAAAAACCTTCCCGGGGATTTACCTAATAATATCCCAAAATTTCACGGCGATTGGATGTATCGTTTAGGAATCTATAGAGTACAGACAGACAGACATTCAATTATATATATATAGATAAGAAAATTTACATATTTAATAAGAACACTAAGGCATATAGATGTCTATTTTCTGAAACTGTAACTATAATATAAGTGCCTAATAAATAAAATTGTTTATTAATGAAATGGTATATATATATATATTTAAATAACTTCCTAGTGAATCATTTATTAAAGTTATCTTAGTTTTTTATTATTAAGATCTGTAGAATCCAAAGGCAGAAAAAAGTCATAAAAATTTCATATTTACAAGAGGCAGAATCATAGGCTTCAGAGAAGGTGGAATTTCGACTAGAGAAATTGCCCTGAATGTAGGCTGCCATCAAAGTAGTGTTGTATGAATTTGATCTCGGTGGTCAGAGGAAGTGAAAAGTTCAAGAAATCCTGGCTCAGGTCGCCCTAGAGGAATAACAGAGAGGATAGGAGGATTCGATGGAAGGTTGTAGCAGACAGGACAACAACGGTACCAATAATTCCAGAAGGTACCGTTGTTGTACCAATATTTCAAGAAGCTCTAAATATGCAGAATGAATCAGGACAATCTCTGAACACTGTTAGCACGTTTTCTTTGATGTTTCTTCTAGAAAGAACGAACTGACTCAATTCGATTCAATTCGATTTATTTCACACAACAAAAGAGAATTACACTACGATTTAATGCGATTTAGTTGTATTTATAACAAAAAATAAAACAGAAGAAGAAGAACAAACAAAAACAAAAAAAATGATGATAAGTAACAATAAAATTCGATTAATATGAACTATATTTAATTAATAAAATACAATAATAATAATAAAAAATAAAACCTAACATATAGATTACTATAATAATGATAATTAAAAAAAACTTAACATACTCCACCCCGGTGGACTAACTTAGTCCTCAGCAAAAGGTAATGGTACTATTTTGGAGACAGTTCTAGTAAGGTGTTCTTGGTGCTTTGTCTTCACCTCGACGACTCGAACTTTTCCGTCAGCTCCCGGAAAGACTTTGGTGATGCGACCAAGGCTCCAATTCATTGCTGGTAGTGATATGGTATCCTTGAGCTAAATGAGGTCACCTTCCTTAATGTTAGGTGAGGATTTTTGCCATTTTAGGCGTTGTTGCAAATTGTTGAGGTATTCTCGATTCCAACGTTTCCAAAATACATTTTTATTTTTTTTATTTAGGCTCCAGCGGTCGAGGTAGTTTATCGGAAAATCATCATCATAGGATTCTGGAAGGGCAGTTAAGGGTCTCCCGATTAAGAAGTGTCCTGGTGTAAAAGGATTAAAATCGTCTGAATCTGAACTTAGAGGACAAATAGGTCGTGAATTTAAACAAGCTTCTATTTGAGTTGTCAGAGTACTCAGCTCTTCAAATGTGAGTATCTGAGACTTTAAGCATCTGAGAAGATGAAATTTGAAGGATTTTATTCCAGCCTCCCAGATACCTCCGAAATTTGGGGCGGAAGGGGGTATAAAATGCCAGTTGATTCGTTCATTAGATATGAATTTTTGAATTGTTGAAGCTTTCAATATATCAAACTGCTCTCGGAGAATGTTGTTAGCTCCCCTAAAGTTGGTCCCGTTATCACTAAATATATCAGAAGGTTTTCCTCGACGAGAAATAAACCGCTTGAGAGCTGCGAGGAAAGCCGCTGAAGATAGGTCTGATACAATTTCTATATGAATTGCTTTTGTGCAGAAACATACAAATAAAGCAACATATGATTTTAATTTTACTTTGGATCTTTTGATGTTTGGTTTCATAAAAAACGGTCCTGCAAAGTCGATTCCAGTTTTAGTGAACGGATTTGATTTCACAATTCGGTGCATAGGCAGATCTCCCATGATTTGCTTGGTAACTTGGCGTTTAGCACTGAAACACACCATGCATTGGTGAATTAGTTTCTTGACCAAACTTCTGCCTGCAGGAATCCAATATCGTAATCGTAGTGCTAACATGGTCAGTTGAAGACCAGAATGTAAATGATCCAGATGACACTGTCGCACTATTAATTCCGTGATAAAATGATCTCTTGGCAATATTATTGGATGCTTTTCATCAAATTACAAATTTGAATGATGTAATCTTCCTCCAACCCGTTATAGTCCAGATTCATCAATGAAAGGATTCAAAGATAAAAGCCTTGAGTTAGTTGGTAAAGATTTCTTTTGTTTGCAACAGGTAATTTCTGATTGAAATTCAGAACTTTGGATGAAACGAATGATATTGTGAATTGAACTTGTTAATTCGCTTGAAGATAGATGTCCTTTCTTTCTTTCATTGTAAGAACATTGGACATTGAATACAAATCTATAAATCCATGCTGTAATTCTAACAAGTTCGTTGATATTTGAGTATTTGAAAATGAAGTCTGGGAAAAGAAGATTAGTGGAATGAAAAACAGAGAATGTTTTTCGTCTTTCACCTGAAATTTCTTTCGGAAAATCATATTGAGTTTGAATTGGATCTTCAAAGTTCACATCCGAGAGACAAGTTGGTCCTTGCCACCAAAGAGAGTGATCCACCAGCTCTGAAGGAGTTATACCTCTGGAAGCGCAGTCTGCAGGATTATTTTTCGAAATGACATAATGCCAGGAAGAATGTAAAGTCAATCTTTGAATTTCAGCAATCCTATTTCCGACAGATGGTTTCCAATGTCTAGATTCAGATTTAATCCAGCTGAGAACAATTTTGAAATCAGTCCATAAAAATACTCTATCAATTTGTAAGCATAAAGAATTGCGAATAGTATCATATAAAGTTGCGAGAAGAAGAGCATGGCACAGCTCCAGCCGTGGTATGGAAATCATTTTCAGAGGAGCTACCCTCGTCTTGGAAGCAATCAGAGAAACTCACTTGGCCTGATTTGAAATGAGATCTTATATAAAATACTGCCGCATATGCAACTTCTGAAGAGTCACAAAAACCATGAAGTTCAACAGAAAGTAAAGCTCCCCTGCACGAGAAGTATCTAGGAATTTGAATTTTATTTAATACGGATAATTCCTTTTCGATTTTCTTCCATTGAGAGTACAAAGTATCAGGCAAGGGATCATCCCAATTCAGCTTCTGTTTCCAAAGTGATTGAAGCAAATTTTTAAGACGAATAATAACTGGTGACAGCCAGCCTATAGGATCAAATATTCTGGAGATGTGGGACAACAAATGTCCTTTAGAATTCGTTTGTTCTGGAATGTCATTAACAAGAATCTGAAAAATGTCCAAGGAAGGATTCCAACAAATACCAAGTATTTTGACACATGAATCACTCTCAAAATCCCGAAGATTATGCCTATCTTCAACCTGTTCTGATAATCCAGAAAAGACCTCTGGGACGTTTGATCTCCATTTCCTAAGAGAATATCCGGCTGAAGAAAGAAGATTATTGACTTCACGAATATGACATGTAGCTTCTTCAATTGTGTCTGCACCAGAAAGCAAGTCATCAACATAAAAATCGGTTTTTACTATTTTTGAGGCCACTGGGAAAGTTGACACCTTGTCCCTTGCAAGTTGATGTAGGGTACGCATGGCGAGATATGGCGCACAAAACAATCCATATGTCACAGTCAGTAGTCTATAATCCAATAAAGGTTCTGATGAGTTTTTTCTCCATAAAATTCTTTGGAAATCACAATCCCTAGAATCGATTCTTACTTGGCGATACATTTTCTCTATATCTCCTGAAAAAGCTATTGGGCGTTTTCGAAATCTTATCAGAATGTTGAAGAAATCCTGTTGTAGTGTTGGTCCTACATGAAGAAAGTCATTTAGAGATTTGCCATTGCTAGTTTTGCAAGATGCATCAAAAACAACTCTCAATTTAGTGGTAGTGCTTTGCTCCTTAAAAACACAATGATGAGGTATATAATAACATTGTCCTGAAGGTGTATCCAGCTCATCATTGGGAATAAGCTCCATATGATTGATTAAAATATATTTGTCCATGAAATCACAATATTGTTTTAGGATACTTGGAGATTTTTGTAATTTTCTTTCAAGTGAAAGAAATCGTTTCAGAGCATTGATCCTAGATTCGCCAAGAGTTGGCAATGTTCTAAATGGCAGCCCAACAGAGTACCTTCCATCTTCCAGAATTTTGAGGTTATTAATATATATTTCTTCACACGAAATTTCTTCTCTGGTTAAAGATTTGGCAGAGGGTACTGACTCCAGCTCCCAGATTTTTTTAGAAAATCATCTTGTTCCTCCGACGCGAACATAGTTATATCTTGATTGGAATTTTCACCTGACAGTAATATTTTACCTGTAAGTAACCATCCCAATTTGGATCCGCACGCAGTGGGTCCAGATAAATTTAGGAATCTAACCTTACCGTTAAATAAGCATGGAGCAAGCTCTGCTCCTATCACTAAATTAATCTGGCTAGATTTGTCAAAATTGGGGTCAGCCAACAGAAGATTTTTCAAATAAGGCCAATTATCCTTTTCTATAAAGAAATTGGGCAATTCTGATGTGATCTTATAAATGACTATAGGATTGGCGTTGAATATTAGGTTTGAGAAATGTGGGCTAAATTGGAGAGAGACCTCACCCATTGATTGTTCTACAAGTTTGTTTCCCAAACCAAAAACTGTAGTTTTACATTCAGCAAGAGGAAGATTTAATTTCTTTCGACAACTATTTGTTATAAGTCACCTTTGAGAACCTGTATCTATGAGGGCTCTACATGTTTGAAGAACCCCGTTTTCCGATTTGACCTTTATTAAAGCCGTAGAGAGTAATATACGATCATGACTTTTGTTGTCTGCAAAACATGAGACACTGGCATGGGTCAATGGAGATAGGTCCGCAACAGGACTTAACATTTCCGGTTTGAACTGATGCAAAAGAGTATGATGTCTCTTATTACATGATTTGCAATTTTGCGTGAAGACGCATGACGATACTCTATGGTTAGATCTTAGACAGTTGTAACATAGACGATTATCTTTTACGAATGTCCATCTTTCAGGTAACATCATACCATTAAACTTAGGACATTTTAACAAAAAATGTTCACCTTTACATAAGACGCATGACTTGACTCTGCTATCTATACTAGAGCCAGAGGCAAATGTTGCTGAATGAGTGGATTTTTTCATTTTGTAGAATTGTTTTGAATTTTCTTTATTCTGAAAACTCCCGAGACTTCCAGCAAATCTTTCCAGGAAAGAAATCATCTTTTCATAAGATGGATATTCTCTCTCAAGCAAACTCATCTCCCATTCCTTTCTTATTGAACGATCAAGTTTTGATTGAATTTTATATGAATTAAAATCATATCTGATAAATTATTACGTTCCAATCCAACGCAAAGGTGGCGTGATCGTAGCCAACCAATAGGAGGGCGCCATTCCAAAAAAAAAAAAAAAAAGCAAACCGTGACAGATGAAGAATGACACTCGTAACTGTATATGGAATTATTATTATTATTATTATCATATCATAATTTTTGATAATTTAGTATTTTAATAGATAATTTGTATTATTTATAACAAGGTTCAACCATATTATATTTAATTGAAAATATACTAGTGTTAAGAGAGAGTGAGTGTACAGAATTTATATAAAAAAAATAACGCGTCACATTATATTAGAGAGATTTTAGTTTTGTGCATTTGGGTATATCACTTTTCATCGTTATTAAAACAAAATGGTTTGAAATTGATATCTTATCGAATATCAAACCTTATCTATTGAATATTTGAAAGGAGGGGAGAGAGTATTAGTCTTACAAGATTGTTAATGCGTGTACATACATGAAATGCATGAGTAATATCGTTATGTTCCAGAAACTAAACTAGTGTGTGCGTGTAAAATACTAAATATATTTCCTCAATAAATGAAATTGCAACCCTGACCATATTCCAAATAGTATGCTTCGACGCAAGCTCTTTACTTAGTATATGAAAGGTAGATCTTCTAGACACGCCGATGTAGATTTTTATTTGTTAGCAAAGAAGGCATCCGAGGTATGTCTAATGGTGTCCGAAAATATGGGCATATTCACATTTAATCTCAATGTTTACATGCTAAGTTTCATTCTTTAATTATCCTAAAGTTTCTATTGATGTCAAAATTGAAGTCGTCATTGAAAAGCTACAAGTTTCTTTTATTAAAGCAAAATATATTTAAGGAAAGTTTAAGAGCAAAAGGATAATTATATTGTAACGTTTTATTTTGCTTTAACTTTTAAAGAAATATTTTATTTTAAATCTTTATCTAATTTGTTTGTTTGTTTTAAATAAAGAGGCAAATTTACCATGTTGTTGTTCTTTTGTTTATTAATTGTTCTTTTTTCCAATGATGATAAGAGTTATTGATCACACATTAAAAATCAATGAAAAACCAATTACAAAATTAATTACAAAATTCAGAAACGTGTCATATCCCTCGGCTTGAAGGATTTATTTTCGCAAAATAAATGGTTTCAATTGTGACACATGAACTTTAACCAAGGAGGAATCATCTTTCAATAATTCACACGTAACACTAGATATTATTCTTGTTATTTGAAAAGGACCCTCATACTTTGGGGATGTTTTGGCCATACTTGGATAATTACTAGCTATTTTACGAAGGACCAGATCACCAACTTTGAATGACGACTGCGGATATTTTGCATCGTGTCGTGCTTTCCACTTTTCTCTATGCTTTGCGCTATTTCCTATTGCTTTCTTCCTTGCATTTTCTATGGTGAAATGTGGTGATTCAGAAAATTCTGGTATTGCACAATCACCAAAAAGTAGGAAATTTGGAGAAAACCCAGTGACATCATGGGGTGTGCTATTATAATCTTTCACAATTTTGGCAAGTAATGATGACCATTTTAGTCTTGGATTCTCTTGAAAGTTTGTTCTTAATTTGGTGAGTATAGTGTCATTCATCTTTTCACACAGTCCATTACTCTGCGGATGATATGGCGTCGAATAGGTGTGTTGAACTTGATGCTCATTCAAAAACTTGTTAAATTCTTTTGATGTAAAATTCTTTCCGTTGTCGGTTAAAATACATTTGATTTGGGGAACAGTTTTGTTGATTTTGTCTAAACATTGAATTACTGCTTGAGAAGTGTTGGTGACAGTAGGGAAAGCACAAACAAATCTTGTTAGGTGGTCAATTATTACTTGAATGTATTTGTGCTTGGTTTCATTTGCTGCAGAGCCTAGCACAATAGTATCCATTGATATTAATTCCAGTGGTTTCAGATCAGAGTTTGGTGCAACATATTCTCCAATAAATGGTTTATGACTGCATTTAGTTATTTGACATATTTTACATGAGCGAACATAGTCTTTGATGCATCTGATGGCATTCGGCCACCAATAAAATGGTGTTATCAATCTTACTGTCTTGTTAATTGAGGGGTGAGAATGATTATCGTGGTATTCTTTGAGAATTTCTTCTTGGAATGATTCTGGAACAACTGTTTTTAGAACTCCATTATGTTTCACCATAATAAGATCTCGATGAATATGAGAGTTCTTTACAAAACTGAGATCCGCTTTTTGTTGGTGTAGTCGAAGAGTGGGGATTGATATATGAAATTACACTGTTGATCTTGACAATGCATCAACATGCGTTTGCTTTGATCCTGATCTGTGAACTATTTTCATTGACTTGGTTGATAATTCAATTATCCATCGGAGATATTTTGCCTTTGGTTTCTTTACGTTGAAGAGCCATTCCAAAGCCGAATGATCTGTAATGACTTCAAATGTATTGTTCTCAAGATAAACTTCAAAGTATTCAACTGATTGAACTACAGCAAAGCATTCCAACTCAAATGCAGAATAGTTCTGTTGATGTGGTAGAGGTTTCCCTGGATAATAGGAAATTACATGTTCTTGATTATCATTTCCAATTTGAGCTAAAAAAGCACCAATTCCCAGTTTAGATGCATCTGTATAAAGCTTACATGGTAATGAAGGATCATATGTAGAAAGAACTGGATCTGTGGATAAATGAGACTTTAGTTCCTGAAATTATTTGTTAACTTCAGTAGTCCATTTGAATAACTTATTTTTTTCTTGTGAGGCTTGTTAAAGGATCTGCAATTTCACTAAATTTAGGAATAAATTTCCTGTAGTAACCTGCTAAACCCAAAAACTGCCTTACTTGCTTCACTGTTTTAGGTTGAGGGAACTCATTTATTGCCTTTGTTTTTTCAAGGTCAGGTTTAATCTTGTTATGTCCTATGATATGACCTAAATATCTTATTTCTTGTTTTGCAAAGGAGCATTTCTTCAACTTGAGTTTGATATTGTTTTCTTTAAGCTTGTCAAATATTTTCTTCATGAGTTCAATATGATCTTTAAAAGTACTGCTGTAAATTAGAATATCATCTTGATAATTACAAACACCGTTCCAAAGAAGATTTCCAATAATATGCTGAATTATTCGCTGAAAAGTACTTGGAGCATTTTTCAAGCCAAATGGCATAACCAAAAATTCACAATGCCCGTCATTTGTAATGAAAGCAGTTTTCTCAACAGAGTCTGGATGCATTTCAACATGCCAATAGCCCCATGCTATGTCAAGTGTTGTGAAGTATTTCGCATTATGTAAGCGATCAAACATATCTTGGATGTATGGAAGAGGCTGCTTGTCATCAAATGTAATTGCATTCAGTTTTCGGTAATCTATGCACATCCTTTGTGAACCATCCTTTTTAGAGACCAACACTACGGGGAAGGCCCAAGGTGACTGAGATTCTCTTATTAGTCCCTTTTTACTCAATTCTTCAACTTGTCTTTTTATTTCATCATATTCGGCAAGTGGTCTTCTATATGGTCTACAACTGATGGGTGGATGTTCAATTGTATGGATCTTGTGTTGAACAGCAATCCTTCCGATGTCAGTTTCATGCTGGCTGAACAATGCTTGATTTTCTTTAAGTAATTGATTAAGCTCTTTTTGCTGAACAGATGGAAGATGCGTTTCAGGAGATATATAAAAACATTCATTTCCTTTAACATACACCGCTTTGTCTTTTGTGTCAATTATTAATCCAATTTTTCCTGCTACATCAAGTCCAATAAGCAATGGATAGCTAAAGTTTTTCACTACATGAAGTTTAACCTGACAAGTTTAGAATGGATTTTCAAAAATACTTCTACTGATCCTAAAGTATATGCAAAACTATCTACTTGTTTAATTTTTATTCTATCGTTTACATTCAATTTTAACTTATGTTGTTTTAAAAGCGAACAGCTCATTAATGAAATAGTTGACCCGGTATCAATAAAAGATGAAACTGGAATATTATTAAGTAAAACTTCAACATTAACAAATCTATAAGGAAAATTGGTATTTGCTATGCAAAGTGAATCAGCTATGGTTTGTTTAACATCTGTGGTGATATTAATTGCTTGGTGTTTAAGCTTGTCTTTATAATTAGGATCATAATCTTTGCAATCACTTATCCAATGTTTAAAATACAATCCTTTTTTCTTACAAATAGGACACCAATATGGGCAATTTTTTGAGATTGTTGGTGTAGTTATATTAAAAACCTTGGTTTTACTTCTCTGTTGTAGCCTTATTTGATTATTGTTTTGTTCAATCTCCATGGCAATCTGCATCCAATGTGATGGATCTTTAGGCTGGGCTGTTACGAGATAATTTTTCCAATCTAATGGCAATCCATCCGTTAACATTTTTAGCTTCTCGACATTATTGAGGCTTGTTTGATTTAATAATCTAATTTTATCTCTAAAATAATCTTCCACGGTTTCTTCTTTTTTAAGTCTTCTTTTTGATGCTGCAACTATAGGGCTTTCAACTTTATAACCAAAGCGCTGAATTAATTTGAGTTTAACAGTATCCCATTTTTTAATGGATGCGTTGCTCAGTATTTCATCAGCAAACCATTCTAAAGCATCTTTTGATAAATAATAAATTAGATTATTGATTCAATCGACTTCATCTAGTTTACTAGTTTCCAATTCATATAGTTTAAGCCATGATTCAGGCCGAATTGAACCTTTATCACCGCTAAATTTCTCTAATTTGTTTACAATTACTGCCATTGTACTTACTTTTTCTTTCGTCGAAGCCTTTTTTGATTTATATTTTAATCCTTTCGTAGCTGCGCCAAATATTTTATGTAACGTTTTATTTTTGCTTTAACTTTTAAAGAAATGTTTTATTTTAAATCTTTATCTAATTTGTTTGTTTGTTTTAAGTAAAGAGGCAAATTTACCATGTTGTTGTTCTTTTGTTTATTAATTGTTCTTTTTTCCAATGATGATAAGAGTTATTGATCACACATTAAAAATCAATGAAAAACCAATTACAAAATTAATTACAAAATTCAGAAACGTGTCAATATATTTATATGAAATCTAATAAATATGAAATATTCTAAATATCTTAATGTAGATGCTGTAAACTACAAAACAAAATTCTCATTATATATAACACGAGTCTCACTTTTTTCTAGCTGTGGACTGGTAAAGTAGTCGCAAACTATTGATATTTCCGAATCTAATTCTAAAGTGAGACCGTGATATTTGATGCTGCTATATTAATGTTATTTTTAATTTTGTTTTATCGTGAGTTTGTATTATCTTTATTAAGATATTCTAAATACCTTTTCAAATTTATTTAATTCTCTTTTTAAATATAAAGTTATAGATGTCGTAAAGACCTAAATATATATATGTTCGTCGAAGAGCCTTTTGCTCTAAAGCTTTCCTATATTGGAATTCAACTTATAATGGAAACTCGTCGTTTATCAACAATGGCTTCTTAATATCAAATATATTTTAGCGATCCTAGGCCAGTTTATTAAAATTATAGATAGACTAAATGAATAGAGGGCTTTCATAAAAAATTACGAGACGATTTAAAGCTAGTTTGTTCGGTTTTCCTTGTATTGCTATTATTAAAAAGGTTTAGTGCATGGAATTTAGGAAAGAAATGTCAGAAATAAAAAAAAATAAGTTATTTGTTTTCCCGACTTGTTCTACCCACCATCATCTGGGACCATATATGGAACTGTTCACAAATTTGCAAAATGATCTCTTAATGTATCCGTTACTTATTTGGACTCAGGGTATTGGCTAACTATAAGAGGGCCAAATAGGTATTTAACCCATTTTCATAGAGCCTAGAGGGGTAACAAGAAGCGTTTGAAAATAACTATATATGTGATTATAATGGGAAGTACAAGTCGGGAAAATAAATAAATGATCTGAATATTTTAGAGGAAAATATTAATACATTATATAATTTTATAGAAACTAACGATATATGTGTTGTTGTATGTGTTTTAATCAATATTTTATTTCGGAAATAGATGGCAGTTGCAACGTTCAGTTAAATGAACGAAGGATATACTCTATTCCCAAATACATAAATGATCTATATTCATCTTAGAACAAAAACGCTGAACCTCCTCAAATAATTTCAAATAATTATGGGGGAGTGCATATTTTAAGGGTATTATAAATCTTATACGGAGAAAAGAGAAAAAAGTATCATAACTCCGCTCCTCTCATTTTATATATTTATTATCTTATTTAACAAAAAAAAAATCTCAAGTTATATTAATTAAAATTGAGGAAATTATATAAGCTTATTTGTTATCCTAGAATTAGTTTCCCAATGTAATATCGCCAGTGTGCCCACTTCATTGTGTTAGAAAGAGAAACTGGTAAATTTCTATAAATTTTGGAAGATTTTCTACTTCCAGTGGAAATGGATTCTTCGGCCTGTAATCTTTTATCAAGGTAACGCACTATGACACAATTTAGAAATTCTTCGAGATAAGATTGAGGATATGGCAGCAGCATTCTTGCTATTAAGTTGCGGCGGTGGTGGTGTGATAACGCCGGGACATTTTTTTTGCGGCGCTGTTGGATTAATTGTCCCTCAGCTTGCGGCTGAGGGACCAACCGGTCCCGGTAATTTGCTGTCAGACGACACCTCCATCTATTCGCACTTCAATTTGCATGGTCATGCCACAATTAAGTTGGTTATTGTAAGACCTGTCTCACATATCTTGGGTCTAGAACGGGAGTTGCGCAATAAAAAGGCAGTTTATTCTGCCATAACAATTTCTCTTGTTGATACACAATAAAATATGCTAAATGTTTCTGTCCAATAAACTTATACATCATAATTTTAAATACATTTAGGAAATATTCTTCTTATATCCCTAAATAATCTACAATATAGTGTATGTGTATCTCTTTAATATTGTCTTATGACTTTTAAAAGTAAAATTTGTGTCTGAAGAAAAGTTTAAGTACTCCATCAAGGGACCACGTAGTCACTACCTAATACTAGATATTTGAAAGCATAAAAGCTAGACCTGTTTCAATGTAACTTTTTCTTACAATCTAAGTTCGACGATTCTATAACGTCTGAACTCAACGATACAATACGCGTTTTAAAGCGATGCATTTCCTTATTGAAATTTGTGGGTAAATTCAGCTTTCTGGGTAAATCCTTTCAACAGCCCTTAAGGGAATGCATAATATTACCAAAGAGAATGCGTAAATTTCTCCAAAGGTAAGAAACTGTGGTGCGACGCCTGGGCATCTCGTGGTCTCGCATCTTCTATTACGGTGGTGGGCTGCGAAATTATATAAGGCCAAGGAACATAATTCCAAGAAAATCACCTGCTGGGCATCCTGGAGAGGGCGATCTCTAGATGATCCCCATAGTCCGTGGCTTCCCCCTGGTCGGGCGAGCGGGAGCGGCTAACTCTCTGGTACTAGCGGCAGTGCTCCAACATCTGCATGGCTAAATGCCGGGCGATACCACTATCGCCGACCTACAGGCCAGGCTGACGCGGTTCGTCTAGGGGTCCCCTGCCATCGAGCCGATTGGCTCCCGGTAAGTCTACTCGCCCGCCCTGTATCCGTCGGTGGCGTAGGGCTACTGGATGTAAGGACGCAACTCCAACTCGCCTTCTTCAAGGAGGTTCATGCCGCATGCCGAACAGGGGAAAAGAATGACTATCATGGCTAGCGGAGTCCAGTGTCTGGATGGCCCCCTTATCCTCGGGTTCCTGGTTGCTGCTCCGTCACCGTCGGTTTCTGAATCTGTGGAAGCAGGCCTTCTCCATCCTTGGCCTGAACCACTCTTGTCAGTGCCTGCAGAGTCCTGGCAACGCCATCGCTTGGAGAGAAGTGCGCGTCCACGATCTGGCGGGTCCTCTGTCACGATTATTTGGCGTCATTCATCATCTGAAAGCCGTCGGTCTTGCATTCTTGTATCTTTGCGGCAGGCCTCGAAGACCCAGCTATCACCATCTCCTCAGCGGCAAAGAATGCGATTTACGTTTTATTCGTGAAATGCGTGGTGTCGCTGGAGACCGGCTGGTGATCTTCCATCAAACTCTGCAGCGGTGGCAGAGGCGACATATACATATTTATTGTACATAGCATATACACTCCGTGACATTGAAAATGGAACACCAAGAAATAGTCGCCAGAAAATTATGCAAATTTCAGGGTAGACGCGCCTAACCGAGTTATGCAAATGATGTAAAATGCGCAGCTCTCGTGAACACATGGAGTAAGATATAAGGGGAGGAACTTGCAGAAAGGACAGTATTCGTGTCGTTATTTCTTCAAGGAAAATCATTGTATAAATTTTGTTCTTGTGTCAAAAGACACGTGTAATAACAGAGAATGCCAGGTCATCGTAAACGGAGGCAGTTCAAGCAGACAGACGCTTTTACGAGGGGCATGGTGATCGGACTGAAAAGGGCAGGTTGGTCCATACGTCAAATCGCAGCTGATACACACCTTGGTGCGTCCACGGTGCACCGACTATGGAGAAGATGGTTGGAACAAGGAAATGTGGCAATTTATAGGAATGTCGGTGCAACCAGAGTGACGTCAGCACGTGTGGATCGGCGTATCCTTCGACAAGCAGTGGCGGCCCCACAAGCCACTTGTACCGCCATCCTGCAACATGTGCAAGACACCCTAGATCATTCCATCTCGACCAGAACCATTTCCCGTCGATTGGTTGCTAATGGCTTGCACTCATGCCGTCCGCTAAGAAGACTGCCATTGACCCCACCGAATAGGCGCCAACGTTTGGAATGGTGCCGGGCTAGATCGACGTGGATGACGGAATGGCACAGGGTCGTGTTCTCAGATGAGTCGCGTTTCTGCTTGTCCAGTGATAGTCGCCGTGTACGCGTGTGGCGTCGACGTGGAGAAAGGTCCAATCCGGCAGCAATTGTGGAACGCCCCACCGTGCGACAACGTGGAATCATGGTTTGGGGCACAATCGCGTATGATTCCAGGTCACCTTTACTTCGTATTCAGGGCACTATGACGGCCCAACGATACGTTGATGATGTGCTGCGACCGGCGACACTCCCCTACCTTCAGGGGGTACCCAATGCCCTTTATCAGCAGGATAACGCCCGACCGCACACTGCTCGCATTAGCCAACAAGCTCTGCAAGATGTACAGATGCTTCCCTGGCCACCGTACTCTCCTGATCTCTCACCAATCGAGCACGTCTGGGACATCATTGGACGCCGTTTGCATGCCTTGCCACAGCCGCATTGAGAAGACGAACTGTGGCAAATGGTTGAGAGGGAATGGAGAGCCATCCTTCAGGACGCCATCCGTACTCTGATTGACTCTCTACCTAGACGTGTTGCTGCGTGCATCGCCGTCCGCGGTGGTCCTACTTGCTACTAAGCCGACGCCGTTCTCGCTCTGTATTATGACTATCATTTTGAAATAAAGATCACTTATTGTTCGTCCCTGTCTCTCTCTGTCTGCCGAGTTTCATCACTTTCTGGCCACTATTTCTTGGTGTTCCATTTTCAATGTCACGCAGTGTATTTTAATTATTTTGTTACAATAATCATCATCATCTTAAATTTCTAATTATCACTACTCAAATAGTGTGGAATGTGCACTTCACCTGTATTGACAAGATGTCCATAAAACTATGTTGATTGTTATTTGTCTCTCTTTCCCTTTTGTAACATTATGTATTAAGTAATGTTGAAGGACTTTAGTCAGAAAGCTAGTCGCGCAGGTTTCAATAAGGAAACACCCAGGCAACCATGATGTATTTATTGCCTCTGATGGTGGGAGGAAGGTTTCCGAGAATTTCGACTACAATGCGTTCAATAGGAGTCCCAACGTTGTAGACTTACGACTTCCTTTTGATTCTTCTACTTGACCCCTTTCTTTCTGTGAATTTCTCACAATGTTAGACCTCCTCTCCACGTCAATTATCAAGTTATTCCTATAGTAGCGCTGCCTAGCCTTTGTCAAGGTCTTCTAAATGCCGAAATGGCTACCAGCTTGCGAAGATCCTGAAACAGCAGTAGAATGCAGGACTTGAGGAGGAACAATTTTCAATCGATGTTTGCCGTAATCACCTTCCCATTTTAACTTTCTCGAAGCCATTCTGTGATAAAAACGCCTCCAAATCAATGTCCACTATCGTCTGTGTCGTCAAGTAAATAATTTTTGTGTGTGTGTGTGTGTGCCTGCATGATAATATTTTAACAAAAGAACAGATGTGAGAGCGTCCTTTTTATTGTCCAATACACCTTGACACGATATAGGTCAATTAGTTGACCTTCCAACTTCAGTAAGACGGTGGGGGAGAGGTCTTTGAATGTTGGAAAACCGATGGCAAAAGGTGAAGAGGCCTAAAAGGGGCTCATATAAGCGTCAGGTCTTTTGGAACAGTTCATTTTCTCACAGCTTGTGTCTCCTCTGGGTCCGTACGAATGGCACCAGGCATGATAATATGACCTAAGTAATTGAAATATTTGTGAAAGAGCCTGCATTATTCAGGGCTGAGATTAAGATTGGCCGTCCGCAAACGCTGGAATACTTGCTCCAGATTGTCAGGGTGATAACCCAATATTCTTCCTAGAACAATGATATCACCCAAGTAAACTCGGCATACCTCCCAGGGCAACCTTTAAGGACAAATTCTATTAGGTATTCGAAAGTATCTGGAGCATTGCAGAGACAAAAACGCTTCGCCTTGAATTTCTACAAGCCATTTGCAGAAGTAAAAAAACTCCCCGTCGTTGAGGTGCATCTAAATTGCTAATATTTACTTTCAGATCTAAATTAGAAAGCATTTGGATCCAGAGAGTGTGACAAAAGTATTTTCTATTCTAGAAAGGAGGTAAGATTATCTTTTTGTGACCTTGTTCATCTTTAAGAAGTTAACACAAAAACGGGTAGTTGTCTCTTTCCCATTTGACAACCACTATTGGCAAGGTCACCAGGGACTGGTAGATGGCTCGATGACCCATTGATCCAACATATTGTAAAATGGATAACAAGCTATCCTAGAGGCCAAGATTCCATTTGATTTTATTCTATTTCCATTCCATCGAACTGGCCTTTAAAAGAGGAATTGCCTCTTTCGTGAAGACCTTGTTTTAAATCTATTTTAAAAAACAAAGTTTTATCAGTTTATCAAGTCCAATCATGACATCGTCCATAATATAAACCACAAACTCAGGATTCTGATATATGTTCTAACCAATTTATAACTCGAGGAGCTGAGCACTAGATGTCGGACCATTAATTGACTCGGGCGACGATCTCGAACTGCGGCCTGAAGGTAGTCCACGAAGCGGTGCCATCGAAGGTTGGAGGCAGCACATTGAGGTTATCGTATTTGATGTATAAGAGTCCTCTAACGATATGTAGAGTCCGTTATAGGAACCGGGTGACCAGATTTTGTCTATTGTGGGGAGTAACTGATTCATTTATTTTTAAAGCCTCGATCGGAGATGTGTTGAGAGGTTCCATCTGTTGAACAACTTCTTCATTTGATGATGCTGAATGTTGTTCGAATCGAAACTGTTCTTCGAATTTCCGAAAAAAATTTTTTTTTCTTCAAACACTGCAGAACGTTCCTTCATTTACGAGAGAAAATACAGAAGCAATTCTGATTTTTACGTTGCCATTTTTATGGTTTCTATTCAACCTAGAGCTTTCTTCATAAAAAAGATATCCCACTTATGGTACCAAAGGTGTTGCTCTCGCTGCTCTATGTATCAAATGACCCTGCTTTTATTTTAAAGCTAAAATTCTGAAATATTTAATATATCATAGAGAGAAGAAATGTGTAATTAATTATTTTAGTTCCTGTCATTTATGGAATTTGATATACTTTATAGAAACAATACTATGTTCCAAAGTTAATTAAAGTTGATGCTGGTAGACACGCAGGGAATACTCTGACCAAGAACCCTAACAGAGAAAAATAATGTAAAAAGAAAAAAAGATTTAAAATTAGGATCTCACACACATATATTATGAAGATTTTAATGTACAAACATTGGTATGATACCACCATTTCAGAGGATAGTTATATGAGTAGACACGGTGTTAAAGTACAAGGTGGGATCAATAAATAAGGTGAATTATAATTTATTAAAAAATAAGAACGATATTAAAAATTAGGACTTGATTTATTCAAATTAATCACCTTGGCTTTCTATACATCGTCTCCATCGTTCTGGCAACTTGTAAATACCCTCTTTATAGGCACTCTTAGGAAGCGCGTGAAAAATATCTTGCACCACTTTCTGGACATCTTCATCCGAGTCAAATCGCTTTCCCTTTAACTCCTTCTTTAGTAGTCCAAAAAGGAAATAGTCAGAAGGGGCTAGGTCTGGACTACATGAAGGATGTTCTAAAACTTCAAAACCTAATTTAATGATTGTAGATACAGTTTTACATGATGTACCGGCCTTGCATTATCATGAATGAAGAGAACACCTTTACTAAGCTTCCCTCTTCTTTTGTTTCTTATACCGGGGTTTAGCTTATTTACAAGAATGTCACAATAAAGGTCGCTGTTCATACGTTGCCTTGAGGATAAAAAATCAAGACAGATTGGTCCATCAATTCTCAAAATATTGTTAACAAAACTTTACCGGCCGAACGTTGAGACCTGAGGAACATGTAATTCGTCCATTTTTGAACTCGTTAACCTATTTATAAATTTTTTTTGAGACAAACGAGAATCACCATAGATATTTTTCATTCTTTGGCATATTTGAGATGTTTGAATACCTTCTGCATTCAAGAAACGAATAATTGCACGTTGTTCAAGCGCGGTGCAATCCTTCAAGGGAGCTTCCATTTTAGTTTATTTATAAGTCTCGCGCCGCGCGTGGGAAAAAAAGAACAGAACACCTTAAATAGTCTCTCGATGTAATATTTTAATATTCTGTGGTTTAAATTATTTTTGCTTTTTCAATTTTTAAGAAAAAAGATAATTCACCTTATTTATTGATCCCCCTTTGTATCTTACACTATTAATCTCTCAAAATGATATATATCAGAGGTTTTATTACCTCCATTTAGAGGAGTATATATTTAATATGTTTGACTGTTGAATTTTCTTCCATATATCACTCTTTAACTGAATAGGTCCAATTTCACATAAACATAAATTTAGAATGCAGTGACTTTGGACTACACCTCCCAATAAAGTTTTTATTATGAGTTGCACATGATTTGTTCTATTTTGAATTATGTAATTCCTTAGAATAAAAATGCTACCCCCTTCTTTTCAGCTAATGCTTCATTATTTACACATATTTAAAATTTATTGAGGTTAGATTATATATATATTGTCACGGTAGTGATAACGAGTATAACAAAAGTTTAAGTAAAAATAATTTATTTATAAAATGCCAAACTATTTCTAAAAATTATTTACAAGTAATAATATACAAGAATGGTAAGGGGTGATGACTATGCAAATATTAATGATGATATACCACAGAATATTTAAAATAATTATTCAGTGACATTGCCCCCTTCCTAGATGAACAGCGTCCCGCTGTAATTATCACTTGAACAGATCAGCTTGGTCCTCAGGGTCATGGTAGGGTTTCATTCTCAGTACATGGACCAGGTCTCTTGTTTTGCGTCTCCTGGTTGGTTGGTCCACAGGTTCAACTTCGAAGGTCACGTCAGAGTTTCCGAGTAACCCTGTATGGCCCGAAGTACCTTTTCATCAGTTTTTCTGAGAGTCCCACCTTTCTTATCGGGATGAAAATCCATACCAGGTCACCGACGTTGTAATCCATTGCCTCGTGCTTTGAGTCATATCTGGCCTTGTCCTTTTCTTGGGCTTTCAAGGTTTCTAATCTTGCTAGCTGCCTAGTTTCTTCGACTCGCGAGGCAATCTTCTGACTGTAATCCTCTTGGAGATCTTCATGCGGATTTGGGAAAAGAGTGTCTACAGTTGTTTCGGCTTCGCGTCCATGAATCAGTTTAAAAGGGGTAAAACCTGTCGTATCTTGTTTTGCCGTGTTGTAGGCGAACGTGACGTAGGGCAGGATTACGTCCCAGTCCTTCTGTTCAACACTTACATACATAGCGATCATGTTGGCTAAGGTTTTGTTTAACCTCTCCGTCAGTCCATTCGTCTGGGGATGATACGCTGTCGTGAACCGATGTATCGACGAGCATTGATTGGTGAGTTCCGCAATCAACTTGGATTGAAATACTCGTCCTCGGTCCGTGATGATTTCTCTGGGGGCTCCATGCTTGAGAACAACATCTTCCATTAAGAACTTGGCTGATTCTTTTGCTTCCCCTGTGGGTAAGGCTTTAGTAACGGCAAATCGAGTAAGATAGTCGGTACAGACTATGATCCATTTATTACCATTATCAGACTTGGGAAATCTTCCAAGGAGGTCCATTCCAACTCTCTGAAAAGGGGAGGTTGCAGGAGGTATGGCCTTAAGTAGTCCGGGTGGCTTTTGAGTTGATTGTTTCTTTCTTTGGCACTCTTTACAATGAGCGACATACTTCCGTATGTCCCGGAGAAGTCCTGGCCAGAAATATTTATTTTTAACTCTTTCATATGTCTTCGAAAATCCAAGATGACCTGCTGTGGGAGCGTCGTGTAAACTTTTCAGTAGTTCTAAGCGTAAGTGCTTGGGAATAACTAAAAGGTGTTGGTTTCCCAGGGGGTCGAAATTCTTTTTGTATAAGGTTCCTTTTAACATTTCATATCCTTTCGATTCGGCACCAAATCTTTCTGTTTCCTCTATCAATTTACAAATTTTAGGGTCTTTTCTTTGTTCAGCCTCGAAGCACGTCAGAGCAGTCATTGAGGGTATATCATCATCCTCATCATTGTATGCTTCTTCCGATTCAAGTTGGAGAGTATTTCGAGAAAGACAGTCGGCCTTTTGGTGTTTGCGTCCACTTTTATAAACAACCGTTACATTGTATTCTTGGAGTTTTAAAGGCCATCTTTCTAGTCTTCCTGTCGGGTCCTTCAGATTAGATAACCAGCAAAGAGCGTGGTGGTCAGTGACGATGACAAACTCACGACCAAAAAGGTACGGTCGAAATTTGTTGATGGCCCATATTGCGGCCAAGCATTCTCTTTCCGTTGTTGAGTAATTCTTCTCCGCCTTAGATAAAGTTCTTGAAGCATAACCAACTGGCCGCTCTTTCCCATTGTTGATCTGTACGAGGACAGCTCCAATTCCATAACCGCTGGCGTCAGTATGAAGCTCGGTTGGCAGTTGTTCTTCGAAATAGGCAAGAACAGGTTCAGACATCAATGCTTTTTTCAAGGAATCAAAAGCATCCTGTTGGTCAGAGTTCCACATGAATTTATTATCTTTTTTGAGGACTCCGTGTAAAGGAGCAGCTTTCTCAGCAAAATTTTCGATAAATCTACGATAATAGGAACATAGGCCAATGAAGCTTCTCACATCTGTTATAGATTTTGGGGTCGGAAACTTGGCGATAGCTTCAATCTTTTCTGGATCGGTATAAATACCTTTACTATCTACGAGGTGTCCAAACACTCTGATTCGTTTGGTTCCGAAAAGGCACTTTTTTGGGTTGAGGCGTAGCTCGGCCTTGTCGAGACATTGTAGTATGATTTCAAGCCGGTGTAAATGTTCGTTGAACGATTTGGAATACACCACGATGTCGTCTAAATAACAGAGGGCCATCGTCCATTTCAGGCCTTTCAATATCTTGTCCATCATGCGCTCGAATGTTGCAGGGGCATTGCACAGGCCAAAGGGCATTACTAGGAATTCGTAGAGTCCGTCAGGGGTGATAAAGGCAGTTTTTTCTCTATCTGCTTCGTCGACTTCTATTTGCCAATATCCTGAACGAAGGTCCATTGATGAATAAAATTTGGCTCCTTTCAGGGAGTCAAGTGTATCATCGATTCGGGGTAGTGGGTAAACGTCTTTTTTAGTAACTTTGTTTAGTCGTCTGTAATCCACACAGAAACGCCAGTTACCATCCTTCTTCTTCACTAAAATAACCGGTGATGACCATGGACTTTCTGAATGACGTATAATCCCGGCGTCTAGCATTTTGTCCACTTCCGTTTGGATTGCTTGGCGTTCTGTACGGGAGACTCGATATGGTCTATGCTTAATAGGCTGATGGTTTCCAGTTTCAATTTTATGTTTGGCTAATGAAGTTTGCTTTACAGGTTCATTATTTTTATCAAATATTTTATCATATCGTTTTAAAATTGATAAGATTTGAGACTGCTGCTCTTCTGATAAATCATCACTAATTAAATTTTGTAAAAATTTAAAGTCACTTTTATCAGCATGACTGGCATGATTCGCATTTTTCACCTCCTTATTAGATTCAGAACATTCTGAAATAGCCGTCAAGTTATTTTCTTCAACCCTTTGAATTTTTCCTAGGTACATTCCCTTAGGGACTATTTGAGCTGTGGTGCTAGAATTTACGATCCAAAGTTTTCCTTTATTATGGGAAAGCCTGAATAATGCACAGGAAGGTGTTAACCCTTTTCCTATTAATACCTTTTTCGAAGGTTCAAAAAGTACCTGATTTTGCCCATTAAGCTCTTCACTCATAACATTTATTAGTTTGGTAGATTCGGCTGGGATTACGACGCTTCTGCTAGCCACAACCTTTCCCATGGAAGCTGGTGAATTTAGTACATCTTTGGCCTCTTCCAATCTGATTTCGGCGCGTCCACAATCAATCACGGCATTTGATGCCTCTAGGAAATCCCATCCGAGGATAATACTTGGGTTACTATTAGGGAGGACGATAAACTCAAGCGGCTATTCCAATCCACTGATGCTCAAGCTGATTGTGCATCGGCCGATCGATGTAACATTCTTGCCATCAGCAACTTTCAGAGTCATTCCGCTATCTTTGAACATGGTCTTTTTTAATTGTCGTCTTAATCCATCAGAGATAACTGAAAAAGAGGAACCTGAATCGACCAGAGCAGAAAATGCAATGTCATCAATGATGATTTCGACATAATTTTGTTGTAATTTAGCGGCTGTCGACGATGGAGGGTTTTTCACACCCGCGGCTTCCTCCTCGAAAGAAGACGCGACGCTTAGTTTTTTTCTAGATTGTAGCGGCGTGGGGATTGGCTTGTATGGCGGCCTGGGGAAATGGACTGGCGTCTTGGGGATCTTCCTCTGTTTGGATACGGCGATTGTCTGCGGTAGGTTTGGCTTCTTATGGCTTGGTGGTTACCCATTTGAGGTTCTTGGGTGCTTGGTGCATGTCCTTCGGGTCTTTGCGTCCATTGTCGGCGTTCTCTACAATATCGCTTAACATGGCCTGGGCGGCCGCAATTAAAACATATTGGGATGTTGTCATGCGTCCTCCATTCCCTCCGTTCTTCGTTGTGGTGGCGTCTGGTTATATATGGGCGTTTGGGTAGGGTACTGACGTCGTGGAACCTGGTTGAATGTACGTGTTTGGTTGGGGTACGACTGTCGTGGCGGAGGCCTTTGAATAGGCTTCGAAATTGCAGCTACGTTTTTTTCAATCTCTTCTCGGATAATTTCTTTCAGAGAAGATGGTTCAGGGGTAGTTGACTCCGGATTTAGTGCGCGATGAACTTCTTCACGCACGATGCGTCGGATTAAGTCTTCCATTGATTCAGAGTCTGCTGAATCGATGGCGGTAACATTCTGTAGTCTGTCAAATACTACACGTTTTTTTACACGTTTTTTATTTGAAGCCTCGGTTTTTCGGCACCATTTGATGAACTCATCGATACTTGCAATGTCTAAAATGATGATTGACTGATATATCTCCTCCGATATTCCTTTCGTCAAGTGTGCAACTATTTCATTTTCCATCATAGCCGGATTCACTTCTCTGCACAGATGGAGAACATCTTGAATGTAAGAATCACTGGTCTCCTCCTTCCCCTGAGCTCGAGTTTTTTAGGTTCTCTGCGAGTTGATCTTTTTGGGTGACATGATGTCCGAAATTCTGAGAAAACATTTTCACAAAAATATCCCATGAATTAATTTTCTCTTCAACATTTTCGTACCATCTGTGCGCTGTTCCTTGGAGGAAAAAATAAACATATGCGAGGCACATTGAATCATCCCAGCAGTTGTAGCGAGCGACGCGATGGAATTCTTTCAACCATTTTTTCTGGATTCTGGTTGCGTTCTCCAGTAAAAATAGAAGGGTTTCTAAAAGGTTGAAAATGGTACTCGCCCATTTTTGTCTGTGTCTCTTGCTTGATCATAGCGATATTTTCTTGAGGTTCTAGTCCTTGTAGTCTTCGGCTTCTTCTAACGGCTTGGGCGTCGAGGGAATATTCCAGCTTCTCCACCAGTTGTCACGGTAGTGATAACGAGTATAACAAAGGTTTAAGTAAAAATAATTTATTTATAAAATGCCAAACTATTTCTAAAAATTATTTACAAGTAATAATATACAAGAATGGTAAGGGGTGATGACTATGCAAATATTAATGATGATATACCACAGAATATTTAAAATAATTATTCAGTGACAATATATATATATATAGTGGTTTGGATTTTTATCAAATTTATTTATGTGCTTGTGTGTGGAGTGGAGAGAGACCTTTGAGCCCAATTAATGTGAGAATATGATAGTTTGCTCAAACAGCATCAAATTATATTTTAAAAGTTCAGAATATTCAATATTACTCGAATATATAATTCATTTATAAAATTATAAAATAATTCATCATTATAACAACATATTTTTGGTTGTGGAACCTTAGTCTCAGATATTTATGTTATATATTCAACCCTAAAAATGGATTTCACCTTTAAATTTTGCAAATTATTCTGTAAATCTTTCTAGCGACTATACATATTAGTTATTGAATTGCCTACGCACACTTATAAATGATCGGTAATGCGACTGTACAAAATAGAGTTGGTACATTTTAAAACCTTTCTCTCCTGTTGCATAAATATTGATCCTTTGAGGGAAACTTACACTCATGGACAAAACTTAAGTAAGTTGTCCTTTTTATCATGTATAACGGGATACAGACATTAGATCTAAAAGATATTTGATACACAGTAACCTTTATTGAAGACACACGAGATAACAAGTGTGAACAAAATTGCCTCTGTCTCTTATAAATAAATATAAGACCTGCGATAGATAACACTTTAACTTCCTTAAGTTTTGTCCGTGAGGGTATATTATCGACCCCTATAATAAAAACATTTTAAACAAAGTGAATTAAAATTGATTTTTTTTTCCACGGGGAATTTCTATGGAGATCTGCCAGGTGCATAGAGAATAACTATCAACCGCGTCGTCCCCAACAGCCATACAGGTTGAAATTTGATTGCATAAGAGACCAGATCGATCTGCCCTCCGTTTCCATAGCAACCGATGCTTTAACCTCTAACTTGTGAACAAGGTCGTTCTTCTCAGAATGGCCATCTCCCTCGATATTTGTTGCCGCCATTATTTCAACGATTTACGGATGCCAAAATCTGTCATCCTTTTGTTCTAATAGATGAATTTCACTCCAATATAAATCCATTCATTAGATCTATTTGAGATATACATATAAATATAAACCTTTATAAAACATGGGTTAAAAATGCATTGACATTTTTCTTTCAATATTATTCAAGCTACTAATACTTTTCCTGGTTCAAGATCCTAATTCTAATAAAACAGACATAAATATCTTTCCTGCGTCTAACGCCAGCTACACGAGTACTTATTAATGAAACCCGTGAAATGAACGTTTGAAAGAATTATTATTAAAATGGCTCTAAGTATGCGTGTGTTTTGCGTTATCAGTTCATACCCTCATACTGGGTTACCTTTTGTCTCTGATTATCATATTTGGAGCTACATAATATCATATAAATATTTAAACAGAAATTATTGTTATACCGGGTTATAGTAGTAAAGAATATTCGAACAGATGATGGACTAGAATTTTGTTTAAAACCTTGAAATGTTTTTACAAGGCTCATGGCATAATTAATGAACGCTCAATGGTGCATACCCCTCAACGGAATGGAATTGCAGAGCGAAGGAATAAGAATTTGCTGGATTTAGTTAGAAGAACAATGAAGAGCTGCAATTTTATAAAGGCCTCGTGGGCTGAATTTATATAGACCTCGGCATATCGGAGGAACAGGTTTGGTATCAAGCACAACAAAACTCCATTTGAATTGTGGTTTGGATGGAAGCCCAGTATACAACATCTAAGAGCGGATGGATGCGAGGTTGTGGTTAGCATAACAAGGGAGAGAAGAATATCAAAGCTCTAAACAAAATACTTATGATAATTCTAATTGGTTATGACCATCTTGGACATTAATAGAGAATTTATATCTTAAAAAGGTAAGATATGATAGAGAAATCTAGAGACTGTGTATTTAAAGAATCTGTTCTTAACAGATTGATAACTAGAGAGGTTTATTTTTTACCCAAGTTTTCCTTTGATGATAACTTGTGCAAGAGGAATATTCTCACGAACAGTTTGAAATAGGAGACAATGGGACTCTTAAAGGTGATGAGGACCCAGAATAGGAATCGGAACGAAGTAAACAGCCAAGAGGATAATAGGTTACTATTAAACGAGCTAAGGTCAGGACGTCTTGCTTTGTCTGTTAATGAGGAGAATTCGCTGCTATCAAGAAATTATTGGAGCGACATAAAAATTATCGCCAGATAGAGGAGATATTATACATTCCTGTAATAGCAAATCATTCTATTCTGCACGAACATCTGAAAGTAAGTAAAGTATGTTTCCTACAAGTTCTCAATTCCTTAACTGATCAGCAGATGACGATGTGTTTCATGGTCCCGAGATATGTTCAGAAAGTTTGATAATGGAGCGTATCGTTATGTATAAAAGGCATCATAACAGTTGATGCAACTTGGCTTTATCATTTATAAGTGCCTACTAAAGCCCAGAACAAAGTATGGATCTTTGAAGTTGAAAGCCCGCCTGTGTCTGTATAAAAATCCAGATACATTAAGAAAAAAATGTTAGCCGTCGTCTTTACTTTCAGAGGATTTGTGGGTCGGGCGGTATTGGATAATCAAAAGAGAGTCAATGCCAAGGGTACACTTAGGAATATATTCCTAAAGTTGTTCCATTATCAAAAAGTTACGTCCAAATTCAAGAACTGACACATGGCTTTTCCACCATGACAATGCTCCAGCTCACCCTTTGAAGGTCTGCGTCTATTATTTGGCACGTTCTTAATTAAAATTGTTGAAGCAACCTCGCTAAGGTCCAGACTGTGCATCTCACGTGAAGAACAGACTAGAAGGTAAACACTTTTTGGCGATGAAGATTTCTTTGAGCGCATGGGTTGATGAGTGCGCCTAGCATCCTAAGGAACGGTGGTTGGATGACTGTTTTCAAAAAAGGGAGAAGTATATTGATTGTATTAAAAATATTTTGATATTGTAAAAAATAATCATATTACATAACTCTTCTAGTGCCCTATGTACAACACGTAGCCACCCAATGACACTGTGAAATCATACAAATGAAGCCAATGAAGCTAGCATAAGCTTAAAAACGGAGGTACCTAATTTTTATAGATTAATAGGTTCAAAGATGACTTAGAATGACCCTTCTTCTTATCAAGAAGCCATAGAAAGTCCAGAAGATATACGCTGGCTTGCAGCAATAGAATAATAAATGGAATCTTTGAGAAAGCACAACGTGGGGGAAGTTGAAGAGTTTTCACTTAGAGGATGTCACTCCCAATCCATGTTGATAGGTTCTACACAAAAAAACTAATTCTTTAAAAATTAATAGATAGAAGGAGCGTTTAGTTGCAAAGGTTTTGGTCAGCGTAAAGGACTGGATTTTTATGACATTTATTGTACTCCTGCGTGCGTCTAATATTTTGAAACCATAAGACCTTTGACAGCCATTAGAATGAGAAAGACTGGCAGACCAATTTGATGTGAAAAAATGCTTTATTGCATGGGAGGCTTGATCAAATTAATTATATGGAAAAACCGAAAGGTATTGTTAAACCGGGGGAAGAACACCTATATTGTAGATTTATGAAATCAATTTGAAGACTCAGAGTGGGATATTTGGAATGAGTTCTTAAATGACAAATCTCTGGAATAAAATTCAGGAGAAACCCGTTAACCCACGCGTTTATGAAATTGAACGCAAGAAGGAAGAGTAATACTAGCAATCTATGTAGACGATATTTTCACTTTTTCACAAAATTAGTCGATAAAAGTAATGTTTAAGACATTTCTAGAAGAAATGTTTGACGTGAAATATCTTTGACCGATCTCGTATCTACTCGGCGTCAAATTTTCTTAAATTAAAAATAGAAGCCATACACTTACCCAAGAATACAAATGTGATAAGTATATAAACACCGTTAAAGGTAAATGTACAGGGTGATCCAAAAGTCTTCCACAACTTTAAAAAATAATATCTGCCCTAGAACAATGCGTTAAACACCATTGTGTTCAGGATGCAATGGGATATTTTAGGGAAAATAATGAAAAATTCGAAATTGATTTTAGTTCGCTAGATGGCGCTCTAGTAAAATCAGAGATTCAGCGGCCAAATTGTTTGATAAATTAAAAAAAATAACTGATCGACACGTATTTTTTCTTTTTGAATAGCAGGAAAGAACCTTAATAATATCAAATGATAAAACACCATTTCGCCAAAAATATAAGAATTGGATGACGATTTTTAAATGCAATCCGAAATATGTAAAATAGGTAAATGCGAATTAAAATTGTAACAAAAAAATTAAAAAAATATATATTTTTGATGCAGTTTTGTAAAAATTTTTAATTGATTGAAAAACACTGCTGAAATCAATATACAATTTTTTGAAATGTTAATATAGTACCAAAATTTATGATGGCACTACTAATAGGATTTCTTGATATAAGAAATGTATAGTTTCTTGGCAAATTGGCGACACTCGACTAACTGGAAATTTGTCATGATCCAACAAATGGAATAAAGAGGGGGGTGACAAAATCTATGTGTCGTACTTTAATCCAAATATCCTATGGGCTTGTCAAATATTATCATCGCTTATTTTCTGTACTAAATTTTAAAACTGTGTCCCCTCAAATAAAAATCATTTTAGGTCGAGCTTTTGCGTAGAATAACGTGGTAGTAAAATAATCTTGTATTATTTTTTCTTTTTGCGCAAAATTTCTATACTATTTTTTCTAATGAGAGAAAAGCGATAAACTAAACATAAGGGGTAAAATTGTGTGTACCAGTGTTATTCGAGAAGTTATAACACTTTGCTCTGTAAGATGTGAGCAAATGACAAACAAAAATAAAATTACTGTTCACAATAAAGAAAATAGTCAAGATGTGAGGACAGCATTTATTATCCCCATAACCCAACACAAAGAGCTGCAAAATATTGGTAGATAATATTGTCGCGGAGATAAATAAAGCAAGGGCAAAATTGGGTTTAATTAATTTATTATAAAGGGTATTTACCTTTTAGGTCTCCAATAAAAATTATTTACAAGAGGTATTTGAGGTAGAGAGAGTCAGATGATAAAAACAACTTATCCCCAGGTCAAGATAAAAAATAATGAGCGGCGTCAGCCACCGTCCCGTTTTCCTTATTTACAGATCAGCTTCCGAGTACCCCGGGGTCCAGGAATGATTGACAGGTGTCCCATCTGGATGGAGCTTTTTGACAATATATAATACATGGCAGCTTATATTTCACATGAGGTAACTGCCTTCTCTCTTGTGTTAGGTCACAATCCTTGCTCAATGTGGCGCCCTTCATTCTCAAACACCGCCTGCAGGCGATAGATAAAAGATTGGAGAGCATTAAATAACATATCTGTTGAAATTGTTGAAACGTGCCGTCTGATAGAAGCTTTCAACATGGCAAATGTGGTAGGCCGGCATCGATAAACAAGCGACTTAATGTACCCCCATAACCGAAATTGTAAGGCGTCAAGTCTGGTGATCTTGGAGGCCATTGGTGTTTAAAGTGGCGACTTATCACATGATCTTCACCGAACGTATTCTTCAGCAATTGTTTGGCACCGCGGGAGATATGAGGAGGTCCTCGATCTTGCATGAATGTTATTTCGCTTAGTGCTTGCCCGTCCTGCAATATGGGAATAATCTTTTATTTCAAAAGTTGAACACAACGTTCACCAGTTAAAGAAACGGTTTTAATAGTTTTCCCATTGATTTATTCAAAGAAAAATGGCCCAATAATAAAAGAAGTGAACCAACACCACACTCTAAATCTGGGCTGATGAGGTGGCATTTCTTTTAAATTCCTAAGGTTTTCTGTTGTTCAAATGAGGATGTTTTGAGTGTTAACCTTAGCGTTTAGAGAAAAGGGAACTTCATCTGTCCACAGAACATTCGTCAGCCAGCTTTTATCAATATCAATTTGCCGGAAACCCATGCAGCGAATTCTTGACGCTTCTCAAAATCGCCGACTTTTAGCTTGTGAAATCTTTGAATTTTGTAAGGGTATTTTTTAAGAAAAAGTCTAAATGTGTGTTCTCTCCAAACTGTTCTATACGAAATCCCCGTTTTCGAGAAACTTGTCGAGCACTTACTTCTCCATACGTGGATAACGTTTAAATAGCTTCAACATTCTGCGAACCCGTAACAGCCACTGACTTGCATGTCGATGGTCTTCCACTTCGAGGTTTTGCTTCCAGAGATTCATTCTTCTCAATATTTTTTATCATTCATCTTAGAGAGTAGCAACTCATGGGTCCTTTACCGCTTCGAATATCTTTAAAGGAACAAACGCTCGTAAAGCTTCAGTGGCAGATTCTGAATCACAATTTAAAAAATTCACCAAGAGTGCTTTATCCTGTAGTGACGGCATTCCAGAGTAAAATAAATTTACAGAGATAGATAAATATTTTTCAAATGATTTAATATAAATATAATCGATACTGGGGAAATCTTCAGTTTACCAACTTGAGAAGATGTCCGGCCATGTTCTGGTGGGACATTCCAGCGCTAAGAAGGTCGAACGCCTAATCGAGGAGGGCCTTACCATCGGCAGAACACTCCTGAGAGCCTTTCCTTACAGTAAAAGGGCCGAGAAGATCATCATAGGAAACCTTCCAATCGCTGTAAAGGATGACGACATTGTTGCGGCGCTAAGGCCTTACTGCAAATTGGCCTTGATGGCCTACGAAGTAGTAACCTAAGAAGGTTACTCCTAGACCACGAGCAGTAGGGAAGCCTTCATCTTAATGAATGAAGGCCTTAAGATCCACCAGCTCCCGGTGAAACTGGAGATCAAGTCAAGAGGTGAAACGACGCCAGCCTACATCTCCTACGGCTTGGAAGAGCGCTCCACTCGCCAACCTACCTCCCAGCATGGATCTCTCCCTTCTTCCACCCAGACATCGACCTCGTTAGAACCTGCTGCAACTTCACCGGCTGCAGTTAGCTACAATAACCCTGAGAAGGCGTGACCAAAAAGGTTCCTATTACCATGAAAACTCCTTCTGCTAGCAAACTCAGCATTGCCAAAGCTCCACTAGCGGCGGCAGAAGTGGCCACATCAAAAAAGGTGAGCCTGCCCACCATCGCCGCTCCTATCTTGACCATAGCCCCTGAATCCCGGGTCCCGTTGAAAGCCAATCCCCAATGTAAGGAGGATGAATCATCAACTGGAACAAGATCTAAAGCCCTCCAAAAACCGAATAAGGTACTTGAACAGCTCTCCCAATTCGTATTCAAGTATACCGAGGCAGCGGGTATGGAAAGGGAAAAAATCGTGCAGGCAATCATCTCCAAACGCAGCTTGAGAAAATTTTTGCCTGATCAGAAACCTGAGAAGCTGGACAGCCTGTTCAACCTCATCGGGACAATAGTATATCGTGTAGAGGACAAAGCCTGCAGCCTCTACAAGCGACTCGGGAAGTTTCAAAAGGTAGGACCATGCAATGAGCTTCCGCATTGCGTCCCTCAATGTGCGCGACATTGCCGTTCGCGCTAGGAGTTTGGAGATGTGTTGCTTTCTTAGGCAGCATTCACTTTATGTCGCGTTTGTCCAAGAAACGAACGTGCTGGCTCTAAACAACATCCGGGACCTATGCCTAGGCTACAGCGTCGTCTTCGCACCATTATCGACATCCAGGGGATCCGGTCTCGCCGTCGTCGTAACGCCGGGAGTCACCGTCCTCTGGCATCGCGTTCTGTGACCAGGCAAGATCGCCATTGCTAGCATCAACGTCCGGGGCCTTGAGGCCCGCATCATCAACTGCCACCTGTCACACACTCCTGAAATACGGAATCTACAACTGCAGGTCATCGCAGAGGAAGCCATCAGAGAAGAAGCGTGGGCCCTCGGCGACTTTAACATCTCCGAGGTGTCCTCGAGCGACATCGGGTCTGGAGCCGTGGAAGCCTTCGCGGAAATTCTGGACCGACCCGCCCTCGACCATCTTCAATGCCGCGCACCTGCCTACGAGGGTTGCCAGTTACGAAAGCCGGGTAGACTCCACTCATCTGGATCAAGTTCTAATACCATCAAGACTCTCCGACGCGTCACCCGTTACAGGACCCTCAAATTCTGCTGTTCGGACCACCGTGCCATCTTCCTCCATGTGGGCGATCCCTCTTCACGATCTGCGCCACCAATCACCAACCCCGTCGAGGGAGAGAGCCTGAGGCACACTGTCTTCAATTCCTACAGAGAGCGTTTCGACAGCTCTGCCTGCAGCCCGGAGGCAATCGCTGGGTTCCTGAAGGGAGCTGTGGAGAGCGTCACCCTGTAGGACAGTGACCCGCTTCATCGAGCAGATATCTCCTTGAGTGAGGTCGAAATTGCCATCAGCCGTCTGCCACAAGTGAAAGCGGCTGGTTGGGATAGCGTGCCCTGCGAGCTCGTCAAATGCCTCGAAGACTTCTTCGGAAGGGCCATACATCGAGTCATCCTCGAATCCAAGCCTCGCGGGGCTCTGCCTGAATCCTCGAGGAGAAACATCATCTGCCTCGTCCCCAAAGCGCACGGTGGTCCGGGTCTAAACGGCTACAGACCTATATCTCTACCAACGGCGGACTACAGAATCTTAAATCTTTAAATATTCAAACAATGGACAAAGATGCAAATTCAACAATGTTGAGCGGCGACGATACAAATCAGACTGCGGAAAAAAAGGAAAAATGGGCCGATCGAGTAGAGGCTTCGGAAATAGAGTCTACATCCGTGGGCAATAAAGAGCCTAAAGGCTTTAAGAGAAAAAATAATTCCCAAGAAAAGCCGGTGAAAATACTAAAGGCTGACACAGCAAGGCCGCCTCAACCACGTGCGTCTTCCAGATGATGAAGATTTCCGGCCAAGTTCTGTTCGGGCTGGAGAGCATCGAGAAGGCGGAACGCCTAACCGAGGAGAGCCTCACCATCGGGAACACCCTCCTCAAAGTGTTCTCCTACAGGAAGCGAGCGGAAAAAATAGTGGTTGCGAACCTCCCAATCGCTAAGAGATGAAGACATCGTCGCGGCGCTGCAGCCCTACAGCAGGGTTGTCTCCCTGGCCCATGAGGTAGTGGCGAGTGGTGGCTACACCTGGACCACCGGCAACAGGAGGGCGTACATCCTTCTAAATGAAGGTTTGAAACTTCACCAGCTCCCTGTAAAGCTGGTTATCGTCTCGAAAGGCGAATCGACGCCTGCATACATCACCTATGGCTTTAGGTGTAGAAAATGCCACCGTCAAGGGCATCGGCGAGCCACCTGCCCCTTGGGAATCAATGGAGGACGCCATCAGGACACCCGGCAGGGACCGGTGTCGAGGCCTCCCTCTGCAAAGCCCAGTCCCTCAAACAACTCCGTCCTTCCTACATCAGCTGCGGAGCTACCAGCGCCCATAAAGCAGAACCTGTTAACACCCTCCAGCCCTGCCGCATCTTCGCCCGGGGTGAAAATTCCTGTCCATCCTCAAGAGACCCCAACCCCTGAGCCTCCTGTTCCAGCGCCGAACCCCAGCCGGTTGCTGTCACGACCAGAGCCCTCGACCATTACTGAGTCTACGGCGGCTACTGAAAAGAGGTCCAAGGCATGACTGCATCTTCCATTCAGGCTTCTATTCCCGTGGCCCAAGTCATGTGTTTCTTTCGGACCCCTCTGGAGGAGCTTGAGGAGCAATTTGTGGAACTCTATTTGAAAATTGACGGATATTCTCTCCTATCTTCCATCGTTGTAGTAGTGGAGGCGGTCCTATATCACCCTGAGTGGTAGCAACTCCTCAGGCAGATCTCGCCAGAAAACAAGACAATTCTGTGCGAATTTCTCAACATAGCAATTGAGGCCATTATGGCCAAACGCCTATCTGTACTCAGGGCGGCTTATAACCTTTAATGTAATCTAGACGTCCCTCGGGGAAGTCCTCGAGTCTATTATGATGTTAATAGCTGTAATCTTGTGAATTTGTTTTGATGTTGACTGGAAGTCAATAAAGTATGTTTCAATTTTAATTTCTCTCTCTCTCTTTTAAAACCGCCTCTCAGGATTTCAAAGGAGAATTTAATTTTGATGGGGGATTTCCCACCCCTCCAAGCTCAAATATGACCTTTGCTGAGAGCCATCCTTTATCGATATCTGCTGATTCCATCAGTACTCCTCAGAACCCAATGGTAACTGAGGGACACATCAAGGAACCTGAGTCTGGTACGGGCAAGCCCTCGACGAGCTGGGCTGATCTCGTCGAGCAAGGCAAACAACTCCCAATGAAGGGAGACGGAAGGATTCACTTCCGTTGTCCCTGAGCGAAAAAGGCCTTTCGAAGGGGAGGCAGATAGGCAAGGCAAAAGAGGCCGCGTCCAATCTGCAGCCTGGAGCAAGCCGCTTGCTTCTTCCTCCCAAGCCTCAACAGTAGATGCGCCAACACCAGCAGCTTTTATCTCTTCCCTCACCGCCACAGTCGTCTCAACCCTCTTCCCAGTGACTCATATGATCAGGCTAAGGTGGATTCCTACCATCAACCCACACCCAGAAGCTTCCTCTATACCAAGAGAGGCGGACTTTATCCCAGAAACAAATGTTCTCTTTAAGAACGAAAAGGCATCTGCGGCCTTCTTCAGCGTTCAAGAGTTGGGATAGTGATAAAACAACTCTTTCAAGCCTTCACGAACAATGGTGTAATGGACAAGCTTCAAGCTCAACCGAACGTCCAGAAGAGACAGGCCCTCGACACCTTGGCCACTGCGTTTAGGGCTCTGACAAGGGACACCAGCAACACCCTATATAAGAAGCTACTCGTCCCAGAAACTCTGCTCGATATCTTAAATGAACCTCCATGTTGCGACTCTGAACTTACGCGGCATCGCCGCTCTTCGCCGAAGAATCCAACTCTGCTATTTTCTTAAGGAGCATGAGATTGACATCTGCTTTCTGCAGGAAACATACGTCATGTACCTGGACGACGTAGGAGACCTCTGCCACGGCTACAGCGACGACCACCGTGAGATTAGGCCTCGCCTGCGTCTTCGCGGCCGGCGTCGTTGTTCATCGGCAGCAGATCCTTTAGCCTGGAAAGTTTTCTCTAATCGACCCCACCGCCTTGGGAGTCTCCATGACGTATGTCAAGGCCCACATCTCTCATGCTCCTGAAGATTGATGCCGCCAGCTCCAGTTAATCGCAACTTTGGCGCGTGAAGAAGGTGTGTGGATCCTCGGTGACGTGAACATCTCTGAGAGTCGGCGAAGGATCTGTCATCCGGTTCAGCAGAAGCTATTGCGGGACTCCTGGACCAAGTCGATCTTGTCGACGTCGCCATCTTCTTCAATGCTGTACTGGAGCACAATAAGGTTACACTTATCGGTAGCCGGGTTGACGCGCGTTGTCTGGACCGCCTCAGTTACTACCAAACTATCGACTAAGCTTACTGGGACCACTGTGCCGTCCAGCTCCTACAAGGCTTCTCTTTATCGGTAAGCTGCTACGGTCAGACTTGTTCACCGAACGATTTAAAACTTTAATTAAAGGAATGTTGGAAGACCTTGCAAATTTTTCACTCCCGGTGTTATAGGAACAATGGACCAGGTTCAAGACATATCTGGTCGCAGAGATAAGGTCATCCGCTCCTTCCGTCGCCGAGTCCGGCGGTGGATACACCAAGAGAGCAAGCCACTTCCTGATGTGGAGACGGGAGGACGAATCTGCCCACTCCGACTACCCTTCCTTGTCGGAACTCAGGCGTTCCCTCCGAGTCAAACCTCCGTATTCTTCCACTTTCACCGACGACGACGGCAACGCTATTTCCGAGAGGTGGTTACACTTCACCCGCGGCCTGTCGCTGATGGATCGTATCCGCGCGGCCCACAGCCTGGTCCTAGGTTCCATCCTGCACTACCCCCCACGGCTACCCTCCACCTGAAACCACTATCGACCGACTGCAGGCCCGGCTGACGCGCTTCTTGTGGGGTACGAGCCGAGTCCCGTGGCTCCTCAGGGGCATCCTGGCTCGCCCAGCTCCGAGGGTGGCGTCGGTTGCTTGATATCGCGGGACAGCTTCGACTGCCTACCCAAAGGGGGTAGAGGCCTTACTGCGCGGCGCCGCCAACGGCTACATTTGGCTGGGATGCAGCCGGGCGTAGATGACACCGCCGACTCCCGACATCTGGCTCTCAGCGAGGAGGTTGACACTTTTGAGCCTTTGGGAGCTACCTCAAGCGTCCTTGAGCTGGACCACCGTGTTCTGCGTCCCGCCAGCCTGAGGTTCCTGTGTCTTCGATGCGACAAGAGGTTATTACGGCGACAAGAGGTTCTTTCGGCCGCCAGACCTGCTGGCTTCCGAGCGCTGGCTCCAGGCGACTTTCGGTGACTTCTCCAATGGTGCTCCTGCCCTAGCGCGCTCAACGCGGGTCGCTCTCTTAGACGCGCAGCACCTGGTGGCCTTCGTCTGCCAACGTCTCCTGCTGGAAAAGGCCATCTCAAGCTATTATGTGGAGCAGGAGGCGGATACCATCGTCCATAACCCACCTCACCAGTCAGAGGGTGCGCCGGGCACTGGATTTGGCACAGCTGCATGATCGTCTCGTTGCCGATCTTGCTTCGCGGTAGACCCCCACCGTGGATGTGCCCCGCTCCATCTCCTGAGCTGACCTGCGTGGCAAATGCTTCTCGGGGTACGACATAGATGTTGCTCTTAGACTGGCCCTTCACGCCCTACCTCATCCTGATCATCCTGCCTCGAGGCCTGCCACGTGTGCCACTTTGCAAATATTTTTTATGGCGGAGTGAAATCCTGTGAAACTGCTGTTCATCTCTTGGAGAAGCAAAGTTACATGATATCTGGGTAAAACCAACTTCCAGGATTCATGCGTTCCATCCTCGCTCTCCCATTTCCTGTATAGGACACCATCTAGCATAGTCAATGGATGCCAAAAGGACCAGAGACCTTTGCTTTTAGGAATGTATGGGGCTACATGTTCCCAAAATGACCTTCAATCTTCATCGTTTTTTTTTAAACACAAAGCTTTTAACATCAAAATTTCAAAGTATACCGTTTTAATTGACGTGAAACCATATTTCCTAAAGATATCTATCCCAAGAATAAACTTGTCTACGATTTCGCGTAGTTATCCATCCCAAACACCCATGTTTAAATTGAATCATTTCCAGATTTCAACGCCAAGTTTGCCAAAGGTTGATGAAGTACCCCCATTGACAGTTTTCAACATATTTTCCCGCTGCAACGGTCCCTCGGCGTATTCTTCAATATTTATTTATATATATATAATGATAGAATATATAGAGGCAAACTTGGTCGAACAAGTAGCTCTTTATCTTTCCGATATAGCGCGAAGATTATAGAGAGGTTGTTGTATATATATTTTAATTGATTAATTATTCTCACTGAGTATGTGTGTAAGATCACAAGTTAATAGGCGCTAACTGAAGAGAAAAATACTTTGTTTAATATTAGGTTTTATTTTATTTTTGTTCTCTCTCTTGTAAATTAATAAATATAATGTTTGATTAATATTCTTAGAATCAGATCCATAAAAAAATTCTAAGCAAAATCAACAATTAGTAACAGAGCGTGGTTGTTTAATATAAAGCTCAAAAGCTCTAATCGGTAAACTCGAGCGCTTCTGAGAATATTCGAGGTATTTATATAGATTCATTTAAATCATATATATATATTGCGTGTTTAGAGACTACCCAAGATTTGAATACATTCAAAACATATAATTGTATTTAAATTATATTGTTTGTTTATATTAGTTCAAAAGGCGAAAATGACTGATTCTAATTTTTTATCCCAAACGAAAATTAAACAATTAACAGGAACAAATTATCAAATTTGGGCGTTGGAAATCAGAGCATTTCTGAGAGGGATAAAATTATTTAAATATGTAATTTCCGAACTAGAACCTGATTAGAAAGACAAAGGTTCTTAGGGATTTGGAGTGAGAGACAAATGATGAAGCATTTGGGATAATCATCACTACGTTGACAAATGAAAAAGCTGGATTGTTCATCGAAGAAATAAATGCGAAGAAAGTCTGGGACACATTGAAAAAAAAAACATACGCAGGCAATTTGGAAGATAAGATTATTTATATAGGATTAGAATTAAAGAACATTACAATGAAATATAATGAAAATGTGGACGAATATACGTATAACGAGGGCAAAAGATATTGCTGCGAGAAGTTCATCATTAAGGCATCAATTTCCCTCAAGAGAACTTTCATTTCATATTTTTAGAGGCATACATCCAAGGTATGAAAATATTGCTATTGTCTTACGATCTAAGAGAGAGGCAACAATTGAAGAGATTCAACAAACTGTAAGAGAAGATGAGTCAAGAAGAAATATGAGATTAAATCAATCGGTTGAGAATGGCAATGAACAAGCCTACAGAATTATAGATAGAAAGTTTAAACAATTTCAGCCAAAAATATGTTTTGTTTGTAATAAAAAATATCTATAATATAATAAGATCTAGCTAATGATTGCTGATTTCGAGATAAACAGAAACAAGGATATCAAAAGAAATAGGCTCCTGATTTTAGAAATCACAAATACAGTAGAGGATATTCTAATAACCTAGTGGATACTGTGAAAAGTGAAATTAATGAGCAAGCATTTGAAGCATACGTTAAAGAATTTGAAGATTCACCATGAGAGAAATGATAGGCAAATATGGTGTATGGATTCAGGATGAACCACACACTTAACACCAAACCTAAATTTGATGGAAAATATGATTGATTATGAAAGTAAAATCAATCTAGCTGAGAAGGGCAAAACAAATCAAGCAATAGCCAAAGGAGATATGAGAGACTTACTACATACATAAGTGATAGTCAAAAAATATTCGCATCAAAGATATCTTACATGTACCAAGTTCAATAATAATTTATTGTCAGTGTGTATACGAATTAGTCAACAAGGGATATTCAGTTATTATTAATAAGTATGGAGCAAAATTATAATGAAGGGAGTGATTTAGTTGCTGAGGCATATATTAAAGATCGAATGTTTTTGATGGAAACAAAACTAAGAAATGTACCAATAGCAAAAAGTGAAAACGTCATGGTTATAAATACAGAATTTTAAAATAAAAATTTCAATATATAATATAAGTTTATGGCATAAAATATTAAACCATTTAAACGGAGAATACATGAAATATACGATTCAAGGTCAAAATGTAAGAGGATTGGATCTAAAATTCGTTACCAGAGTGTGAAGCATGCTTAATGGGAAAACTGGTTCAGAAGACTTATAATATTACCTAAAATTATACAGTTAAGCCCCTGAAGTTGAATTATATGGATTTATGCGGACCAATGCCATGTCAATCTTTAGGAGGATCTAAGCATTTTCTTGTTATTAGTAGATGACTACAGTAGAATAATTTTTGTATATTTCCCGAGATAAAAGATGAAACCTTTGAAAGATTTGTAGAATTTAAATATAGAGCAGAAACCTAATTAAGTCTTAGAATAAAAGACGTAAGAACCGACAATAAAACTGAAATTTGTAACTTTATATTTGAAGGACTTTTCGAGAGAAGTGGGATCCATCACCAACTTACCACCACATACTCACCACAAAGTAATGGAGTCGCAAAGAGAGTGAATAGGGCTCCTATAGAAACAGCGAGAATATTACTAATTGACACAATATTACCCATGATGTATTGGGCAGAGGTAATTGCTACAGCTGTATATGTTAAGAATTGTATTCCCCACAGGTTTATCAAGCACCATATATTTCTATGCAGAGATGGAATGGGGGGAAACCACCGGTCAAACACATTCGAATATTTGGATGTTTGTCACATTGGTTCGAGAGCAAACCAAGAAGAAATAAGTTTTCAAAAAGGGTAGAAAGGGAATATTGATTGGTTATTCCATTAAAGGAAAAGCCTACAGAATATAGGATATAATGACTAAAGATTTCATGAAGTCCGATCAGTAAAATTTAGTGAAGATAAGAGAGGAATTGATTATGCAAATGATCTAAAGGAAGATTGTGATAATTCGACATATAAAAGAAATTCTGAATAAATATTTGCTGAACACTTTCTTATCTTGAAAGAAGACAATCCTGTTACAGAAAGTAAAATGAAGTGTCAGGAGGATACTTCAGTAAGTTGAAAAGACTCAACACAAACTGAACCGGTAGAGGAAAGATGCGTAAAAGGAGGAAGAAAGAAAGGAGAAACAAAGAGCATCTTAGAAGAACGGCACAAGGCAAGACTTGAAGAACAAGAAAGGAAATTGTTCGAAGAAGGAGTTCGACGCTTACAAAGAAAAAAGGATAAGAATGAGGTGAATTTGATTATAGAAATAGATTATTATATTCCGGAGACCTTTAAAGAAGCAATGGATAGTGGATAGAGAGACAGAGAGAGATAGAGTTATATAGTGAGATAGAGAAACATAAAGTATGAACACTAGTACCAAGGGAAAATAGTATGAAAGTTATCAATAGTAAATTGGTCTACAGTACGAAAAAAACATCAAATGATGGCATATATAAAAGTAAGGTCAGACTGGTTGCTGTTGGATGCAATCAAAGATATGATGTGGACTATAAGAAATCCTTTTCACCTTTACTCACAGAGTAAAGCTTACGAACAATTGTAGTTCTTGCAATGCAACAGAATTTAAACATAAAGACTTATGATGTAAAGACAGCTTATCTCTATGGTGAGTTAGAAGAGACAATATACGTAAGACAAACAAAAGGTTTGATGCAAAAGGGAGAAAAAACAAAGTGTGTAAATGGGGAAAAAAGCCTGTATGGTCTACAACAATAAGGAAATTGTTGGAACAAAAGAATCAATGTAATTTTATACCAGTTGGGAATGATTAGCACCAAATGTGATCCATGTGTCTATAAACTCCAGATAGTAGAAAAGTATGAAATACTGGGTCTATATGTAGATTATATCATCATTGCTGCAATTAGTAAGAAATTTAACGACAACCTAGTCTCAGAAATAGAATAATATGTTACTCTAACAGAAAAGAAAGATAGCGAACCATTTATTGGGAATGAAATAAAAAGGGCAGAAAATGGATTTTATCTATTTCAGACTCATTATATTGATACAATACTTCACAGATTTGGACCTGAAAAATGCAACAGTGTGCAGACGCCTGGAGATCAAAATTTGGATGAGTATTTGGACTCTAAGCCAGTAGACAAAACTGTATACCAGGAAATGATTGGATCACTTATGTACCTTTCTACGGGTACTCGACCGGACATATCCTACAACGTCAGCAATTTATCTCAGTATAGTAATGATACAAATAAACTTAACTGGAGTTAAAAGGATCTATAGATATATGAAGGGAACAAGAATAAAATGTTGGCAAATAAGTCAAAAAACAACAATATAACGAGAAGTAGTGATGCGAGCTGGTGCATAACCCGAGAAGCAAAATCCTCCTCGGGCTATACATTAAAACTTGGTGACAACTTAATAAACTGGAGAAGTAAAAATTGAAATTTAGTAGCCTTGTCTACATGTGAAGCAGAACTTATTTCTATATGTGAGGGAATTTCAGAAGGTATTACTAGAAGAACTTTGTGAAAATGTCCCTTTCCCAATTACCTTGAAAAGTGACAGCCAGAATGCAATAAACTGGATACAATCTGACAAAATTACTTCACGAACAAAGTACATAAACCGAAAATACTATTTTGTGAAAGAAGAAATACAAAATAGAATCAAAATGGCATACACTAAAAGTGAAGACATGGAGGCGGATATACTAACGAAGTCTCACTAAGGACAAACTACGAAAATGTGCAGATAGCCTTGGACTTAGGGCTTACACACAGGGGGCGTGTGTTGTATATATATTTCAATTGATTAATTATTACCACAGAGTATGTGTGTAAGATCACAAGTTAATAGGCGCTAACTGAAAAAAAATGTTCCTTTGTTTGATATTAGTTTCTCTTTTATATTTTTTTTCGCTCTTGTAAATTGATAAATATAATGTTTGATCGATTAAATCCACCAACTCTATAAATCAATGTCAAGGCTATATTTTATGTGAGCAATAGTTACCAAGAAATTATTTAAAAAAAGTAAAAAATTAAATCAGGTAAAAAGTTTCTTTTTATTTATATTTGCTAGCTTTCGAGCAAATTAACTGCTCTTCAACGGGCTGATATTCTATGTACAAACTCTAAATAATATATATACAGAATAATTGAAAACTTTTGTTATTAGCATGTGCTTTCGCGGGCGTGCATCAGACTGTTTCCAGCTAAAGTAATAGATATTATACTGGGATTAAATATATTTACATTCTAATATTTATTAATATTTAGATTATTTGTCAGGAATATTTTTATATTGGGTTGGGAGGTCAATTTTTCTATTGATGCTATTTATTTTTGATGATACCAGTGCTTCCAGGAATAATCTTTGTTGCTTTCTTTCTATATCTTGATAATGTTTCATACGACAGTTTTTTACAAAAAGCACATGACCCCTCCTATACCCACTATACCTCATTTTGCCCCATTAGCCATAAAATCACTGTAGTAAAAACACTCACCAAACGTATTTTCACCCATTGCTCACTACCATGTTTCAAAACGATAGAACAGACCAACATCACCAACCATTTAACAGCGTTAGGTTACCCGATTTCATTCATCCATAGACATTCCTTCAATCCAAACTTCTCCCGCCAACCCAAAACATACCGAACACATTGTACCATTCCTTATTCTAAAGTCAATACTACAATAGCTCATAAGTTAAATAAATATGGTATAGCCACTTATTTTAGCACCCATGCCAATCTAGTTTCTTTGCTGAGAAACCCAATTACCAAAAATATTAGTTCCGATCCCCTATCTAAATTTAATGCAATATACTCTATCAAATGTAACCAATGTAATGCCACATATGTAGGAGAAACCAGTAGGACAATAGACACCAGACTAAAAGAACACGAGAGAAACATAAGATACAAAGACAATAGATCCTTAATTTATCAACACACCAGCACCACTGGACACACATTCAATCTCAAACAAGCAATAGCCCATTATCAAGACATAGAAAGAAAGCAACAAAGATTATTCCTGGAAGCACTGGTATCATCAAAATAAATAGCATCAATAGAAAAATTGACCTCCCAACCCAATATAAAAATATCCCTGACAAATAATCTAAATATTAATAATTATTGGAATGTATATATATTTAATCCCAGTATAATATCTATTACTTTAGCTGGAAACAGTCTGATGCACGCCCGCGAGAGCACATGCTAATAACAAAAGTTTTCAATTATTCTGTATATATATTATTTAGAGTTTGTACATAGAATATCAGCCCGTTGAAGAGCAGTTAATTTGCTCGAAAGCTAGCAAATATAAATAAAAATAAACTTTTTACCTGATTTAATTTTTACTTTTTCAAGGCTATATTAACAGCTTTAATAATGGTTAAAGATGGGTCATCATTTTTTCATTTATTCGCTATATGATTATCTCCTGAATACAACTGCTATTTATTAGAAAATTTAATAAATTCTTTTTCTCACATTTTTATCAGATATTCCCAATTTTTCCCAATTGGAGGATTATCTTTGTGCGTTATTTCTTATATTACAGAGTATGTGCATAGCGCAATAATGTATATGCGAAATATATATTTATATAAGAAAGATATAAAGGTGAATATTCGATAGCCTATAAACAAAATGAAATATTGGCACCCAGCCACCCTTCCGAATGAAATTCTATCCTAATATATCAAATAATCAGTCAAATATATATATACCATAGAATATTTATCATCTAACTTGTAAATCCTTAAATATTAGCACATTCTATTAAGTATGTATCTAAAAAATGTGTGAATCCCAACCCAAATTAGTAAATCGTTTAATACGCAGTAATGGCGGCAACACAAATCGAGGGAGAAGGCCAGTCAATAAGCAACGACCTTGTTTACAAGGTAGAGGTTAAATCCTCCGTTGTCATGGAGATGGAGAACGGATCGATCGAGTTATTCCTAGAAATGAAATTCCATCTTCCATCCTTTAGGTCTTGGTAATAGAGACTCCTTTATTCAGATCAATTCACCCGTTATTGAGCTCAGAAGAGTTTCTAGATTCCTTGGTTTTATCTTTTTTTTTTTATATTGTGGGTTATTGAGCAATGTATAGAATATTTTCCCTCTTAAAATAAAAGCTATCTTTTAAATTTAGGCTAGAAATATATAAATGGCCTCTGGTTTATTGATGAATATTACAGTCTTTCTCATATTGCGAAGAGATGTAGTCGTCAGGACTCAGTGATGGTTCATCACCATCTAGAAAATACTACATTGAAAGCGAAGTTGTTTGAATAAATCATATTTTCAGGGATAAATCAGGATAACTCTAAAAGGGCTGTTCTGTAGGCAATCATCAGTAACGGAAGTCGCAGATCCCAACGACGTTTAGTCTCGTTCACGCGCATTAAATAGTGATGGTCAGTGTTTGATTGAAATCACCTACCATCAGGCTAGCGATGAAATATAATCGTCCATGTCATCTTTATTACGAGGTGGCTCAAACTTCTGGGAAAAGCTGGTATTAAATGTTTCTCTTCTTGTCCTGAATGTAATTTTCTTGGGCCCCTAAAGTATTTTTACGTTATTCGCTGTATTAATGTGATTCGAAAATTGTTTCAGTTTCTCGAAAAACGCCTAAACATAAATAAGGCATTTCTTAAAGTAAAATATGACAACCATGATGTGTTTAGAGCTTATGGTTGTGAAGGGGATGGGACCGAAAAATTCAACTCTAATACGTTCAGAAGGAGCTCCAATGCGTTCATTGCCGCCCAATATTTCTATGACACTTCTAATTGAACCCTTTCTTGCGGTATATTCATTATAATGTTGACACCACAAAATCAATTTTATTTATAAGGTTACCCCACTAGTAATGTTAATGAACCTTTTCGAATGTCTTCTTTTATACCGAAATGACCATCAGCCAGAATGGTGTGGAGATTCTGAAGCAGAGTGCAAAAAAAATAACTTTCAATCAAGTTATTTGTTGTCGCCAAATATCTATATCCTGTGAATCTCTCTGTCTACTTGCTGAGAGAGTTCCGCGTTGCCTAATAGAGTTCCGTTTTTTTTTTTCATTTGAAAGCTACGACCTCTCGGAATGGACGATAGAAATTTGCCTCATCTTAATTAAGAATGTTGAACTTCACATAGTGTAGTGACCTCTTTCACTATGAATCGTCCGTTAGAGATTCATTAGATTGAACCATGAATTTGTCAAGGAGTGAACCTGTGGAGAAAACATCAGCATTGTTGTGCAGACTTTGTGAATCATGTTAGATACACACACACACACAAAAGCCTTAATTATAATCATCTTGTGTTATTTACATAGAAATTGAACTGGCTTTACTCTTCGTCTCAGAGTACTTCACTTGTTGACTAGTCCTTACATAATGATGATCTAAAATATTTAAAGTAAGCTATTGCATTATATTTGTTTGCTGATATTTTTGAAAGCAATACGTAGGGTAAAGTGTTGGTACATTTAATTTCTTTAATAGGACCTTCCTCTCTTCATCAAGGGCTGTACAATTAAGAAGGAAATGTGGGAGTTCTTCAGTAATTTCCTTGTCACACAGTGTACATAAGATTTTGGCCTCAAACGTCAGAACGTGTTTTTTTTTTTTTGAAGACTGTAAATAGTATTCTATATTGAGCTAAACATCGTTTGACTGGTAAAGGAAAATCATCGGTTAGGTAGCATTCTGTTTCTATTGAGTTATGGAAATTTTTATAATGTGGATAAAGTTTTGAATTTCTTATTCTTGATTGGTCTTCTTGTATCGATTGATCTGACATTGTCCTAATAATCAAAGGAATATAACTTTGCAATATATTGTGATCCGAGAATTCAATAAGCAATGAGAAACCGGCGTTATTTAGTGTATTTGTTAAACTCTTTGTAAATCCAATATTTTGTCTTGTAGAGCTATAAAAATCCCACAAGTGAGCCAAACAGATTGAAGGTAATCTCGTAGTGTCCATTTTTAAAATTCCTAGCCTGAATTTTAGCAATAATTTCTTTGCTATCACTGCGAGAGATGTTATTCCTGTTTCTATTCTTTAAATATATCCTGGGGTATAATTTGGGAGATTTAGATATCGTCTTAGAAAGGTATTTTGGATTTTATTCTGTATCAACTCTTGTTCATCTGACCAGATTGGAGAAGCATATAGTAGAGTTGTTATAACTATGGTTTCGAGCAACATCATTGTTGAGTGAAAAGAATTTAACTTGGATTTCATAAGAATCTCCCATACTGCTCCTATAGCTGCTATGGCCTTACCCTTAAAATAAAGAGCTGTTTGGGTAAATGAAATTGATGGGGTTAGCGGATATCCCAGGTATAAATATTTCTGTGTAGTGTTTATGATTTGTTAGCCCCAGTACCATTTTTCAGATCGTGCTGGTTTACCGCCGTTTCGAAAAATCATTATTTTTGACTTGCTTTCATTCAAAGTTAAATTATTAGCTTCTGAATATGTTTTTAAAATATTAATTTTCATTTGAAGATTAATTCGAGATTCACCAATTAAACCTATATCGTTCGCATAAAGCAGTATATGTATGTTTCCAACGTTAGGTAAATATATTCCTGGCATATTCGAGTCGTCGAATATTTTTCTGAGATCGTTTATGAAAAGCAGGAATAAATATGGGGAAAGTGGTTCTCCTTGCAGAACACCTGATCTTATATTTATGAATTCCGTGTAGGAATTATTCCAGCGGACCGCTACTGTCATATTCTCGTAATGAATTTTGATTGAATTCACAAAACTATAAATTAGGCCCATATCAGCCAGTTTCTTCCATAGTAAAGAGTGGGGGACTGAGTCAAACGCCTTTTTAATGTCCACGAAAAAAGCATAAAACGTTCTTCTCTTTTTTCCTCAGTGTAAGTTGATTATCAGTGATATCAAAGTGAAGATGTGATCTTGACAGGAATGATTAGCTCTGAAACCGGCTTGATTCTTTGGAATGATTTTTCTATTTTGAATCCAGTTATATAGACGAGTTTTCAGTATTGATGTGAAGAGTTTTTCCAAATCACATAACAGAGATATTCCTCGGTAATTCGCAGGAGTTTCCGGATCACCGTTTTTAAAGATAGGGTGAATAATAGATTTTGACCATATTGAAGGGAGTGAAGCAGTTCTTAAGATTATATTATACAGATCTTTCAGAATGATCAAATCATTCTGAGGTGGAATTTTATTGCATCGTTCGGAACATCGTCGACTCATCTGGCCTTACCACATTTCAAGCGAGAGATTTCTTCAGTAATCTCGAGGATGGTTATTTATTTGTTTAGTACATTATCAGGTGGGGATATATTGCTCAGAGAAGGAACATATTCAAATACTGTCTCATAAGCAAGAAGCTCCGTATAATATTGTATATTCCCCTGGATACAGCCTCTTTTTTGTAGGTAGCTATTGTTTTCCAGAAATTTTGGGAATCGCGAACATTTTTTTGTTTTTCATGTATTATTTGGTAGTAGTTTTTCTTTTTATGATTTATAGAAACATTATATTCTTTCTTCCCTTTAATGCATGTGTTACGGTCTTGTTCTTCATTTGATTTAACATAAATTAAGAAGTAGGATTTCATAGATATTTTAGTCATATAGCATTCATGTGATCAAACCAAGGTCTAGAATTTGATCTAGCTGACTTTAATCTAGTTTGCATTGCTGTTTTAACCATTGATTTTTTTATTTGGTCTGTTATTATACTCATTATATTATCAATTGACCATTCCAATTTCCACTTATATCTTCTAATGATTGCGTAAAGCGGGTTGAATTTTCAGGTACGCACTCATAATTTTTTCGACATACTGAGTTGCATAAATTGGAGGCTTATCATTTGGTTGTTTCGAAATATTTACGTAAATAGAATCTGGATCTAAGTTTATTGTCAGTGTAATTGGTAAGTGGTCGGAATAGGGGATATCTTCTATTTTAAAATCAAAAACACAGTCTAAAAGAGAAGGTGTAATTATACAGTAGTCCACAACAGATGAGCCATGTTCAGAAATGTAGGTGAAGTTACCGTTTTTATCATATAATGTTCTACCATTTACAATAGACATCAGGTTGCTGTCAAGAAACTCAAGAAATTGACTCGAGTGTGGCGAAGTCACGTAATCCTTAGAATTACGTTTTGGGTGAGAGGAGCGAAAGCAGCCCAAAGACATTGTGGAATTCTCCCCCAGTTCCTATTCGAGAGTTAAAATCACCAGCGAGTACTATTTCGTATCCCTGGGATAGTATTTCTTCAATTGATTTAGATAATTTACATAAGTTTGAGTTTAGAGTTTTGTTTGGAGGTAGATATGTAAATATTAAGCTTCCTTTCATAATGAATTTTTTTTTTGAAATAAATTATTATCTAGTTAGACTTTATTTCTACTTCAGATATATCGTTGCCTAAAGAATTGTTAATTCCAACTACAATTCCCCCAGAACATCTACAAATTTTAGAATTTCTGATAGCAAAGGACTCGTAGGTGGTATATCCGCAAATTTCCATCGGGAAATTGTAATCAATCCATGTTTCTGCTAGAACAAAAATAGTGTATTGTTTTACATATTTTGAAATAGAAAAAAAAAACGAATTTAATCTCCATAGACCATTGACATTCCAGTAATTTATTATCATTTTTTTTTCATATTCTTGAAATATTTAGTTGATCTTTTTCTCGTTAATAGAACATTGTTGTCTATAATTCAGTACCATTAGGGTCAACAAACTGTCCGTTAAGGACTTGGAATGTAGTTCCATTTAATAGGAGTCTATCATTTCTGAGTTTTGTTCTGATGCCCTTTAGCTGAAGTTCTTTCCTTTTTGAGTTGAGTACGCGTCTTTGAGACCTTATCTTAGGACTATAATCTCTAGACAAGGAAATCCTTGATTTCCTCAAAGCAAATGCATTTTTAAATAAATATAATCTTTCTTTATACTCCCGTACTTCAATTAGAATGGGTGCGTCTTGTTTCTTGGAAAGTCAATGACATTGGGTAATATTCAATTCTTCGATAATTTTCATTTTATCCTTTATAATCTCTTTCACCACCGTGAGACATTCCTCATTTTCCTGCCTCGGGACTCCGTATAAGATCAATTGCTTTTCACGCGACTTTCTCTCCAGCTGCTCAATCTGTTCCTCTAGGTCTGCTATCTTTTTGGAGTTTTCGACAGTAATTTTGGTAGTTGAGGTTAGTGTTCTTTCTTAGGACTGTAACTGTTTTTCCATATTTTCTACGCCTTTTTCAATAGAAACTAGACGGGTTTCAATTCTTTCCATCCAACCGTCAAATTTTTCAGAAATTTTTACAAGCATTTCCTTCATTTCTTTCTCAGACGTAGTTTCAATGGTAGTCTGTTTAGGGGTTGTTCTAGGCCCAGGGTTAGTTTCAATTCCTGAAATGATAAGCAGCATTTCAATAACACAGGCAAAACCTAAATATTTAGCCGCCTGTCAGCTTGAGCATTTTTCATCATATAGTAAACAAGTATAAAGGTTATATTTGTTCATTGGATGATGTTCCTTTATCACTGCAAATAATATTAATATCATACTAATTGTTTCTACTAAGCCAAATATTTTGGTAATTATTACTTCGTTTTTGAAAGATTTAGAAATATTTTTCTCAACCCAAAACAAAAGGAAAGTGAAGAAATAAAAATATGTAAATTTACTTATCTTAGAGGCTGAGCCGGGAGCGGTGCCGCGTGCGTCCTACTTCGTTGGCTACCTGCCGGAGAATCATCATGTTAGATACAAAATATATTCCTGTAAACGTTGCCATCATTTTTAAATTTTTCACTCAGGATTCTGGAAATTTAAAAGCCATTGTTCTATGAGAAACTGAAACGCTTGTCCATGAAGATAATGAAAGTGCTCAATATTGTTCACCATGGCCAAACATTATTAGCGTGTCAACTAGTATTTTATTTCTAGTTTCGAGAATATCTGTATAGATATGTTTTAACTCTCTCAGAACTGTCCCGAATTTGCGATAAACATATCAAATATCATTTTTAGTAGCGTCTCAATGTCGAGAATAAATTCCTTGTCCGGGCGAAGGTATCACATATGAAGTTATTATAGTTTCATTTTGTTAGTCCATATAGGTCGTTAATATTCTCTTGCCCAATGAATTTCCACCCAATTTGAGGAAGAAAATTTTGGGATCTAGAAATATTTGTAAAGCCAAGGATAAACTGGCGATATTAGACCCAGAGGCCAATTGCGTCTGAGTCACAAGTGATAGTGAAGCTACCATTTATGACAGTTTGTGGCTTCTTTGAAATCACATGAATACCACCAGGTAATATAATAATGTGTCCATGTAAATAATTGGGTGAGCTGAGAGTTTTGAAATATTTTTGTTATTTTATTCCAGAGCGTATAACCTTGTATGTAACTAGCATGTAAAAGGACCTATCAAGAGTAATTCTTCGTTAATTGTACCATTTAGGTTTTTCAAACCTGTAGAAGATACCTTCGAGATATTTATCCAGAAATTTGAAGCTGCTTTCGATGCAAATGGTCTGGAGGAAGGGAAGAAAGTGTCCATTTTAATGTCTCTGCTTGACTCGGAAATGTTGAGGCTGGAAAACGATCTTTTAATTCCGATACAAATGAAAGAACAGCCATTTGAGATGATATTCCAAAGAATATGACTTAATTTAGCTCCTAAGAAGAAGGTGATTCCTCAACGATGCAAATTTTTAAGAAGAATGCAACTGGAGGGTGAATCCGTATAGGAATATCTTCGCGAGCTCAAGCATTTGGTCGTAAATTGTAATTTTGGCGACATGTTGGAGGTCTTGTTGAGAGACCGTTTTGTTGCAGATATTAAATAGGAAAGCCTTCAAAATAAATTATTACAAGAAGATGACAATGTCACTCTGAACAAGGTATTTTCAGTAGCGGTCTTATTTGAACTGGCTGAACAAAATGCTAAGGAGATACAAGATAAATTGGTCGCTAAAGTAGCTACTAATACGGAAAAACCTAGCAGGGCAGAAAATAATAATAGTAAGTGCAGCATAAACCCATCACACAAAAGGGAGAAAGTATGCTTTTCGATGTGGCGAGATAAATTCGCACATTGCCCCTGCATGTCCCCATAAGAACAAAACTTGCTCTAGGTGTAAAAGGATAGGGTCACCTAAATAGGGCTTTTAAAACTAGTAAAGTATTTGGATGTAAATATGTGCGGGAACAGTACATATATTTGGTACAAGGAGATGCCGAAGCAAAATAAATCTGACTGTAGATGGTTATCTGTTGTGTTTTGTTGTAGACACGGGAAGCCTTGTTACTCTGATACCTAGAAATATTTATAAGAACTATTGGCAGAACAAAATATTATTCCCGACTAGTTTAAGGTTAAGATCTTTTTGTGGTAAACCAATTGAGATTGTTGGTGCGAGAAAAATTTCGGAGGCAAATAAATATTTGCGCCTAATAGTCGTGAATGAAAATATTCCGGTAATTTTGCTAGGAAGAGAATGGTTAAAAATTGTAAATCTTGATTTCTCAAGATTGCTTTGCATAAAGAATGTAAATAAGGAGTCGGATATCAAGACGATAATAATTAGGTATGCAGATTTATTTTGCAATAAATTAGGCTGTTTAAAAAAGGTAAAAATAGATTTCAATCTAAGAAAGGAAGTGACTCCGATATTTTGTAAAGCAAGAAGTTTGAATTTCTCTTTAAAAAGAAAGGTGGAGAGTGAAATTGATTGTTTGGTTGGCGCTAGAATCTTAGTTAAAGCAAATTGGGCCGCGCCAATAATGCCGGTGCTTAAGAAAAGTGGAAGTATAATAATTTGTGGTGACTTTAGATGTACAGTCAATAAAGCCATGGAATTGGATAAGTATCCTCTTCCAGCGATAAATAATCGCTAATTATCGGAAGTACAGTATTTTTATTATTCGACTTTTCAAGGGCTCACTTGCAGGTCATGTTGTCAGAAGGAGCGAGGTTGTTGTAAATATTAACACCACAAAAGGGTTGTTTGCTTTTAAAAGACTGCCATATGGAGTAGCAGTAGCGCCAAATAGGTTTCAAAAAATATTGAAAATCTTGTTTGCCGATATGCCAGGAGTAGCTTGCTACGTATACGAGATATTGGTTGCAGGAAAAGTTGGTGTTTAAAATATTTGAATAAAACTGTTTAAAATTAAACAAAGATAAGTTAAAATTTGCTGCAAAATCTGTGAAATATTTATGTTTAAATATAGATCAAAATGGACTGCATCCATAAGTAATAAAATACAAGAAGTGATAGAAGCACTTGAACCAAAATAACGTTTCACAATTGAGATCTTTTATAGGTCTCTTGATGTATTATTCCAGATTTATAACGAATATTGCGAATATTTTGGCGTCATTTTATCAGCTTCTAAAAAAAGAATTCTAAATAGAATTGGACCAGCGAACATCGGAGGTTATTTAAACCTATTGTTATTCCGGCCGAACTCTGCAGCTGTTCAATCACATCCCCCTATCTTTTATTTTATTTACAATCATTAACTAAAATCTGTGCATTAGATACGGATTAGGGAGAATAACGCCGAACAGGATTCACAACTCTGCCAGACCTTGAACTGTATTGTCCGTCGTTCGATGGGGCGTTCAGTTGTGGTGCCTCCACATGTAGTACTTCAGGGACAGGTTCCTCCATAGGTACAGGTTCCTCCTCGGGGACAGGTTGCACCTCAGTAACAGGCTCCTTGTCTGGTATTTCTTCTGCTGTTAACGGAAACGTCCTTTGATATCCTTTTCTTAGATGGAAACGGTTACGCCGAAAAACACCTCAGGGAATCTATAAAATAGGATCGAGGTGTAGGTGCTTTCTTCCTTATCTTTCGCCACGTCCTCAGATCCACAATCCAGACTAAATCTCCAATTTACAATTCGTCCAGGTCTTTTGCTCCGTGACTCTTGTGATAGTTATTTTTCATTTTCACTTTTCTTTCCCTCTCTTTATTTCGGATCTTCTCAAAGTCCACTAATTTGAACTAGCTGGTATTGTCGTTCTTAACTGCCCTCCTATCATAAGCTCATCGGGACTATATCCATTTTCTAAAGGAGTTGCTCGATACTCCAACAAACCTAGGGATGGGGTCCTGGTTTTTTTCTCAAAATGTTCTTCACAATCTTGACGCCGGCTTCCGCCATTCCGTTACTTTGTGGGAACTTTGGACTTGATGCGACGTGGTGGAAGCCATAATCATTTGCGAAAGCAGCAAATTACCTCGCAGAAACCGGATGGAAATTGCGCACTGGATCTCCGAATTGGGTACCATTATCGCTCACCACAGTCTCTGGAATTCCATGACGCGCGAAAATTGATTTGCAACATCCCACGATCGTCTCTGCCGTCAAGCGCTTGAGTTCCACAACCTCAAGATATCTCGAGTAATAATCGATTATAATCAGATACCAATTGTTTTTGATTTTGAACAGGTCGTTGCCAAGGTCGTGTGGGAAACTCCGTTGGCATTAGCTTCTCGTGCTTTACAGAACTAGCTTCTTCTGTACAAATCGAACATTTTCGTATAGCATCAGCAATATTAACCGAGATCCCTGGCCACCAAACAGTCTCTCGAGCTCTAAGTCTGGTTTTGGTCACTCCAAGATGTCTGTTATGGAGTCTTTCTAGTG
>CP092886.1:108989450-109013523 GCA_030710605.1 Cordylochernes scorpioides | reverse complement strand
GCCAAAAATCTGAAAGCATGCCACATTTTACCATTTCGAAGTGTACTTGGCCCTGAATATCGTGGCATCGTCTTCGATTTAGATCTAGCGGGTCCATTTATGGGAAGAATGTTTATGGTTCTTGTAGACGCATATGCAAAGTGGTTGGAAATTTTTATCCTAAAAGATATTACGAGCAGAACTAAGGAAAATCGGAGAGGTGTTTCATGATGCCTTAAGGAAACAATCATAATTTTCAATTGGCTCTGATGTTTAATTCCGCAATTATGCTGCAGGACCCATATGGAAAAGGGATACCATCATAAAACTATTGAGCTGCCGCCATTATCTTTTTAGTAGTGAGGGCCTCGCCTTTAAAAGGCACATAAACCAACTACGGCCTGCAATGAAAAAAAAAAAAACAAGTAGATAAGATAAAGGATTTTATTTTGCCTAGCACCTCCCGAAGGCATCCTATGGGTGGAGGACAGAGGTAAAAATAGAAGAAGAGGTTACTGTGACTGATGAGAGGTTGAAACGATTTCTCCCGGACTGGAAACCACAGGAGACTTGGAACCAAGACCTACTGATGTTGCTTTCGCAGTGTCCGCCGCAGTCCGAGACTACAGCGAGTCAAAAGACCAACAGACTGGGAAACAGAACCTCCTGCTGTACTGTCCTAGTGCCCGCCGGATTCCGAGACGGCAGTGAGTCAAAAGACCACCAGACTTAGAACCAGGACCTGCTGCTGTTGCTTTCCCGAAGCCCGCCGCAGTCCGAGACCGCAGCGAGTCAAAAGACCACATGACTTGGAACCAGGACCTATTTCTGTTTCTGTCCCAGTGCCCTTCCGCAGTCCGAGACCGCAGCAAGTCAGATAGTTTTAGCTTGTCTGATCATATTGTTACTAATGTAATCAGGGCCCGGTGCTTTTTTAATATTAGTTTTTAAAATTGTTTCCTCTATTTCCTTAGCTTCGATATGAACACTACTTTTATTTTTATATTTAGGAGTATAATTTCTAATCAAAATATGATCATCTTTATCCAAACCTACAATATCATCCGGAAATAGATCGTTCATTAAACTTTTTATTTTGTCGATCTTTAAATGATCTGGTAAATTATCAATTAGAGGTAATCCTAAATTTCTATTTTTTGATCTCAATGACTTGTAAATCCTATAAGCATTACCAAATGCGTTAGTTGAATGACTTTCTTCTATAAAATTTCTCCAACTCGCTCTTTTTGCCTTTTTAATTTTATTTAAATATTTATTTCTCATTGATTTATAGGTCTTTTCATAGATCGCTCCATGCCGATGGTACAAATTTCTAATATAGTGGAAATCGTCTTTCAATTTCTCCAACTTCCCATCCCACCAGTATGTATTTGTTTTATGATTTCCGCTTCTTGTCTTGACATTTAGGGACAGATAAGCTGCCTCTCTAATTATTTGTGTGAGAGTCTTTACAATGTTGTCAATATCTTCGATGGTTGACGCGTGGTTTATCTTGGTGATAATGTTATCTACATCTTGTATTGAAATTTTTTCGGTAAATGTTTTCCAATCAGCATCTTTCTCTATAAATTTCCATGTTGAGTTTTGAAGTGTCCTTTGCCTGTTAAAATTATGATAAATGTAAAAGGTTATTGCAACGTGATCTGAAATGCTCGTCAAAATAGTCCTTTTCCAGTTTTGTACAAAACTTATTGATTTTTTGTTTGAAATCGTAAGATCTATAATGCTTGAATTTCGGCAGGTGGGTATCTTAAGATTATGGATAAATAGGCTATGTTCATCTATGATGGAGTAGAATTTGAAACCATTGGAATTAGTCGTCGGATCAAACCAGACTGGGTGTCTAGAATTGAAGTCGCCACATAGTATAATAGGTTGTTGATTGTAGGTATCTAGAAGCTCCTTGATAAATTTTTGATGAGTGTCATTAAATCTATGTGGATGAAAATAAAAGTTTGCAATAACAGTATTTGATTCCGCTGAATTTATAGAGGTGGTTGTACAAAAGGAGTTTGTGAATTTATTGATTTTATTGTATTTTAAACACTTATTCATAAAGATCGTTGCTGTGTATATTTGTTCATCTGTTGTTGAATGCACTATTTGAGATTCTAAATCGAAAATTACATCTCTATCAATCAGATAAGGTTCCTGTATTAGGATGATATCTGGTGGGTTGTCTTTTATAGAAGCTTGAAGCTCATTCAGTGGCAAGATACTTTTTCTTACATTTTGTTGTAAACATTTAATTCCTTTTCCCTGCATGATATTCAAACTAAATAAACAATAATCTCAGCTGCGAAATTTGCTTAATTGTCGGTTGGATGATATCTCGTTCGTTGGATAATTCTATCTATCTGTATTTTGTATAAAGGACAGTCCGAGGAATTAGCTCTATGATTCGGCGAGTTTCTAAATTTAGGATGTTTTAGACAGTTATAACAATTGCAAATTCTTGAACAGTCATGAATTCCTTGCGCGCCGCATAATTTGCATATCTCGACGTTAGTACAATCGGCCAATTTATGGTTGGGATTAAATTGAAGGTATCTCTGACATTGCTTTACCAGAATCTTATCTTCTACAAAACAGCGTTCAAAGTCTGTATATAATTTATTATTCATATTTTTAAGGTTCTGGTAAACCTTTGGAGAAACCCTAAGAACTATGTTGTGGTGGGGCGTGTTCGATTTCATGCTAAACAGAACATGGATATCATTTTCCATTTCGTTTAATTCAGGGTTCATACTACAGATTGTTTTAGTAAAATTAGAGGTTTCTGTAAGTTTATTAACATTTTTAACTACTACTGTAGGATCTCTTGGTTTGGGGATATAAATTTTGCTAATATTAGCGAGTTCCTCTGCCCTGCCTAACTCATCATTTAGAGATTCCACGTCTGATTCTGTAGGGGTCTTTATTATTACAGATTTCCTAGCATTTATAATTTTGTTAATCTTTAATTTTTTTCCTTTGTCCCTAAGCTTTTTAACTTTGCTTGATATAGTTTGATACATTTTTGTATTATCTTCCACATTTATAGGTGTTGCCACTATTGTGAACTCCTTATGTAAATTTTGTTTTTTTTTAATGTAATCTTGTGATGTTTCTGTACGAGCTACTTGAGCATATGTTGGAGTTGTTTTAACTAGTTCATCTTGGATCCCTTTCAGGTTTTGATCCATAACATCAGTAATTGTTGTTTTCATCAGTTCCAATATATCTTGGTTATTTATTTCTTTTAAAGTTGAAATACCATCCTTGGTTTGCCTAACCATAGTTGACAAAAATGTAATATCATTTTTAGTTAGATTTTTTTGATTTTGTTGAACTTTTTTGTCAAAATAGTTATAAATTTCATCCAACTTATCATTTAAAGTTTGAATAATTATTTCCATATTCTATTTTTGCATATTTGTGCGAAAACAACAATGGAAAAGTATTTCAAAAATGACAATAAAACAAAAACAAAAAAGGGAAATCTCCTAAACTTTTGAACAGTGATTGCCAATTTAAAAGGTTATAATATTTTTAAATTAAACAATTTATATAACTTTTATAAATTATACAATAGGTAAACTGAAAATTTAAAACAATATTTACCGGAACTATCGGAGCCTAGCGACACACGTCCGGTCAGTTTCGCCTCCTGGCGGCCAAAACTATTGGATAATGATAATGATCATATTGATGATGCGCGCGCATCCGTGACAGAACCGGTGGCCGGCCCATGACGGTCGTGACTATATATGTTGATGATAGTCATAATACAGAGCGAGAACGGCGTCGGCTTAGTAGCAAGTAGGACCACCGCGGACGGCGATGCACGCAGCAACACGTCTAGGTAGAGAGTCAATCAGAGTACGGATGGCTTCCTGAGGAATGGCTTTCCAAACCTCTCAACCATTTGCCACAGTTCGTCTTCTGAACGCGGCTGTGGCAAGGCATGCAAACGGCGTCCAATGATGTCCCAGACGTGCTCGATTGGTGAGAGATCAGGAGAGTACGGTGGCCAGGGAAGCATCTGTACATCTTGCAGAGCTTGTTGGCTAATGCGAGCAGTGTGCGACTGACTGCAACAGACTGGGAAACAGGACCTCCTGCTGTACTGTCCTAGTGCCCGCCGGATTCCGAGACGGCAGTGAGTCATAAGACCACCAGACTTAGAACCATGACCTGTTGCTGTTGCTTTCCCAATGCCCGCCGCAGTCCGAGACCGCAGCGAGTCAAAAGACCACATGACTTGGAACCAGGACCTATTTCTGTTTCTGTCCCAGTGCCCTTCCGTAGTCAGAGACCGCACCAAGTCAGAACACAAGCAGACTTGCAATCAGGACCAGCTGCTGTTGCTGTCCTAGCGCCCGTCCGAGACCGCAGTGAGTCAGTAGACCACCAGACTTGGAAACAGGACCTACTGCTGTTCGGTCCTAGTACCCGCCGCATTCCGAGACCGCATTGAGTCAGAAGACCACCAGACATAGAAACAGGACCTGCTGCTGTTGCATTCCCAGTTCTCGCCGCATTCCGAGACCGCAGCGAGTGAAAAGACCACCAGATTTGGAACCACTACATACGGCTGTTGCTGTCGTATTATTCGTCGCAGTCTGAGACCGCAGCGAGTCAGTTGACCACCAGACCTGGATCCAGGACCTACGGCTGTTGCAGTCCTAGTGCACAACGCAGTCCGAGACCGCCCCGAGTCAAAACACCACCAGACTTGCAATCAGGACCTACTGCTGTTGCTGCCCCAGCGCACGTCCGCAGTCCGAAACCGCAGTGAGACAGAAGAGCACCAGACTTAGAACCAGCACCTGCTGCTTTTGCTTTTTCAGTACCTGCCGCAGTCCGAAACCGCAGTGAGACAGAAGAGCACCAGACTTAGAACCAGCACCTGCTGCTTTTGCTTTTTCAGTGCCTGCCGCAGTCCGAGACCGCAGCGAGTCAGAAGACCACCAGACTTGGAAACAGGACCTACTGCTGTACTTTCCTAGTGCCCGCCGCATTCCAAGACCGCAGTGAGTCAGAAGACCACCAGACTTAGAACCAAGACCTGCTTCTGTTGCTTTCACAAAGCTCGCCGCATTTTGAAACCTCAGCGAGTCAAAAGGCAAACTGACTTGGAACCAGGACCTATCTCTGTTGCTGTACCAGTGCCCTGCTGCAGTCCGAGACCGCAGAGAGTCAGAACACCATCAGTCTTTGAACTAGGACTTGCTGTTGTTGTTGTCCAAGCGCCCGTCCATAGTCTGTGACCGCAGCGAGTCAGAAGACCACCAGACTTAGAACCAGCACCTGCTGCTTTTACTTTTTCAGTGCCTGCCGCAGTCCGAAACCGCAGTGAGACAGAAGAGCACCATACTTAGAACCAGCACCTGCTGCTTTTGCTTTTTCAGTGCCTGCCGCAGTCCGAGACCGCAGCGAGTCAGAAGACCACCAGACTTGGAAACAGGACCTACTGCTGTACTATCCTAGTGCCCGCCGCATTCCGAGACCGCAGTGAGTCAGAAGACCACCAGACTTAGAACCAAGACCTGCTTCTGTTGCTTTCACAAAGCTCGCCGCATTTTGAAACCTCAGCGAGTCAAAAGGCAAACTGACTTGGAACCAGGACCTACCTTGTTGCTGTCCCAGTGCCCTGCAGTAGTCGGAGACCGCAAGGAGTCAGAACACCTCCAGATTTGGAACCAGGACCTGTTTCTGTTGCTTTCCTAATGCCCGTCCGCAGTCCGAGACCGCAGCGAGTCAAAAGCCATCAGACTTAGAACCAGGAACTACGGCTGTTGCTGTTCTAGTGCCCGCCGCAGTCTGAGACCGCAGCGAGTCAGAAAACCACCAGACTTCGAGCCAGGAGCTTCTGCTGTTGCTGTCCCATTGCCAGTACGCAGTCCGATACCGCAGCGAGTCAAAAGACCACCAGACTTGGAACCAGGACCTGCGGCAGTTGCTGTCCTAATGCCCGCCGCAGTCCGAGACCGCACCGAGTCAAAAGAACACTAGACTTCGAACCAGGACCTGATGCTGTTGCTTTCGCAGTGTCCAGCCGCAGTCCGATACCGCGGCGGGTCAAAAGACCACCAGACTTGTAACCAGGACCTACGGCTGTTGCTGTCCTAGTGCCCTGCCGTAGTCCGACACCGCAGCAAGTCAGAAGACTATTAGACTTAGAACCAGTAGCTGCGGCTGTTGTTTTCCCGGTGCCCGTCCGCAGACCGAGACCGCAGTGAGTCAGAACACCACCAGACCTAGAACCAGGACCTTTTGCTGTTGCTTTCCAAGTTCCCGCCGCAGTCCGAGACCGCAGTAAGTCAGAAGATCACCAGACTTGGAAACAAGACCTACTGCTATACTGTCCTAGTGCCCGCCGCATTCCGAAACCGCGGCGAGTCAAAAGACCACCAGACTTGTAACCAGGACCTACGGGTGTTGCTGTCCTAGTGCCCTGCTGCAGTCCGACACCGCAGCGAGTTAAAAGACCACCAGACTTGGAACCAGGACCTACTACTGTCGCAGTCCCAGTGCCCTGCCGCAGTCCAAGACTGCAGCGAGTTAGAACATTACCAGACTTGGAATCAGGACCTGCTGCTCTTGCTGTCCTAGCGCTCGTCCGCAGTCCAAGACCTCAGCGAGTAAGACGACCACAAGACTTGGATTAAGGACCTATGGCTGATGCTGTCCTAGTGCCGGCCGCTGTCGGAGACCAGAGCGAGTCAGAATACCACCAAACTTGGAACCAGGACCTACTACTGTTGCTGTCCCAGTTTTCTACCGTAATCGAGAACCGCAAGGAGTCAGAACACCTCCAGATTTGGAACCAGGACCTGTTTCTGCTGCTGTCCTAGCGGCCGTCCGCATTCCGAGACCTCAGCGAGTTTGAACACCACCAGACCTGGAACCAGGACCTGTTTCTGTCGCTTTCCTTACGCCCGTCCGCAGCCCGAGACCGCACCGAGTGAAAAGAACACTAGACTTTGAACCAGGACCTGATGCTGTTGCTTTCACAGTGCCCAGCCGCAGTCCGATACCGCGGCGAGTCAAAAGACCACCAGACTTGTAACCAGGACCTACGGCTGTTGCTGTCCTAGTGCCCTGCCGCAGTCCGACACCGCAGCGAGTCAGAAGACCATTAGACTTAGAACCAGGACCTGCGGCTGTTGTTTTCCCGGTGCCCGCCGCAGTTCGAGACCGCACCGAGTCGGTTGACCACCAGATTGGAACCAGGACCTGCTGCTGTTGCTGTCCCAGCGCCCGTCCGCAGACCGAGACCGCAGTGAGTCAGAAGACCACCAGACATAGAATCAGGACATTTTGCTGTTGCTTTCCCAGTTCCCGCCGCAGTCCGAGACCGCAGCAAATCAGAAGACCACCAGACTTGGAAACAAGACCTACTGCTATACTGTCCTAGTGCCCGCCGCATTCCGAGACCGCAGCGAGTCAAAAGACCACCAGACTTGTAACCGGGACATGATGCTGTTGCCTTCCCAGTGCCCAGCCGCAGTCCGATACCGCGGCGAGTCAAAAGACCACCAGACTTGTAACCAGGATCTACGGCTGTTGCTGTCCTAGTGCACTGCTGCAGTCCGACACCGCAGCGAGTCAGAACACCACCAGACTTAGAACCAGGACCGGCTTCTATTGCTGTCCTAGCGCCCGTCCGCAGTTCGAGACCACAGCGAGTAAGAAGCCCACCAGACTTGGAACCAACCCTACTACTGTTGCTGTCCCAGTGCCCTGCCGCAGTCCAAGACTGCAGCTAGTTAGAACACTACCAGACTTGGAATCAGGACCTGCTGCTCTTGCTGTCCTAGCGCTCGTCCGCAGTCCAAGACCTCAGCGAGTAAGAAGACCACAAGACTTGGATTAAGGACCTACGCTGTTGCTGTCCTAGTGCCTGCCGCTGTCCGAGACCAGAGCGAGTCAGAATACCACCAAACTTGGAACCAGGACCTACTATTGTTGCTGTCCCAGTTCCCTGCCGTAATCGGAGACCGCAAGGAGTCAGATCTCCTCCAGATTTGGAACCAGGACCTGTTTCTGCTGCTGTCCTAGCGCCCGTCCGCATTCCGAGACCTCAGCGAGTCTGAACACCACCAGACCTGGAACCAGGACCTTTTGCTGTTGCTTTCCCAGTTCCCGCCGCAGTCCGAGACCGCAGCGAGTCCCAAGTCATCAGACATAGAACCAGGAACTACGGCTGTTGCTGTTCTAGTGCCCGCCGCAGTCTGAGACCGCAGCGAGTCAGAAGACCTCCAGACTTGGAGCCAAGAGCTTCTGCTGTTGCTGTCCCAGTGCCAGTACGCAGTCCGATACCGCAGCGAGTCAAAAGACCACCAGACTTGGAATCAAGACCTGCGGCTGTTGCTGTCCTAATGCACACCGCAGTCTGAGACTGTATCGAGTCAGAAGACCATTAGACTTAGAACCAGGACCTGCTGCTGTTGCTTTCCCGGTGCCCGCCGCAGTCCGAGACCGCACCGAGTCAAAAGAACACTAGACTTCGAACCAGGACCTGATACTGTTGCTTTCGCAGTGCCCTGCTGCAGTCCGACACCGCAGCGAGTCAGAAGTCCACCAGACTTGGAACCAGTACCGGCTTATTTTGCTGTCCCAGCGCCCGTCCGCAGTCCGAGACCACAGCGAGTCAAAAGACAACCAGACTTGGTACCAGGCCCTACTACTGTTGCTGTCCCAGTGCCCTGCCGCAGTCCAAGACTGCAGCGAGTTAGAACACTACCAGACTTGGAATCAGGACCTGCTGCTGTTGCTGTCTTACCGCTCGTCCGCAGTACAAGACCTCAGCGAGTCAGTAGACCACCAGATTGGAACCAGGACCTGCTGCTGTTGCTGCCCCAGCCCCCGTCCGCAGACCGAGACCGCAGTGAGTCAGAAGACCACCAGACTTAGAACCAGGACCTTTTGCTGTTGCTTTCCCAGTTCCCGCCGCAGTCCGAGACCGCAGCAAGTCAGAAGACCACCAGACTTGGAAACAATACCTACTGCTATACTGTCCTAGTGCCCGCCAAATTCCGAGACCGCAGCGAGTGAAAAGACCACCAGATTTGGAACCACTACATACGGCTGTTGCTGTCGTATTATTCGTCGCAGTCTGAGACCGCAGCGAGTCAGTTGACCACCAGACCTGGATCCAGGACCTACGGCTGTTGCTGTCCTAGTGCACAACGCAGTCCGAGACCGCCCCGAGTCAAAACACCACCAGACTTGCAATCAGGACCTACTGCTGTTGCTGCCCCAGCGCACGTCCGCAGTCCGAAACCGCAGTGAGACAGATGAGCACCAGACTTAGAACCAGCACCTGCTGCTTTTGCTTTTTCAGTACCTGCCGCAGTCCGAAACCGCAGTGAGACAGAAGAGCACCAGACTTAGAACCAGCACCCGCTGCTTTTGCTTTTTCAGTGCCTGCCGCAGTCCGAGACCGCAGCGAGTCAGAAGACCACCAGACTTGGAAACAGGACCTACTGCTGTACTTTCCTAGTGCCCGCCGCATTCCAAGACCGCAGTGAGTCAGAAGACCACCAGACTTAGAACCAAGACCTGCTTCTGTTGCCTTCACAAAGCTCGCCGCATTTTGAAACCTCAGCGAGTCAAAAGGCAAACTGACTTGGAACCAGGACCTATCTCTGTTGCTGTCCAAGTGCCCTGCTGCAGTCCGAGACCGCAGAGAGCCAGAACACCATCAGACTTTGAACTAGGACTTGCTGTTGTTGTTGTCCAAGCGCCCGTCCATAGTCTGTGACCGCAGCGAGTCAGAAGACCACCAGACTTAGAACCAGCACCTGCTGCTTTTGCTTTTTCAGTGCCTGCCGCAGTCCGAAACCGCAGTGAGACAGAAGAGCACCAGACTTAGAACCAGCACCTGCTGCTTTTGCTTTTTCAGTGCCTGCCGCAGTCCGAGACCGCAGCGAGTCAGAAGACCACCAGACTTGGAAACAGGACCTACTGCTGAACTATCCTAGTGCCCGCCGCATTCCGAGACCGCAGTGAGTCAGAAGACCACCAGACTTAGAACCAAGACCTGCTTCTGTTGCTTTCACAAAGCTCGCCGCATTTTGAAACCTCAGCGAATCAAAAGGCATACTGACTTGGAACCAGGACCTACCTTGTTGCTGTCCCAGTGCCCTGCAGTAGTCGGAGACCGCAAGGAGTTAGAACACCTCCAGATTTGGAACCAGGACCTGTTTCTGTTGCTTTCCTAACGCCCGTCCGCAGTCCGAGACCGCAGCGAGTCAAAAGCCATCAGACTTAGAACCAGGAACTACGGCTGTTGCTGTTCTAGTGCCCGCCGCAGTCTGAGACCGCAGCGAGTCAGAAAACCACCAGACTTGGAGCCAGGAGCTTCTGCTGTTGCTGTCCCATTGCCAGTACGCAGTCCGATACCGCAGCGAGTCAAAAGACCACCAGACTTGGAACCAGGACCTGCGGCAGTTGCTGTCCTAATGCCCGCCGCAGTCCGAGACCGCACCGAGTCAAAAGAACACTAGACTTCGAACCAGGACCTGATGCTGTTGCTTTCGCAGTGTCCAGCCGCAGTCCGATACCGCGGCGGGTCAAAAGACCACCAGACTTGTAACCAGGACCTACGGCTGTTGCTGTCCTAGCGCCCTGCCGCAGTCCGACACCGCAGCAAGTCAGAAGACCATTAGACTTAGAACCAGGACCTGCGGCTGTTGTTTTCCCGGTGCCCGTCCGCAGACCGAGACCGCAGTGAGTCAGAACACCACCAGACCTAGAACCAGGACCTTTTGCTTATGCTTTCCAAGTTCCCGCCGCAGTCCGAGACCGCAGTAAGTCAGAAGATCACCAGACTTGGAAACAAGACCTACTGCTATACTGTCCTAGTGCCCGCCGCATTCCGAGACCGCAGCGAGTCAAAAGACCACCAGACTTGGAACCAGGACATGATGCTGTTGCCTTCCCAGTGCCCAGCCGCAGTCCGAAACCGCGGCGAGTCAAAAGACCACCAGACTTGTAACCAGGACCTACGGCTGTTGCTGTCCTAGTGCCCTGCTGCAGTCCTTAGACTGCAGACTTAGAATCAGGACATGATGCTGTTGCCTTCCTAGTCCCAAGCCGCAGTCCGAGACCGCAGCTAGTCAGAAGACCACCATACTTAGAAGCAGGACTTGCTGCTTTTGCTTTCCCAGTGCCCGCCTAAGCCTGAGACCGCAGCGAGTCAGAACACCAGCGAATATGGAACCAGGACCTGCTGCTGTTGCTGTCCTAGCGCCTGTTAGCAGTCCGAAACGGCAGCGAGTCAGGTCCACCAGACTTGGAACCTGGACCTGCTAGTTTTGCTGTTCCTGCGCTCGTCAGCAGTCCGAAGCCGCAGCGAGTCAGAAGACCACCAGACTTTGAACCAGGACCTGCTGCTGTTGCTTTCCGGTGCCCGGCGCAGTCCGAGACCGCAGCGAGTCAGAATACCACCAGACTTGAAACTATAACCTGCTGCCGTTGCTGTCCTAGCGCCCGTTCGCAGACCGAGACCTCAGCGAGTAAGAAGACCACCAGACCTGGATTCAGGACCTACGGCTGATGCCGTCCTAGTGTCTACCGCAGTCTGAAAACGCACCGAGTCAGAAGACGACCAGACTTGGAACCAGGACCTACTACTGTTGCTGTCCCAGTGCCCTGCCGTAGTCCGAGACCGCAGCGAGTCAAAAGCCACCAGACCTAGAACCAGGACCTGCTGCTGTTGCTTTCCGGTGCCCGCCGCAGTCCGAGAACGCAGCGAGTCAGAACACCACCAGACTTGACACCGTGACCTGCTGCCGTTGCTGTCCTAGCGCCGGCCGCAGTCCGAGACCGCAGCGAGTCAGAAGACCACCAGACTTGGAACCAGGATCTACGGTTGTTGCTATTCCTGCTGCAGTCCGAGACCGCAGCGAGTCAGAAGACCACCAGGCTTGGAACCAGGACCTGCTGCTGTTGCTTTTCCAGCGCCCGTCCGCTGTCCGAGACTGCAGAGAGTCAAAAGACCAGCAGACTTGGAACAAGGACCTACGGTTATTCCTGTTCTAGTGCCCGCCGCAGTTTGAGACCACAGCGAGTCAGAAACCCACCAGACCTGAAACCAGAACCTGCTGCCGTTGCTGTCCTACCGCCCGTCCCCAGTCCGAGACCGCAGCGAGTCAGAAGACCACCAGAATTGGAATCAGGACCTACGGCTCTTGCTGTCCTAGTGCCGGACGCAGTCCGAGACCGCAGCGAGTCAAAACTCTACCAGACTTAGAACCAGGACCTGCTGCTGTTGTTTTCCGGTGCCCGCCGAAGTCCGAGACCGCAGCGAGTCAGAACACCACCAGACTTGAAACCAGAGCCTTTTGCTGTTGCTGTCCTAACGCCCATTCGTAGTCCGAGACCGCAGCGAGTCAGAAGACCACCAGACTCCGAACCAGGAGCCACTACTATTGCTGTACCAGTGCCCAGCCGCAGTCCGAGACCGCAGCGAGTGCGAACACCACCAGACATGGAACTCGGACCTACGGCTGTTGCGGTCCTAGCGCCCTCCGCAATCAGAGGCCGAAGCGAGTCAGAAGACCACCAGACGTAGACCCAGAACCTGGTGCTGTTGCTTTCCCAGTGCTCGCCGCAGTCTGAAACTGAAGCTACTCAGAACACCACCAGACTTGGAACCAAAACCTGCTGCTGTTTTTATTCCAGCGCTCGTCCGCAGGCCGAGATCGCAGCGAGTAAGAAGACCGCCAAACTTGGAACCAAGACATAAGGCTGTTGCTGTCCTAGTGCCCTGCCGCAGTCCGTTACCACAGCGAGTCAGAACACCACCAAACTTGGAACCAGGACTGGCTTCTTTTGCTGTCCTAGCGCCCGTACCCAGTCCAAGACTGCAGCGAGTCAGAAGACCACCAGACTTGGAACCAGGACCTACTACTGTTGCTGTCATAGTGCCCTGCCGCAGTCCGAGGCCGCTGCGAGTCAAAAGACCACCAGACCTAAACCCAGGACCTACGGCTTTTGCTGTCCTAGCGCCCGTGCACAGTTCGAGGACGCAGCGAGTCAGAAAACCACCAGATTTGGAACCAGCACCTACTACTGCTGCTGTCCCAGCGCCCGTCCGCCGTCCGAGACCGCAGCGAGTCAAAGACCGACAGATTTGGAAACAGGACCTTCTGCTGTTGCTTTCCGGTGCCCGCCGCCGTCCGAGACCGCAGCGAGTCGGAAGACCACCAGTCCTGAAACCAGGACCTGCTGCCGTTGTTGTCCTAGCGCCCGACCGCAGTCCGAGACCGCAACGAGTCAGAATCCACCAGGCTTGGAACAAGGGCCTACGGTTGTTGGTATCCTAGTGCCCGCCGCAATCTGAGACCGCAGCGAGTAAGAAGACCACCAGACTTAGAACCAATAACTACTACTGTTGCTGTCCCAGTGCCCTGCCGCAGTCCGAGACCGCATCGAGTCAGAACACCACCAGACTTGGAACCAAAACCTGCTGCTGCTTCTGTTCTAGCGCCGTCCGCAGGCCGAGACCGCAGCGAGGAAGAAGACCACCAAACTTGCAACCAGGAACTACGGCTGTTCCTGTCCTAGTGCCCTGCCGCAGCCCGACACCGCAGCGAGTCAGAACACCACCAGACTTGGACCCAGAACCGGCTTCTATTGCTGTCCTAGCGCCCGTCCGCAGTCCGAGACCGCAGCGAGTCAAAAGACCACCAGACTTGGGACCAGGACCTACTAATGTTGCTGTCACAGTGCCTGCCGCAGTCCGAGGCCGCTGCGAGTCAAAAGATTACCAGACCTAAACTCAGGACCTACGGCTGTTGCTGTCCTAGCGCCCGTCCACAGTTCGAGGTCGCAGTGAGTCAGAAGACCATCAGACTTGGAACCAAGACCTACTACTGTTGCTGTCCCAACTCCCGTCCGCAGTCCGAGACCGCATCGAGTCAAACGACCAACTGACTTAGAACCAGGACCTGCTGCTGTTTCTTTCCGGTGCCCGCTCAGTCCGAGACCTCAGCGAGTCAGTTCACCACCAGACTTGGAACCAGGGCCTTCTGCTATGGCTATCCTAACGCCCGTTCGCAGTCCTAGACCGCAGCGAGTCAGAATCCACCAGTCTTGGAACCAGGACCTGCTGCTGTTGGTGTTCCAGCGCCCGTCCGCAGTCCGAGACTGCAGCGAGTCAAAAAAGCACCAGAATTGGAACAAGGACCTACGGTTGTTGCTGTCCTAATGCCCGCCGCAGTATGAGACCGCAGCGAGTCATAAAACAAACAAACTTGGAACCAATACCTGGGGCTGTTGCTGTCCTAGCGCCCGTCCGCAGTCCGAGACCATAGAGAGTCATAAGAACACCAGACTTTAAACAAGGACCTACGGCTGTTGCTGTCCTAGTGCAGGCCGTAGTCTGAGACCGCAACGAGTCAGAAGACCATCAGAATTGGAATCAGGACCTACCACTGTTGCTGTCCTAGTGCCCGCCGCAGTATGAGACCGCAGCGAGTCAGAAAACAAACAAACTTGGAACAAGGACAAACCTGGAACCAATACCTGCTGCTGTTGCTTTCCGGTGCCCGCCGCAGTCCGAGACCTCAGCGAGTCAGAATACACCAGGCTTGGAACCAGGACCTGCTGCTGTTGCTGTCCCAGTGCCCTGCCACAGTTCGAGTCCGCAGCGAGTCAGAACACTACCAGACTTGGAACCAAAACCTGCTGCTGTTTCTGTTCTAGCGCCCGTCCGCAGGCCGATACCCCAGCGAGTCAAAAGACCACCAAACTTGCAACCAGGACCTACGGCTGTTGCCTCTCATAGTGCCCGCCGCAGTCTGAGACCGCAGCAAGTCAGAAGACCACCAGATTTATAACCAGGACCTCTTGCTGCTGCTTTCCAGGTGCCCGCCGCACTCCGAGACCGCAGCGAGACAGAACACCCCCAGACCAGGAGCCAGGACCTGCTGCTATTGCTGTCCTAGCGCCCGTCCGCAGTCCAAGACCGCAGCGAGTCAGTGCACCACCAGATTTGGGACCAGAACCTGCTTCTGTTGCTGTCCCCGTGCCCGTCCGCAGTCAGTGAAAAGACCGACAGACTTAGAAACAGGACCTGCTGCTGTTGCATTCCGGTGCCCACCGCCGTCCGAGACCGCAGCGAGTCAGAAGACCACCAGACTTGAAACCAGGACCTGCTGCCGTTGTTGTCCTAGCGCCCGTCCGCAGTGCGAGACCACAACGAGTCAAAAGACCACCAAAATTGGTATCAGTACCTACCGCTGTTGAAGTCCTAGTGCCCGCCGCAGTATGAGACCGCAGCGAGTCAGAACCCAAACAAACTTGGAACCAATGCCTGCTGCTGTTGCTGTCCTAGCGCCCGTCCGCAGTCCGAAACCGTAGCGAGTCATAAGAACACCAGACTTTGAACAAGGACCTACGGCTGTTGCTGTCCTAGTGCAGGCCGCAGTCCGAGAACGCACCGAGTCAGAAGACCATCAGACTTGGAACCAGGATCTACTACTGTTGCTGTCCCAACGCCCGTCCGCAGTCCGAGACCACATCGAGTCCAAAGACCAACAGACTTAGAACCAGGACCTGCTGCTGTTGCTTTCCGATGCCCGCCGCAGTCCTAGACTTCAGCTAGTCAGAACACCACCAGACTTGGAACCAGGGCCTTCTGCTGTTACTGTCCTAACGCCCGTGCGCAGTCCGAGACCGCAGCGAGTCAAAGACCGACAGATTTGGAAACAGGATCTACTACTGTTGCTGTCCCAACGCCCGTCCGCAGTCCGAGACCACAACGAGTCAAAAGACCACCAAAATTGGTATCAGTACCTACCGCTGTTGCAGTCCTAGTGCCCGCAGCAGTATGAGACCGCAGCGAGTCAGAACCCAAACAAACTTGGAACCAATGCCTGCTGCTGTTGCTGTCCTAGCGCCCGTCCGCAGTCCGAGACTGCAGCGAGTCAAAAGACCAGCAGACTTGGAACAAGGACCTACGGTTATTGCTGTTCTAGTGCCCGCCGCAGTCTGAGACCACAGCGAGTCAGAAACCCACCAGACCTGAAACCAGAACCTGCTGCCGTTGCTGTCCTACCGCCCGTCCCCAGTCCGAGACCGCAGCGAGTCAGAAGACCACCAGAATTGGAATCAGGACCTACGGCTCTTGCTGTCCTAGTGCCGGACGCAGTCCAAGACCGCAGCGAGTCAAAACTCTACCAGACTTAGAACCAGGACCTGCTGCTGTTGCTTTCCGGTGCCCGCCGAAGTCCGAGACCGCAGCGAGTCAGAACACCACCAGACTTGAAACCAGAGCCTTTTGCTGTTGCTGTCCTAACGCCCATTCGTAGTCCGAGACCGCAGCGAGTCAGATTCCACCAGGCTTGGAACCAGTTCCTGCTGCTGTTGCTGTTCCAGCGCCCGTCCGCAGTCCGAGACCGCAGCGAGTCAGAAGACCACCAGACTCCGAACCAGGAGCCACTACTATTGCTGTACCAGTGCCCAGCCGCAGTCCGAGACCGCAGCGAGTGCGAACACCACCAGACATGGAACTCGGACCTACGGCTGTTGCGGTCCTAGCGCCCTCCGCAATCAGAGGCCGAAGCGAGTCAGAAGACCACCAGACTTGAAACTATAACCTGCTGCCGTTGCTGTCCTAGCGCCCGTTCGCAGACCGAGACCTCAGCGAGTAAGAAGACCACCAGACCTGGATTCAGGACCTACGGCTGATGCCGTCCTCGTGTCTACCGCAGTCTGAAAACGCACCGAGTCAGAAGACGAACAGACTTGGAACCAGGACCTACTACTGTTGCTGTCAAGTGCCCTGCCGTAGTCCGAGACCGCAGCGAGTCAAAAGCAACCAGACCTAGAACCAGGACCTGCTGCTGTTGCTTTCCGGTGCCCGCCGCAGTCCGAGAACGCAGCGAGTCAGAACACCACCAGACTTGACACCGAGACCTGCTGCCGTTGCTGTCCTAGCGCCGGCAGCAGTCCGAGACCGCAGCGAGTCAGAAGACCACCAGACTTGGAACCAGGATCTACGGTTGTTGCTATTCCTGCTGCAGTCCGAGACCGCAGCGAGTCAGAAGACCACCAGGCTTGGAACCAGGACCTGCTGCTGTTGCTTTTCCAGCGCCCGTCCGCTGTCCGAGACTGCAGCGAGTCAAAAGACCAGCAGACTTGGAACAAGGACCTACGGTTATTGCTGTTCTAGTGCCCGCCGCAGTCTGAGACCACAGCGAGTCAGAAACCCACCAGACCTGAAACCAGAACCTGCTGCCGTTGCTGTCCTACCGCCCGTCCCCAGTCCGAGACCGCAGCGAGTCAGAAGACCACCAGAATTGGAATCAGGACCTACGGCTCTTGCTGTCCTAGTGCCGGACGCAGTCCGAGACCGCAGCGAGTCAAAACTCTACCAGACTTAGAACCAGGACCTGCTGCTGTTGCTTTCCGGTGCCCGCCGAAGTCCGAGACCGCAGCAAGTCAGAACACCACCAGACTTGAAACCAGAGCCTTTTGCTGTTGCTGTCCTAACGCCCATTCGTAGTCAGAGACCGCAGCGAGTCAGATTCCACCAGGCTTGGAACCAGTTCCTGCTGCTGTTGCTGTTCCAGCGCCCGTCCGCAGTCCGAGACCGCAGCGAGTCAGAAGACCACCAGACTCCGAACCAGGAGCCACTACTATTGCTGTACCAGTGCCCAGCCGCAGTCCGAGACCGCAGCGAGTGCGAACACCACCAGACATGGAACTCGGACCTACGGCTGTTGCGGTCCTAGCGCCCTCCGCAATCAGAGGCCGAAGCGAGTCAGAAGACCACCAGACTTGAAACTATAACCTGCTGCCGTTGCTGTCCTAGCGCCCGTTCGCAGACCGAGACCTCAGCGAGTAAGAAGACCACCAGACTTAGAACCAATAACTACTACTGTTGCTGTCCCAGTGCCCTGCCGCAGTCCGAGACCGCATCGAGTCAGAACACCACCAGACTTGGAACCAAAACCTGCTGCTGCTTCTGTTCTAGCGCCGTCCACAGGCCGAGACCGCAGCGAGGAAGAAGACCACCAAACTTGCAACCAGAACCTACGGCTGTTCCTGTCCTAGTGCCCTGCCGCAGCCCGACACCGCAGCGAGTCAGAACACCACCAGACTTGGGACCATGACCTACTAATGTTGCTGTCCTAGCGCCCGTCCGCAGTCCGAGACCGCAGCGAGTCAAAAGACCACCAGACTTGGGACCATGACCTACTAATGTTGCTGTCACAGTGCCTGCCGCAGTCCGAGGCCGTTGCGAGTCAAAAGATTACCAGACCTAAACTCAGGACCTACGGCTGTTGCTGTCCTAGCGCCCGTCCACAGTTCGAGGTCGCAGTGAGTCAGAAGACCATCAGACTTGGAACCAGGACCTACTACTGTTGCTGTCCCAACTCCCGTCCGCAGTCCGAGACCGCATCGAGTCAAACGACCAACTGACTTAGAACCAGGACCTGCTGCTGTTTCTTTCCGGTGCCCGCTCAGTCCGAGACCTCAGCGAGTCAGTTCACCACCAGACTTGGAACCAGGGCCTTCTGCTATGGCTATCCTAACGCCCGTTCGCAGTCCTAGACCGCAGCGAGTCAGAATCCACCATTCTTGGAACCAGGACCTGCTGCTGTTGGTGTTCCAGCGCCCGTCCGCAGTCCGAGACTGCAGCGAGTCAAAAAAGCACCAGAATTGGAACAAGGACCTACGGTTGTTGCTGTCCTAATGCCCGCCGCAGTATGAGACCGCAGCGAGTCAGAAAACAAACAAACTTGGAACCAATACCTGGGGCTGTTGCTGTCCTAGCGCCCGTCCGCAGTCCGAGACCATAGAGAGTCATAAGAACACCAGACTTTGAACAAGGACCTACGGCTGTTGCTGTCCTAGTGCAGGCCGTAGTCTGAGACCGCAACGAGTCAGAAGACCATCAGAATTGGAATCAGGACCTACCACTGTTGCTGTCCTAGTGCCCGCCGCAGTATGAGACCGCAGCGAGTCAGAAAACAAACAAACTTGGAACAAGGACAAACCTGGAACCAATACCTGCTGCTGTTGCTTTCCGGTGCCCGCCGCAGTCCGAGACCTCAGCGAGTCAGAATACACCAGGCTTGGAACCAGGACCTGCTGCTGTTGCTGTCCCAGTGCCCTGCCACAGTTCGAGTCCGCAGCGAGTCAGAACACTATCAGACTTGGAACCAAAACCTGCTGCTGTTTCTGTTCTAGCGCCCGGCCGCAGGCCGATACCCCAGCGAGTCAAAAGACCACCAAACTTGCAACCAGGACCTACGGCTGTTGCCTCTCATAGTGCCCGCCGCATTCTGAGACCGCAGCAAGTCAGAAGACCACCAGATTTATAACCAGGACCTCTTGCTGCTGCTTTCCAGGTGCCCGCCGCACTCCGAGACCGCAGCGAGACAGAACACCCCCAGACCAGGAGCCAAGACCTGCTGCTATTGCTGTCCTAGCGCTTGTCCGCAGTCCAAGACCGCAGCGAGTCAGTGCACCACCAGATTTGGGACCAGAACCTGCTTCTGTTGCTGTCCCCGTGCCCGTCCGCAGTCAGTGAAAAGACCGACAGACTTAGAAACAGGACCTGCTACTGTTGCATTCCGGTGCCCACCGCCGTCCGAGACCGCAGCGAGTCAGAAGACCACCAGACTTGAAACCAGTACCTGCTGCCGTTGTTGTCCTAGCGCCCGTCCGCAGTGCGAGACCACAACGAGTCAAAAGACCACCAAAATTGGTATCAGTACCTACCGCTGTTGCAGTCCTAGTGCCCGCCGCAGTATGAGACCGCAGCGAGTCAGAACCCAAACAAACTTGGAACTAATGCCTGCTGCTGTTGCTGTCCTAGCGCCCGTCCGCAGTCCGAAACCGTAGCGAGTCATAAGAACACCAGACTTTGAACAAGGACCTACGGCTGTTGCTGTCCTAGTGCAGGCCGCAGTCCGAGAACGCACCGAGTCAGAAGACCATCAGACTTGGAACCAGGATCTACTACTGTTGCTGTCCCAACGCCCGTCCGCAGTCCGAGACCACATCGAGTCCAAAGACCAACAGACTTAGAACCAGGACCTGCTGCTGTTGCTTTCCGATGCCCGCCGCAGTCCTAGACTTCAGCTAATCAGAACACCACCAGACTTGGAACCAGGGCCTTCTGCTGTTACTGTCCTAACGCCCGTGCGCAGTCCGAGACTGCAGCGAGTCAAAAAACCACCAGACTTGGAACAAGGACATACGGTTGTTGCTGTCCTAGTAACCGCCGCAATCTGAGACCGCATCGAGTCAGAAGACCACCAGACTTAGAACTAGGAGCTACTACTGTTGCTGTCCCAGCGCCCGTCCGCAGTCCGAGACCGCAGCGAGTCAAAAGACCGACAGAATTAGAAATAGGAACTGCTGCTGTTGCATTCCGGTGCCCGCCGCAGTGCGAGACCGCAACGAGTCAGAAGACCACCAGAATTGGAATCAGAACCTATCGCTGTTGCTGTCCTAGTGCCCGCCGCAGTATGAGACCGCAGCGAGTCAAAACACAAACAAACTTGGAACCAATACCTGCAGCTGTTGCTGTTCCAGCGCCCGTCCGCAGTCCGAGACTGCAGAGAGTCAAAAAACACCAGATTTTGAACAAGGACCTACGGCTGTTGCTGTCCTAGTGCAGGCCGCAGTTTTAGAACGCACCGAGTCAGAAGACCACCAGGCTTGTAAACAGGACCTGCTGCTTTTGCTATTCCAGCGCCCGTCCGCAGTCCGAGACTGCAGCGAGTCAAAAAACCACCAGACTTGGAACAAGAACCTACGGTTGTTGCTGTCCTAGTGCTTGCCGCAATCTGAAACCGCAGCGATTCAGACGACCACCAGACTTAAACCCAGGACCTACTACTGTTGCTGTCTCAACGCTCGTCCGCAGTCCGAGACCGCATCGAGTCAAAACACCAACAGACTTAGAACCAGGACCTGCTTCTGTTGCTTTTCGGTGCCCGCCGCAGTCCGAGAACTCAGCGAGTCAGAACACCACCAGACTTGGAACCAGGGCCTTCTGCTGTTGCTGTCCTAACGCCCGTTCGCAGTACGAGACCGCAACGAGTCATAACACCACCAGACTTGGAACCAACACCTGCTGCTGTTTCTGTTCTAGCGCCCGTCCGCAGGCCGAGACCGCAGCGAGTCAAAAGACCTCCAAACTTCCAACCAGCACCTACGGCTGTTGCTGTCCTAGTGCCCTGCCGCAGCCCGACACCGCAGCGAGTCAGAAGACCACCAGACTTGGAACCAGGACCAGCTTCTATCGCTGTCCTAGCCATAGTCCGCAGTCCGAGACCGCAGCGAGTCAAAAAACTTGGAACCAGGACCTACGACTGTTGCCTCTCACAGTGCCCGCCGCAGTCTGAGACCGCAGCAAGTCAGAAGACCACCAGACTTATAACCAGGACCTGTTGCTGCTGCTTTCCAGGTGCCCGCCGCACTCTGAGACCGCAGCGAGACAGAACACCCCCAGGATTGTAACCAGGACCTGCTACTATTGCTGTCCTAGCGCCAGTCCGCAGTCCGTGACCGCAGCGAATCAGTACACCACCAGACTTGGAGCCAGAACCAGCTGCTGTTGCTTTCCCCGTGCCCATCCGCAGTCAGTCAAAAGACCGACAGACTTAGAAACAGGACCTGCTGCTGTTGCATTCCGGTGCCCGCCGCCATCCGAGACCGCAGCGAGTCAGAAGACCACCAGACCTGAAACCAGGACCTGCTGCCGTTGTTGTTCTAGCGCCCGTCCGCAGTCCGAGACCGTAGCAAGTCATATGAACACCAGACTTTGAACAAGGACATACGGCTGTTGCTGTCCTAGTGCAGGCCGCAGTCTGAGAACTCACCGAATCAGAAGACCATCAGACTTGGAACCAGGACCTACTACTGTTGCTGTCCCAGTGCTCTGCCGCAGTCCAAGACTGCAGTGAGTCAGAACACTACCAGACTTGGAATCAGGACCTGCTGCTCTTGCTGTCCTAGCCCTCGACCGCAGTCCGAGACCTCAGCGAGTCAGTAGACCACCAGACTCGGAACCAGGACCTGCTGCTGTTGCTGTCCCAGCACCCGTCCGCAGACCGAGACCGCAGTGAGTCAGAAGACCACCAGACTTAGAACCAGGACCTTTTGCTGTTGCTTTCCCAGTGCCCGCCGCAGTCCGAGACCGCAGCAAGTCAAAAGACCACCAGACTTGGAAACAGGACCTACCCTTATACTATCCTAGTGCCCGCTGCATTCCGAGACCGCAGCGAGTCAAAACAACACCCCAGACGTGGACCAGGACCTGCTGCTGTTGCTGTCCTTGCGCCCGTTCGCAGTCCGAGACCGAAGCGATTGTCAGAACACCACCAGACTTAGAACCAGGACTTGCTGCTGTTGCTTTCCTAGTGCCCGTCCGAAGTCCGAGACCGCACTGAGTCAAAAGACCAACAGACCTGGAACGAGGACCATCGGCTCTTGCAGTTTTAGTGCCCGCAGCAGTCTGAGACCGCAGCGAGGCAGAAAAACACCAGACGTTGAACCAGGACCTGCTGCTGTTGCTGTCTTAGCGCCCGTCCACAGCCCGAGACCGCAACGAGTCAGTAGATCACCAGAATTGGAACCAGGACCTGCTGCTGTTGCTCTCCAAGTGCCCGTAGTCCGATTCCGTAACAAGTCAGAATACCGCCAGATTAGGAAACAGGACCTACTGCTAAACTGTACTAATGCCCGCCGCATTCCGAGACCGCAGCGAGTCAAAAGACCACCAGACCTGAAACGAGGACCGTCGGATGTTGCTGTCCTAGTGCCCGTTCGCAGTCCAAGACCGCAGCGAGTCAGAAGACCAGCAGACTTGGAACCAGGACTTGTTGTTGTTACTGTCCTAGCGCCCGTTCGCCGTCCGAGACTGCAGCGAGTCATAAGACCACAAGACTTGGAACGAGGACCTACGGCTGTTGCTGTTCTATTGCCCGTCGCATTCTGAGAACGCAGCGTGTCAGAAGACCACCAGACTTGGAACGAAGACCTACTACTGTTGTTGTCCCAGTGCCAGCCGCAGTCCGAGACTGCAACGAGTCAGAACACCACCAGACCTGGAATCAGGACCTGCTGCTGTTTGTTTCCTAGCGCCTGTCCACAGTCAGAGACGGCAGCGAGTCAGTAGATCACCATTCTTGGATACAGGACCTACTGCTCTACTGTCCTAATGCCCGCCGCATTCCTAGTCCGCAACGAGTCAAAAGAACACTAGACTTCGAACCAGGACCTGATGCTGTTGCTTTCGCAGTGCCCAGCCGCAGTTCGAAACCGCATAGAGTCAGAAGACCACCAGACTTGGAACCAGGACCTACTACTGTTACTGTCCCAAGGCCCTGCCGCGGTCCGAGACCGTAGCGAGTCAAAAGACCACCAGACTTGGAACCAGGACCAACAGTGGTTTCTGTCCTAGCGCCCATCCGCAGTCTGAGGCCGCAGCGAGTTAAAAGACCACCAGACGTGGAACCAGGACCTGCTTCTGTTGCTGTCCTAGCGCCCGTCCGCAGTCCGAGACCGCAGCTAATCAGAAGACCACCAGACTTGGAACCAGGACCTGCTGCTGTTGCTGTCCCAGCGCCCGTCCGCAGTCCGACACCGCAGCGAGTCAGAACACCACCAGACTTGGAACCAGGACCTACAGCTGTTGCCTGTCATAGTGCCCGCCGCAGTCTGAGACCGCAGCTAGTCAGAAGACCACCAGACTATAACCAGGACCTGTTGCTGTTGCTTTCCAGGTGCCCGCCGCAGTCCGAGACTGCAGCGAGACAGAATACAACATGACTTGGAACCAGGACCTGATGCTGTTGCTGTCCTAGCGCCCGTCCGCAGTCCGAGACCGCAGCGAGTCAGAAGACCGCCTGGAATATTACTAGATGGGGAGGAGTGTTGTACATTAGCATATTTTATTATTGTATCTTCACTATTTTTCATAGTTATTAATTGTGCTTCCGGGGAATATAACTAACTTTGTTAGTTTCAGAGCGTCTGTCCAGTTGTTCCTTAGAAAAGTTTTGTACCTTATATTGTGTAAACAAAAAAAAAAAAACAATTTGCCCACCAAGTC